>JBBGZY010000637.1:11280000-11610000 GCA_037952925.1 Lithobates clamitans
CGCCGAAGCTGCCCTGCAGTGCGCTGTTGGTATCTTGTCATACAGAATGATTAAACACATACAGTATACTGTATATTTTTTTTTTATAGAAAGTACTCTAGATGCTATCAATTGGATGGACACATTTCTATTCTACACATGCTGTATCCACCTTCCATTTGCTCCCCCTTGGGTCCCCCTGGGTCCCAGGCCAGATGTTCTTAACCATCACCAACTGGTCACCAACTGGTCACGATGCCATACTATTCAAGCTTAGCTGATTTGTAAGTATTTGAATGATACTACTCATCATTACTATGTTATATATTCGAGAACTGATGTTTTTACTTCATAGATTTATAGTTTTATGTGCATCCACTCCTGAGAAAGGGAATGGCGGCTCAAGAAACGCATCAAGTTTTTAAGATGCCCTTTTCTTATCATGTATTGACATCTGAAACTTTTTATTAAATGTACCAGATAATGGAACCATTATCAATCGGCTTGATATTATTGTATCTGCATTTGATGTAATATGACGACAATTGTATTTCCTTTTCAATAAATGTATAACTTATGTTTACTTCGCATTCAGTGGCCATGTGTGTTACACCTCATTTAAAGTCCCAAAGCAAAGTTTTGTTTTTATATGTATGGTTATTAGGGATGGAGGTGCATCACTGGAGGCACCGGACCACTTATATATATATTTTTTTTAACTCACATTCATTTATATACATACTAGAGCCAATTTAGACAGGAGCCAATGAACCTACCAACATGTCTTTGGAGTGTGGGAGGAAACCAGAGTACCAGGAGGAAACCCATGCAGGCACAGGGAGAACATTCAAACTCCAGGCAGGTAGTGCCGTGGTTGGGATTTGAACCAGCAACCCTAATACTGCTAGACGGAAGTACTAAACAATGCCTTGATATTCATTGTATTACTATTTAAATGATAAACATTTAAGGCTCCGTTCACACTACTGCAATTTCAGATGCTATTGCATGACGATTAAAATCACATTGTTTTCAATGGTGCCCATTCACATTAATGCTGCTCAGCAGGGTGCAATTGAAAAGGGTGCGATTATAGCATGATTTTAGCCCCATAGAATATACAAACCTTATCTAAGTTGCATTAAAGTTGCATCACATAATCACACTGAAAGTCAGATCAAAATTGGATCACAGCAGTGTGAACCTAGGCTAAATGCTGGCTTCTTTACTGAAGATGCTATGTTATTTGTTTGTCTTGTTCACATTTGAGGACTCTTAAAGAAATATGCCCTGTACACACGATAGGATTTTCCGATGGAAAATGTGTGATAGGACCTTGTTGTCGGAAATTCCGACCGTGTGTAGGCTCCATCATACATTTTCCATAGGAATTTCCGACACAAAAAGTTTGAGAGCAGGCTATAAAATTTTCCGACAATAAAATCTGTTGTCGGAAATTACGATCGTGTGTACACAAATCCGACGCACAAAGTGCCACGCACGCTCAGAATAAATTAAGAGACGAAAGTTATTGGCTACTGCCCTGTTTATAGTCCCGACGTAGGTGTTTTACGTCACCGCGTTCAGAACGATCGGATTTTCCGACAACTTTGTGTGACCGTGTGTATGCAAGACAAGTTTGAGCCAACATCCGTCAGAAAAAATCCATGGATTTTGTTGTCGGAATGTCCGATCAATGTCCGACCGTGTGTACAGGGCATAACAGCCAACATCTTAACCACTTCAGGTCCAGAAGTTTTTACCCCTTTCATGACCAATTTTTTGCTATTCGGCACTGTGCTACTTTAACTGGCAATTGCACGTCATGCAACAATGTACCCAAACAAAAAATGTATATAATTTTTTTTCCATAAATAAAGCTTTCTTTTTGTAGTATTTGATCACGTTTGGGTTTTTTACTTTTTTTATAACATACTCTCTGCTATAAAACATAAAAAAAAAGAAATTCTTCAAAAATGTAGGCCAAAGTGTGTTTTGCTACATGCCGTTGGTAAAAAAAATTCCAATAAGTGTATATTAATTGGTTTGCCTAAAAGTTATAGCATCTACAAATGATGGTATATATATATTGGATTTTTTTTAAATAAGGGATCAGCAACTTATAGTGGGACTGTGATAGTGTGGCAGGCAATCTTACACTAACTGACAATTTGTGGGAACTGACTAACTGCCACTGACATCTCCCGTGACACTAATGCAGTGATCAGTGCTAAAAATATACACTGTCACTGTACTGATGACTCTGGTTGGGAAGGGGTTAACATCTAGGGGCAATCAAGGGTTTAATTGTGTGCCTAACAATGTGTAACGTGTGCAATATGTGCTGCTTTTTAATACAGATGGATTTTCTTATTTTCCCTCCTTTGTAGGTAGAGGATAGTCCCAGAAGGGGATGGCCAGCTGTTCCAGCAGTACTTTGTATTGTGACTCATCTAGGAGGCCATGGCTGCCTGCAGTGGGGTGCAAATGGCTTCTACCCTTGGTTGGGCCCCTGAGATACAGTGATGGGGTACCACATAAAGGTCTGCTATGGTGACATGGTTGAAGAGTGAAATCTGGGTTGTCCCCAGGTTCATGAGGTGCACCAGCACCTTCCCTTTGTGGACCTTGGATAAGGTATGAGCAGCCAGCCAATCCCTTGGTGTCACTGAGTCCTTGCAGGGTTCCACTAATACTGTGACCCATTGAAGCTTCTTGTGTGCTCCAATGGACAGAGACCAGACCACCTCTTGGAGGGGTGCCAGGAGTAATGTTTGCTTGGGAGGCGTGCAGACAACCCCCTCCTGTTCAGGCTGTTCCCTTGCTGCCACCTGGTGGGCCTCATAAGCCCTTTATCAGGTTGAGCCAAACAGCTCATTGACCACAACCCTGCACACACTGGCCTGAAAGCTCAAATTTGGCCAGAAAGCAGGGTAAGTACAAGTCCTTCAGTACGTTCATGCCCAGAAAAATAGGTACTGCTGAACTTACTGGGCCATGGGTTACCATGACCTCTAATAGCTCCACCTCCTGGTCATCGATCTAAATTTTTACCCAGATGACACTTTCCACCAGGCTGGGCATGTTACTGGTCATCTTGAGGGATAGCCAAGAGAGGTCCAACTGGTCTTGTGTCCCAAACCATAGGGCGTAGAACTCATACTCCATGACACTGACACAGAACCTGTGTCAATCAGGCATGGGATCTCTTGTCCATTAACAAGGGCGGTCACTACTGGGCTTAGCAACATCATGGACTCTGGTTTCCTGGGACCTTGTACTAACTGTCCCGGAGGTCATCCCTCCGCACTGGGAGCCATTGGTTTAACAGCGGTCTGCATGTACTTTTGGATTCAGGCTGGCTACAGTTCTTGGCTACACATCCAAAGTGGCGACATGCCAGCACTTCCGGTCCTCCTCTGGGACCCTCCCTTAGGGCAGAGGGCTGAATCCTGTTTGAATGAGGACATTTCTTGTTTCAAGGAGGCCACATCTTGAGCGAGTTCTCTTAAAGCTGTATGTATGGTTGACAGAGTTAAAAGGGCCAAGGCTTCCTCTTTTAGGTGCAATGGGTAATACCTTTTGGTCACTGCCACAAATGCTCCTGCATCTTCCTGTTCCGCATTCACCACAGTATCCTGTAAGTAGATGATGGGTTGTGCTTTGATTCACTCCTGTAGGGCTCTCCTGACTGGGCCAGCTTTCATTCTTACCACAAACTGGTCCCTCGGTAGATGGTTTGAGGCAGTTATTTCAGCAAAGCTGCACACATCCCTCTTCTCCAGGCGTTTCCAGAGATTTTTGTCTTCCAGACAAAAAACCTCTGCCTCAACTCTTGGACCATCTCGTTTTCTGCAAACAGTCCCTCCAGGTGTGCTACAATCTGTTCCAGGCTGGCCCTGTCCACTTCCCGTAGCACCATCACTGCTTGGCGGGCATCATCCTCCAAGGAGTTAATAGCCAGCTCCGCAATAAGCCGGGCAGCATGCAGCACTTTCTAGCTTCTCCTCCCTCTCAGCCAGGGGAATGTTGGAGCCATTAAACTTAGGCACCAGGGCGAAGGCCAATCCTAACGGTGTCATGATAGTTCCTGCTTTTGTTTCTGCACCCGCTGCAAGAAGGGACATATCCTGCCGACTGCCACAAAGTTTTGGTAGGTGCAGGGTGCTGTGGTGGCAGTAAACACTCAGTGCCCAGTTGCAGAAAACAGAACTGTGTTGAAGTTGATAATTGAAGTTCAGAAATGCACAACAAGCCCGGCAGAGAGACAACCCAACCGGGCGCACTCACAGGATGTACAGCAATAAGTAGTAGCAGTAAGTTTGCCGACAGTGTCTGTCTGGAGGGGCGTAATGCGTAACCAAGTGGGGAGGCTTCCAGGAACGATGAGGTGACCCTGCACTTTCCCTACTTGTTTGGAACCTCTCCCTAATACTAAGCACTTTCCCTGACAGACGGGTGACCTATCCTTACTCTATCCACACGTGAAATGCGTGCCAAACCCGGGAACCATGGTCTTAAATAGACTCTGCCTGACCCAGGGGCGGACTGACCATCGGGCAATTCGGACAGGGACCGAGGGCCCGTGGCCAGTAGGGGGCCCCATGACAGCTTCCAATTCAATCTACCCGTCAATCACAGCTAGCTGACGGGTAGATCGGGTCCCGAATCACTGCTCCCTGCTAAGAGACTGCTGCAGTGTAAGCGAACCTCTCGTGATGTGCTCCTCCCTGCCGGCCCCTCCTTCCCTCCCGTCCATCCCAGGTGCTTGTATTTGTCATCACCTCGGACGGACCAGAAGAGAGGAGGGGCCGGCGGGGAGGAGCACATCACGAGAGGTATGTTTACAGCCGCTTCCCGCGCTACTCTGCATCTAGGAAGGAAAGTGCAGCAGCTGCTGTCCTGTGTCACTCTATGTGCCCAGCATCCTGCTCTCTGCCCAAAAGCCCTGCTGTCTGCCCAAAAGCCCTGCTGTCTGCCCATACCCTGATGTCTGCCCATACCCTGCTGTCTGCCCATACCCTGATGTCTGCCCATACCCTGCTGTCTGCCCATACCCTGATGTCTGCCCATACCCTGCTGTCTGCCCATACCCTGATGTCTGCCCATACCCTGCTGTCTGCCCATACCCTGCTGTCTGCCCATACCCTGCTATCTGCCCCATGCCCTGCTGTCTGCCCATACCCTGCTATCTGCCCCATGCCCTGCTGTCTGCCCATACCCTGCTATCTGCCCCATGCCCTGATGTCTGCCCATACCCTGCTATCTGCCCCATGCCCTGATGTCTGCCCATACCCTGCTATCTGCCCCATGCCCTGATGTCTGCCCATGCCCTACTCTTTGCCCCATGCCCTGCTGTCTGCCCATGCCCTGCTTTGTGCCCCTATTCCCTGATGTCTGCCCCATGCTCTAATGTTTACCCCATGTCATGCTCTGTGCCCCCTTGCCCTGCTCTGTGCCCCCATGCCCTGCTGTCTACCCTATGTCCTGCTCCGTGCCCCCATGCCCTGCTGTCTGCCCTGCTGTCTACCCCATGCCCTGCTCTGTGCCCCCATGCCCTGCTCTGTGCCCCATGCCCTGCTCTGTGCCCCCATGCCCCGCTCTGTGCCGCCATGCCCCGCTCTGTGCCCCCATGCCCTGCTCTTTGCCCCTATGCCCTGCTGTCTGCCCTATGCACTATAGTCTGCCAATACCGTGCTATCTGCCCCATGACCTGATGTCTGCCCATGCCCTGCTCTGTGCCCCCATGCCCTGCTGTCTGCCCCCTCGCCTTGCTCTTTGCTCCATGCCCTGCTGTCTGCCCATGCCCTGCTCTGTGGCCCCATTCCCTGATGTCTGCCCCATGCTCTGATGTCTACCCCATGTCATGCTCTGTGCCCCCTTGCCCTGCTCTGTGCCCCATGCCCTGCTGTCTACCCTATGCCCCGCTCCGTGCCCCCATGCCCTGCTGTCTGCCCCTATGCCCCGCTCTGTGCCCCCATGCCTTGATGTCTGCCCCATGCCCTATAGTCTGCCCACGCCCTGCTCTGTGCCCCCATGCCTTGCTCTTTGCCCCATGCCCTGCTGTCTGCCCCATGCCCTGCTTTGTAACCCCATTTCCTGATGTCTGCGCCATGCTCTTATGTCTACCCCATGCCATGCTCCGTGCCCCCTTGCCCTGCTCCGTGCCCCCATGCCCCG
This sequence comes from Lithobates clamitans, assembly GCA_037952925.1. Classification (NCBI taxonomy): domain Eukaryota; kingdom Metazoa; phylum Chordata; class Amphibia; order Anura; family Ranidae; genus Lithobates; species Lithobates clamitans. Next base: position 11,286,160 of record JBBGZY010000637.1, read on the forward strand.
TTGTCTGCCCCCATGCCCCACTCTGTGCCCCCATGCCCTGCTCTGTGCCCCCATGCCCTGATGTCTGCCTCATGCCCTATAGTCTGCCCATACCCTGCTATCTGCCCCATGCCCTGCTCTGTGCCCCCATGCCTTGCTCTTTGCCCAATGCCCTGTTGTCTGCCCCATGCCCTGCTCTGTGCCCCCATTTCCTGATGTCTGCCGAATGCAGTGCCCTGTGCCCCCTTGCCCTGCTGTCTACCCTATGCCCTGCTCTGTGCCCCCATGCCCCGCTGTCTGCCTCCATGCCCCGCTGTGTGCCCCCATGACCTGCTCTGTGCCCCCATGCCCTGATGTCTGCCCCATGCTCTGATGTCTACCCCATGCCATGCTCTGTGCCCCCTTGCCCTGTGTCCCCATGCCCTACTGTCTACCCTATGCCCTGCTCCGTGCCCCCCTGCCCTGCTGTCTGCCCCCATGCCCTGCTTTGTGCCCCCATGCCCTGCTCTGTGTCCCCATGCCCTGATGTGTGTGCCCCCATGCCCTGGTCTGTGCCCCCATGCCCTGATGCCTGCCCCACACCCTGCTCGGTGCCCCATGGCCTGCTGTCTGCCCCCATGCCCTGATGTGTGCCCCCATGCCCTGCTGCCTGCCCCCATGCCCTGCTGCCTGCCCCCATTCCCTGTTGCCTGCCCCTATGACCTGCTGCCTGCCCCCATGATGTGCCCTGTGATGTGTCCCATGACCTACTGTGTGCCCTGTGATATGCCCTACTGTGTGCCCCATGATGTGCTCTACTGTGTGCCCTTGTGGTGTGCCCCATGTTGTGTCCTACTGTGTGCCCCATTCCCTACTATGTGCCCCACTGTGTGCCCAATTCCCTCCTGTGGGCCTTGTGATGTGCCCTGAGCCCTACTGTATGCCCCATGATGTGCCCTGTACCCTGCTGTGTGCCATATGATGTGCCCTGCTGTGTGCCCCTTGATGCATCATTCAGTGCCCCATAGTGTGCTTTTCTGTGTGCATCATACAGTGCCCTATATGTGCCCTCTTGCTTCATGTAATATACCCTGCTGTACCCCATAATGTATCCTCTTGCCCCCACGTAATATGTCCTGCTATGCCTCATAATGTGCCCTGCTGTGCCCCATAATATGAGATTGTATCCCTCCTAATGTGCTCTGCTGTGCCCCTTAATGTGCCCTCATGCCCCCATGTAATATGCCCTGCTGTGTCCTATTATGTGCCCTCTTGTCCCCATGTAATATGCCCCATAATGTGCTCTGTTGTGCCCCATAATGTGCCCTCATGCCCCTATGTAATATACTCTGCTGTACCCCATAATGTGCCCTCCTGCCCCATGTAATGTTCCATGCTGTGCCCCTCTGTCTCCCCATATGTAATGTGCCCTATAATGTTCCCTGCTGCCCCCCCCCTGTAATGTGTCCTACTGTTCCTCCCCCACCTGTAATGTTCCCTGGTGTGCCCCATAATGTGCCCTGCTGCTATCCATGTAATGTGCCCTCCTGCCGTCCACACACACATATTGTGCCCTCCTGACCCCCTGTGCTATGACCTGCTGACTATATTTTGCCATGGTTCCTCTATGCTCTACCCTGCTGCCCCCTGTGTACTGTGCTTGCTTGACATCCAATGCTCTGCCCTTCTGCCCCCTGTGCACTGTTTATCTCAGGTTCAACCCAGAATTGAGGCGTCCACGCAGTGCAAGATGGAGGGTGGGGCTTTGTGTGGGTGTGGCTTGAGTGTGGGCAGGGACACAGGGGGCCCCATGATCTCCTGTTGCCCGGGGGCCCCATGAGTTGTCAGTCCGCCCCTGGCCTGACCCAAGATGGCCACCAAAGTCACATGGGTTGCTGTCTCTCTGTGACTGAGGAGGTTCCTTTCGAGTTCCTCCTCTATCTGCATTGCTGCTACGGATGAGCGCCACCTGCAGTGGAGAAGGTAGACTGCACCTGCATACACACAGACAAAACGTATGAAATATTACACGTGAAATTATTTCCTTCCAAATAAATTACTATGCAAAAGAACCTGTTTTTATAATAGATATACGTAAAAAGTCAATAATTTGCTAGGCACTTTTTGTGACAATAAGAAGGAAAATGAATCGGAAATTAATTAACATGATAAAATTAGATAATTTGGGTGTGAAAATTCACTTAGTTCTTCTACCTCTTTATATGTATTTCTGACAATAAATTCAATATAATTAGCCCCTAAACTGGGAAATAGGATACCTTAAGGTAAATGCATAGCTGATGAAACGGGCAGTTTCTGTGGTAACAGATATACTTATTAGTTAAATGTTTAATTTTATTGCAAAATAATGACACGCTTTCTACCAGTATATTCCTTGTCCTAAATACCTGTCTATTCTAATTCAGAACCCCTGCTGATGTTATTATAATTGTTAATTACTATTTAATCTTCTTAGCTTTTAAAAAATAATAGCTGTGTTCTGAATCTAGTGCTAAATGAAATGTTGGATTGTCCTTACCATCTGTCTTGTACTCATGTACATAACTGCTCTCTCCGCCCAAACTCATTTGTAACTACTTAGAATACCTGGAAGAATATCATCCGCTAGATTAATTAATTTCCATTATTTCTTTATAATTTTCTTGATATAAGTTAATCAGAGGCCTATATTATCACTCTGCTCCATCTCTGGCTGCATCTCTATTATCATATCAATCTCTTCATCGTACACATTATCTAGTGTTAAAAGAGCACCAAAAGAGTAACAGGAAACAGTAATGTCTGACATTATTTTGACATCTTTACTCCAGTTAACAGCATGCTGATTGGTAATGTGTGAACCACAGAGGGTGTTGCTTGCCACATATATTCTTGTATAACTATTTCGCCATGCAGTTTTTGTTTTTTATGGGTCATTTAAACCCTCTGCTCCCAGCTGGTGTTGACTTGATTTGCTTGAGAAACAAGGATCAAACATAAGAATCTCCAAAAGACATTTGGCGGGATTAGAGTTCCAACAGATGCTTTAGTACACACTTTGTGTAATATGTTAGTATGAATCTTGTATGCTAAAAATGTAATCTGACTACAGTTTAAATTAATGGCTATTTTGAAATTGTTGTATTATCCTAAAATCTGATTTTTATTAACAGTTGTATGTTGGATGAGTATTTTGGGTTTAATTTGTTTTGTCATATTGCTTATGTTGTGTGGCAAAATTCACAATACAAAAAAAAGCAGCCATTCAACTTTTTGGATTTTACTAACACTTTCGGTTTACCCAATCAGAACGATTCATTGCTAGCTAAGGTGATTTACAATTAAGACTCTGCAGTTTTTATATCCAAAATTAATATACTGTACTGTATACCTCTTTAGAAACCAATTTACTGAACTTTTAATTGAAATAAAAAGCAGATTGGATCCAGGCAAAGTCTCATGTCTGGACTGGATCATAATCCACTGCAACATTTTTTTTCTAACAATGTCTAGTTGGGCCAGTAAACAAAAGTGCAGGAATTTACATATTATTTTTATAAGGTGTATGTAATCTTGTGTGCTGTCTATAGTGTTGTTGCTATGTAAAACACAAGATCAGTGCTTGTAAGGAAAATGCCTTATTCCCACCCCTGACACTACTGGAGGCTAGTATGACCAAGTGACCTGTACCCCTTGTTGTCCTGATACTAGATATAGTATCTCACAAAAGTGAGTACACCCCTCACATTTTTGTAAATATTTTATCATATCTTTTCATGTGACAACACTGAAGAAATTATACTTCTCTACAATATAAAGTAGTGAGTGTACAGCTTGTATAACAGTGTAAATTTGCTGACTCCTCAAAATAACTCAACCCACAGCCATTAATGTCTAAACCGCTGGCAACAAAAGTGAATACACCCCTAAGTGAAAATGACCAAATTGGGCCCAAAGTGTCATAATTTTGTATGGCCAACAGGGGCATTGCTAGGTCTCCAAAAGTATCCCCTACCTTCAGAGACTGGGCCGCAGGGCAGTATTCCAACATGATAACGACCCCAAACACACCTTCAAGACAACCACTGCCTTGCTAAAGCAGCTGAGGATAAAGGTGATGGACTGGCCAAGCATGTCTCCAGACCTAAATCTTACTGAGCATCTGTGGGGCATCCTCAAACAGAATGTAGAGCAGCGCTAGGTCTCCAACATCCACAAGCTCCGTGATGTAGTCATGGAGGAGTAGAAGAGGACTCCAGTGGCAACCTGTGAAGCTCTGGTGAACTCCATGTCCAAGAAAGTTATAAAGGCAGTGCTGGAAAATAATGGTGGCCACACAAAATATTAACACATTGGGCCCAATTTGGACATTTTCACTTAGAAGTATACTTACTTTTGTTGCCAGCGGTTTAGACATTAATGGCTGTGTGTTGAGTTATTTTGACACTGTTATACAAGCTGTACACTCACTACTTTACATTGTAGCAAAGTGTAATGTCTTCAGTGTTATCACATGAAAAGATATAATAAAATATTTACAAAAATGTGAGGGGTGTACTCACTTTTGTGAGATACCGTATGTAGTCCTTGGAAATTGAACGTAAACAGAAGAAGAGAGACCTGAAGACATGCAGAGAATCCAGGAGTTTGTGGAAAGAGATGGCCAGCAGACAGGCAGAGCTCACAACATGAAAGGAGATTTTTGAAGTAGGCCTATATTGGATTGTCAATAATAACTACTATTTGTATTCTTATTACAATTCCAGTATTAAAAAATGAAAGTGTATGCCGTGACCATAGATCTCCTTCAAGTTATATGGTATGACTGCACACAGAATAATTTTAGCTGATTTTTTTAAAGAAAAAAAAAACTGCAATTGGGCTTAAATAGTATGTTTACAGACACCTATACATCAGACCATAAGAGGCACAGCTAAAGAGGAAAGCAGATTGAGTAATTTGATTTCAAACAAAGGAACAGTTGAAAGGCAGACATTCTATAATTCGTTTTTTTTTTATAGAATCCTTTTTTTTTTTTGTAAATGGGGCTTAGAGAACAGTATGCAAAGCAGCAACTTTCTCAAAGGAATTCAAGTGAAAGATGCCAATGCTTGATCAGGGCAGAATGAGCATAGGCATAAACAGATCAAAGGAGAATGGTGCTAAGACGAGCTTCTAATATACCAAGGAAAAGAACAAAAGTGGCATCAAAGGATAATGAAGCTAGAATTTAACCTGTATGCCACCTTTCTATAGGTAGTTACTGACATGAATGTTACTAAACAACTCAAATATTTTCAAGGAAAGAACCTACATTTGTAAGGCCAATATGCATATATTTATTATTCAGGAAAATGTTGAACATATTTAGTTAATAATTATTAGGGCACAGTTATTACTGTATGCAATGGAAGTTGTTTACTCAGTAGACAAGCGAACACAGCTGAGCTTAGCAAGGTGGAAACGAGGGCAGCCAAATTCTTGAAGGGTTTACAAGAGGAAAAAAAGAAAAGATTAGCTGCTTTTGGCTGGCATGGAACATGGAAAATAATAGTGAAATGTCACATGGAACAATAAGAAGATAAGAAGACTAAAAAAGCGTTATTGGCTAATCCCAAAGTCCCCAAAATGAAGCAAAATAACCCTATGCTACACTCAAGGGTTGATTTACTAAAGGAAAACAGTCCTTTTTATTCACTTTGCAAGGGAAGTTGCACTATGCAAGGAAATTATTAGCAAGCTTAATGAATTTGGTGAATTTTCACTTTGCAAAGCATATCCAATCATGTGCAAAGGAAATTTTTTTTAAAAAAAGGGGGTCATGGAAATCACCAAACTGGGGAAAAATCCCTTTCAAAGTGCGACTTCCCTTGCAAAGTGATAGGTCTTTTTACCTTTAGTAAATCAACCCCTCAGTCTCCTCATACACTATATTACCAAAAGTATTGGGACGCCTGCCTTTACATGCACATGGACTTTAATGGCATCCCCGTCTTAGCCCATTGGGTTCAACATTGAGTTGCCCCTCCCTTTTCAGCTATAACAGCGTCAACTCTTCAGAGAAGGCTGTCCACAAGGTTTAGGAGTGTGTCTTTGGGACTGTTTGACCATTCCTCTAGAAGCGCATTTGTGAGGTCAGGCACGGATGTGGACAAGAAGGCCTGGCTCGGAGTCTCCGCTCAAATTCATTACAAAGGTGTTCTATTAGGCTGAGGTCAGGATTCTGTGCAGGCCAGTCAAGTTCCTCCACCCCAAACTCGCTCATCCATGTCTTTATGGACCTTGCTTTGTGCACTGGTACAAATTCTTATGGATTTATTTCCGACGGATGTTGGCTCAAACTTGTCTTGCATGCACACGGTCGGCCAAATGTTGTCGGAAATTCCGATCGTCAAGAACGCGCTGATGTACAACACGTACGACGGCACTATAAAAGGGAAGTTCAATAGCTAGTGCGCCACCCTTTGGGCTCCTTCTGCTAATCTCGTGTTAGTAGAAGTTTGGTGAGAGACGATTCGCGCTTTTCAGCCTTGTGCTTTTCAGATCGTTACTGCTCTTCAGTTTGCGCTTGTGGGTTCGTATCTGGGTTTCAGTGCGTGTAGTCAGTTCGCATCTGTTTTTCAGTGCGTATTTTTATAGTACGTATTTGATTTTCAGTGCGTTATTGTTCACTCGTTCCTGATTTTCAGCTCGCTCTTCTCAGGCCTTTCTGATTTTCAGTGCATTCTGTTAGTTCGTTCTGACGAGCCGACCATCTTGAAGCCATGTTGCGGGTACGTACTCATCGTAGAGTTCATGCTGTGCAGGGGCTTGGTGTTGGGGTTCTTATTTTGACCCAAGCCCAGTCCATGAACAGGGCAGGGATGAGTTCATGGATGAAGAATTGGTTACTCCAGCGTGACCAATTCTCTCACATGCCTTTGTTGCGGGAGATCCAGGAGAAAAATCCTGATGATTTCAGGAATTATCTCAGGATGACGGACCCCGTTTTTCACCGCTTGTTGGCTTTGCTTTTCCCTTACATTACCAAGCAGGACACCTGCATGCGGCAAGCCATCACTCCCGAGCAGAGGCTAGTCGCCATGTTGCGGTACTTGGCGATGAGGAGAAGTCTGCAGGACATCAAGTTCTCGACAGGCATCTCCCCCCAGGCTCTGGGGATCATTATTCCAGAGACCTGTTCTGTCATCATACAGGTCCTGCAGAAGGACTGTATTAAGGTAAGATTTCTCCTTTAACATCACATTCTATGTATTTAATGTTTGCTAATGTATTGTATTTATTTCATCATTCCCTAATTACCATGATTGTAATATGCTGTGAATGTCCTCTTTATCCTCATGCATGCTGGAAGTTTTTAAAGTTCCTTTTTTGTCCTTCATGCATATTTGCCTTCACTAACCTCTCCAGCATGCTATCCTGGGCCCATACATACCTAGCCTAGTCACCTAATAATGTATTTTGTCAGCTCCATAGTAGTGCTTTACCCTAAACACCCCCTAAAATGTGTACAAATGTTATTTGTTTCCTTAAATTCATGCAGAGTGCCAGAGGCTTTTTTTGGGGTTCCAAAATCATTTGGAACCCTCCCTCCCCCCAACCTCTAAGTCAACCAGTACCAATCCTCTATCTTGCTGACTTTGCCAAACCCATACACACTATACCTACCTCTTTTGTGGTCATATTTATGTATGAATTCACCAAAGCATGTAGTGAAAGGGCCTGCCTAAATACTTTCAAATGGTACTGTTTAAAGTTTTGTTCTCCTATTATCTTGATAGGTAATTGCAGAATGCAAAAAAGTGCTTCAATTTCTATAGTGTGTATTCATATTTTTGTATTATGACACTTCTTACCTATCCAGCGGGTTGCCAATAGTGTAAGTAAGGAGGGGCTGGCCAAAGTAAAACACATTATTTATGCATTGAGCTCTCAATGAAGTGGAGAGGATTACCTGTGCAAAACCTCCCCCCCCCCCCTAAAATTTTTACAATGAGCCATCAGAGGGGGTGCGGAATCTGATAAGTGGACCTTATATTTTTGTCTTTAACCACTTGCTTACTGGGCACTTAAACCCCCCTCTATCCAATTTTCAGCTTCCAGCGCTGACGCACTTTGAATGACAATTGCGCGGTCATACAACACTGTACCCTAATGACATTTTTATAATTTTTTTCCCCCAATAGAGATTTCTTTTGGTGGTATTTAATCACCTTTGTGGTTTTTATTGTTTGTTAAAAAAAAAACGAATTAAAAAAAAAAAAAAAATTTATATTTTGTTATAAAATTTTAAAAAAGATCATTTTTCTCCTTCATTGATGTACGCTGATGAGGCAGCACTGATGGGCACCGATAGGTGGCAGTGATGGGCAATGATGGGTTGGCAGTGATGGGCACTGATGGGTGGCAATAATGGGCACTGATCGGTTACACTGATAGGCAGCACTGCTAGGTGGCACTGATTGGCACCACTGGTGGGAATTGATAGGTGGAACTTGTGGGCATTGATAGGTGGCACTCATTGGCATTGATAGGTGGCACTAGTGGGCACTGTGGGCACTGTCAGGTGCAATGGCAGGTGGCACTGGCAGGGGGTACTGGTGGCACATATGAGGCATAATTGCCTCTTCCTCTTCGGGACCGATGTCCCTTGCAGATAAGTGAGTGATCTGCTTTTTTTTCTCCTCGCGCTGTCAGCACATGCAAGTAATAATAATAATAATAGAAACACACAACAAAATACTTACTTTTTTGCAGAACTCTCTTGATCCTTCTGTACTGATCGTGCTCCCTCAATTTCAGGTCTGACCAGCGTTTCCTCAATTGCTCCTTGGATCATCGTACCCCAAAATTCCTGTGCAGACTTTTCACAACTTTAGTCATGATCTTGGCCTTTCTCACATTTGGGTTTGGGTAAGGTCCATGCTTCCCATCATAGTCAGCCCTCTTCAAGATGTCCACCATCTCTACAAAGGCCATATTTCAGGTCTTAAATCTCCTATGGGATCAGGACGTTCGTGGCTCCGGGCTTTCGTCATTGCTGCTGCTGTCTTCATGCACTTGTTCTTTCTCCGCCATGTGCTCTCCCACTGAGCCGAAAGAGAAGGGGTGGGGAATATACTAGAAAGAAGGTCAGGGGCGGGCGGAGTTTCATACATGTGCAGTGTATATAAAGCGTAACACCCGTACGTCTTACGTACTATCTGTAAGCAGAGGAAGGAGTAGTGGAAGCGGCGATCGTAATAACGAAGGTACAATTTTAACTTGGTGCATCAGTGGTCTATACTGCTTATAGATTGAGGCCTATATTGGGACAAGATTAGGAGAGTCTAGCCTGACATTAGGGTTTGTCTTGTGTTGTATCTTGCAGATAAAATGCCGCAGATCCCCACGGCAACCATCCCCTATTTGAAGGCCAAAATTGGTGGCATGAGGAGCACTTATATTAGGGAGCGCAAGAAGGTCCAGGATTCCCAGAGGTCAGGAGCTGCAGCAGATTACATTTATGTACTCAGGCACTGGTACTATGACAGACTGTGTTTTCTGTCAGACCAGAGTGAAATCAGGCCATCACTCTCCACTCTTCCTTCAACGCTTCCTTCCACCCCAGCTGAGGCTTCCGATGTCCAACCAGGGCCTTTCAGCCAGGAAGAAGTGGAGGAGCCCAGCTTGAGTCAGGTATAGCATTGTTCAACATATTTCTTGTCAAAAATTTAATGATGTTAACTAGATGTTATTATTGATCACTAATTTCGGATTTAACAAAGTGTTTTACATATCAATAGACAGTAGTGGCCAAAAATGATTAGGACAAGAATGAAAAATGCTGGGGTCAGAATGATAGTCATTTCTATTTATTAAGATTCAATTTGCAACAGTCATGAGCTGAAAATTGTGTGTGATTGATGAACAAAAAACTAAAATGGTGTCCCTTTTTCATACACAGGAAAGCCTCAGCTAGGAGGAGCCTGTGGAAAGTAGCAGCCAGGAGGTGGCGTGGTAAGTGGCAGCCAGGAGGTAGCTGGGCCCAGTAGCCTGACCGAATCCCAGGTCCCTCCCATCCGCCTTAAAAAAAAAAAGGCCCAGGAAGGGGAGGAACCTGGAGGAGGCAGCACTTGGGTTAATTCAGCAGGCTACTGCGGCCCTCAGAACCCCCCCAATCTTCAAGAGGACTATGCCTGCAAAATGCAGAAAATGGAGAAGGGCCAACACCTCTTCTGCGAGGAAGTGATCTTACAAGCCCTAAATAAGGGGTTGAGGGGCAAACTCACAAGCAAAAGCCATGTTTGTGAGTTTGACCATTGTCCTCCTCCTCCACCTCCTGACACAACTCCAACACCAGAGCCACAGCCTGGAAGCAAGCGTGGAAGGAAGTGTGGAAAGAAGACAAGAAAGTGGTGGTCTGGGTTCAGTCTGGTCTGACAAAAGACGCAGGCTAAGACCACGGCCTGGGGACATATATGTCATCTGCTGCTGTTCCTGATCTCTTGGAGTCCTGGACCAGATTGTGCTCACTATTATATGGACTCCTCAGGCTACCAATTTTGCCTGTAAAATAGTTGATGTGTTCCCTGGGGTACAAAGGCTTCACCAGTTTATCCAGTGTTGCACTCCTCTTTATTTTGTTATGACTCATAATAAATGTCTATTTTTTTTCACAAATATTTGCCTATGTGTTTTACTTTAAAAAGGACAGTTTGTTTGTGAGTAGGGACAAGGGACACCAACACCAAACAACCTCCTTGAGGTTAAAAAATACAATATAATAATGGAGTTGTGGTAACTTGACACACAAAACGACAAAAAATATTATGGAGATTACCAGAAAAAAAACCAGGAGATCTTGATAAAAAAATAATTAAAAAAAGATCACTATAAAAAAAAATTCTAAACATTATTATGGAGATCTGACGAAAAAAATAAAAAATATTATTCGGGAGATCACGAGAAATGATAAAGAAATCAGTTTGTCAGAACTCTGTGTGAATATCAACAGCAAAACAACTTCATTATTCTAGCATTCTAAAGAAGAAGAGAATGCGCTGCATTAAAAGATTACAAAATTTGCAGCGTGACAAATGTGATATCTCCATTATGAACGGTAGTTTTACCAGACCGTGCGCTTCCATCTCGTACTTGATTCTGAGAATGCGTGGAATTTTGTGCGTCGGAATTGACTACACACGCTCGGAATTTACGACAACGGATTTCCTTGTCGGAAAATTTGAGAACCAGTTTTTAAATTTTTGTTGCCGGAAATTCCGACAAAAAATGTCCGAAGGAGCCTACACACAATCAGAATTTCCGACAACAAGCTCCCATCAAACATTTGTTGTAGAAAAATCTGACTGTGTGTACGCGGCATTAGGGCGTCAGCATACCAAGGCATTTTGGATGATTTCATGCTCCCAACCTTGTGGGAACAGTTTGGGGATGGCCCCTTCCTGTTCCAACATGACTGTGCACAAAGCAGGGTCCATAAGGACATGGATGAGCGAGTTTGGGGTGGAGGAACTTGACTGGCCGGCACAGAGTCCTGACCTCAAACCGATAAAATACCTTTGGGATGAATTAGAGCGGAGATTGAGAGCCAGACCTTCTCGTCCAACATCAGTGCCTGACCTTACAAATGTGCTTTTGGAAGAATGGTCAAACATTCCCATAGATACACTCTTAAACCTTGTGGACAGCCTTCCCAGAAGAGTTAAAGCTGTTATAGCTGCAAAGAGTGGGCCAACCCAATATTGAACCCTACGGACTAAGACTGCTTTCATACTGGGGCGCTTTACAGGCGCTATAGTGCTAAAAATAGCGGCTGCATAGAGCCTCTCCTCCCACTCCAGTGTGAAAGCCAGAGTGCTTGCACACTGGGCCCGAGTGCTTTCACACTGGAGCGGTGCTCTGGCAGGACGCTAAACAAAAGTCGTGCAAGCTGCATCTTTGAGGCGCTGTAGGAGCGGTGTATACACCGCTCCTACAGCGCCCCTGCCCATTGAAAGCAATGGGCAGCGCTGAAGTGTCGGAAAAGTGCCGCTTTACTGCTGATGCCCCAGTGTGAAAGTAGCCTAAGACAGGGATGCCATTAAAGTTCATGAGTGTGTGGAGGCAGGCATCCCAATACTTTTCGCAATATAGTTTATATATCTTTTATGGTATGCTACATAAGAATCGTCCAATTAATACACTGTATATAAAAAGAAAATGTTATTTCAAAGGAATTATTCTAGCCAATTTTCTACTTCTAGGAAATGCAGCTTTTTTTTCTAATGTTGTCAAAGGGAGCTCTGTACAGTCAGCTGCACTTATGTATATTTAATGCAAACACTGCCTGCCGGCCACTACCAGCTAATAAAATCTATTGCATCAACTAACAGAAATTGTGTGCACAGATGTGACTGGCTGTCTTTACCTATATGCACACACAGGTCTCTTCAAATACGCTTCTCATATGTGCTAGTTAAATATTTTAACTTTGAAGGTCAAGAATGGAATAATAAGTGAAACAGCTATCAGACCCTTGAATTATATATAAATGACTAATGAAAGTACCGTACTTTCTCCCAGGATAAAACAGTGTAATTTCAGAGAGATTGCAAAATTAGCTACCACATGTTTTAAATAGGATATAAGACATACAGATATTGGTTTTATACTGGGTGTGATTCCATAAAGCAATTTTACAACCTGACTGAAGTCCTGTTTTTAAAAAAACATTAATTCAAAATAAATGTCATATTACTCTTCACAATAATTGACATAATTAACATGTTTTCCTTTATATGTTTGCATTCAAAGGAAACCTGTACTGAGAGGAAAAAGGAGATGGCTCCATTATGGACCTCTACCCACAAACATACAATTTTCCTAGTCCTAAACCATAGCCGGATGCTTAGATTGCTGTGCATATCATATATAATTGCCTTTTTTCATAAAATACTTTGTTGATTGCTTTTCATCTTGTTTTGTTTCTCAGTGCTGCTGATCACCTGCAGCCTCTTTTAGCCACTTTCTGTCAATCTGCACTCTCTCCAGCATCTATTGCATTTGATTCATCAGGACTTGCTTCCTGACAGCGACAAGATAGATTAATGCCCCGTACACACGGTCAGACTTTGTTCGGACATTCCGACAACAAAATCCTAGGATTTTTTCCGATGGATGTTGGCTCAAACTTGTTTTGCGTACACACGGTCGCACAAAGTTGTCGGAATTTCCGATCGCCAACCACGCAGTCACGTACACCACGTACGACGAGACTAGAAAAGGCCGGTTCAGAACCAAGCGCGGCACCCTTTGGGCTCCTTTTGCTAATCTTGTGTTAGTAAAAGTTTGGTGAGAGACGATTCGCGCTTTTTCAGACTCGTGGCTTTCAGATCATTTTCTGCCGTTCAGTTTGTGCTTGTGGGTTTGTATCTGCTCTTCAGTGCATGCAGTCAGTTCCGCGTGACTTTAGGTAGTCATTGTATTCTTGTTCGTTCGTTACTGTTTTTCAGGTCGCTCTTCACAGGCCTTGCTGTTCTTCAGTGCGTTCTGTTACTTCGTTCTGAGCAGCCGACTGTTTTCTAGCCATGTTGCGTATGCGTACTCCTCGTAGAGTTCGTGCTGTGTGGGGGTTTGGTGTTGGGGTCCTGACCTTGATACAAGTCCAGTCCATGAACAGGGTGGGGAGGAGTTCAGATTTGGTTGCTTCAGCGTGACCAGTTCTCTCATATGCCTTTGCTCCGTGAGAATAATCCTGATGATTTCAGGAACTTTCTCCGGATGACGGACCCCGTGTTTCACCGTCTGTTGGCTTCGCTGACCCCCTATATCAGCAGGCAGGATACCTGCATGAGGCAAGCCATCACTCCGGAGCAGAGGCTGGTCGCTACCCTGCGGTATTTGGCGACAGGGAGAAGCCTGCAGGACCTCAAGTTGTCAACAGGCATCTCCCCCCAGGCTCTGGGGATCATTATCCCAGAGACCTGTTCTGCCATCATCCAGGTCCTGCAGAAGGAGTATATGAAGGTAAGAATTTTATCCTTTAATATCACATTTTATTGTATTTAATGTTTGATAATATCTTGTATTTCTTTCCTCATTCCCTAATTACCATTATTGTAATATGCTGTGAATGTCCCCTTTGTCCTCATGCATGCTGGATTTTTATGTAATTATTATTTTAGGTCCTTCATACATATTTGCCCTTCAATAACCTCCCCAGCATGGTGTCTCCTGGCCCTATATTCACCTCATGTAGTCACTTAACAATGTATTTTATCAGCTCCATAGTAGTGCTTTACCCCAAACACCCCCTAAAATGTTTGGAAATGTTATTTTTGATTTAAATTCAGGCAGAGGGCCAGAGGCTTTTTTTTGTGGTGTCCCCAAATCATTTTTAGTAACCCTCCCTCCCCCAACTGCTAAGTCAGCTGATCCCAATTCTCTATCTATCCTCAATCATCTATCTGCTGACTTTGCCAAACCCATACACACTATACCCATCTCTTTTGTGGTCATATTTATGGATGAATTCCCCAAAGCATGTAGTGCAAGGGCCTGCCTGTATACTTTCCAATGGTACTGTTTCACGTTTTTGTATATTTTAATTATCTTGACAGGTAATAGCAGAATGTCCAAATGTGCTCAAATGTGTACAATGTGTATTTATATCTTTGTATTATGACACTTCTTACCTGTCCAGTGGGCTGCCAATAGTGTAACTAAGGAGGGGCTGTTCCAAGTAATACCCTGTATTTAGGCATTCATCTTTCAATGAAGTGAAGAGGGTTACCTGTCCAAGATTTCCCCACCCCCCATAATGTTAGAAAGCTTTATTATTGAGGAAGGGGTTGCACCCCCAAAACGCGTCCATTGATCTCCCGTGATGGCAGATAGCACATGTTGGCACACTGTGTGCATCCTCCAAATTCGGCTTTTCTAAACATTGCAAAAATATTTAAAACATTGGACCACAATAAAAAAAGTGATTTTGTGTGGTTTTAAATTCGCCCTAAAACATCAATGATATTATTATTTTTTTGAATCACATCATTTATTTTTTTCTGGATGTTTTGCAATTCTACATTACACCCCATGATCTCCCCGATCAGGATCTGGGCACTTTTAGATGTGAAAGGATCTCGATCCCTAACATCACGATCACCTAAAAAGAGAGAAACCAAACAAAAACAGGTATCAAAAATCTGCCACCATCCATCTCTTACCTGAGCCTGTGGTCGCAGACACTCACCTGTTGTGGTGCCAATTTCCACCACATCTTCTTCTTCCTCCTGCTCTTCCTGGGTTGGGGGTATTTCACCTTCTTCCATAGGTGGGGGGTCTGTGGTCTCCTCGGATGAGGGGTTTCCTCCGAGTCTTTTATCCCCATATGTAAAACAAAAATGGTATATTTAGCACACAGATATTTGATGGCAGAACTATAAATAGGAAACATTGCTTGGAAGTGGGGTACAATTGTCTATTTTAGCCGAGTTCCAAGATGTCTTTTTTTTATTGGCCTTTGTCAAGCTGCAATACTTTACCTGTTTAGTACAAGCTTCACAGATGGAGACACCCCTATAGTATACACTGGAGCACCTGTGTGGCCCCCCTAATAAAAATGGTGTTCTTGTGTCCCACACTAGTGCTCCAGTGTCCAGATGTAAAAACAGCTGCTAAGTGTCCTCTCCTTACACAGAATCTAGTTTGCATTTCATTCTAGTAACAAACCCATCTACACAAACAAATATTTGGCATCCAAGTAGGCCCTAAAAAATGTGGGAAAATGCATATGGCCTAAACAATGGTGTTTTAGAGGCCGAAAGAAAAATGTTTGATACGAACGAATAATGGGCCCATGAACACTAAAGTTGCCCTTTTAAACTGTACAATTAAGAAAAGCATATGGAGCAGCACAAACGTAATAAAGACAAAAAGAATAGGAACACAGCACAACTACTTACTTTTTTGCAGCACTCTCCGGATCTTTCGGTACTGCTCTGGCTCTCTTAATTTCAGGTCCGACCACCGCTTCCTGAGCTGATCTTTCGATCGTCGTACCCCAAAATTCCTGTGAAGACTTTTTACCACTTTCGCCATGATCTTGGCCTTTCTGATATTGGGGTTGGGGTAAGGCCCATACTTTCCGTCATAGTCGGCCTTCTTCAGGATGTCGACCATCTCCAACATCTCCCCAAAGGACATATTTGTGGCCTTAAATCGTCTCCTTCTGGATCGGGACGTGTCCGGATCCGGGCTTTCCTCCTCCTCCTCCTCTTTCCTGTAATTATCACGCACCTGCTGTGACTCCGCCATGTGCTCTTCCCCCACTGCGCAGAACGAAAAGGGGCGGGGAGTAGAATAGAAAGAACGTCAGGGGCGGGCGGAGTTACACGCATGCGCAGTGTATATAAAGCGTAACACACGTGCGTATTACGTACGATCTGTGAGCGGAGGAAGGAGCATTGGACGCGTCGATCGTAAGAACGAAGGTAAGAGACAAACTTGTGCCTATACTGCTTCTACATTGAGGCCTATATTGTAACAAGATTAGGAGAGTTTTGTCTGACATTAGGCTTTGTCTTGTGTTGTGTCTTGCAGTGAACATGGATATGCTAGTGAAAGACAATGACTTCATGTCACTATTCATTGATATGTTAAGGGAGCTGCCATGTCTGTGGGAGATTAAACACCCACAATACAAGAACCAAGCAAAGAGGAAGGCAGCACTGGAGCAATTGTGTGAAATTGTGAAGCAGGTGATCCCCATGGCAGACATCACTTATTTGAAGATCTTAATTGGTGGCCTGAGGAGTACATATCAAAGGGAGCGCAAGAAAGTCCTGGATTCACAGAGATCCGGAGCAGCAGATGACATCTATGTCCCCAGGATGTGGTACTACGACAGGCTGCATTTTCTAGTAGGCCAGACTGAACCCAGGCCATCCCTCTCCAGTCTTCCTTCCACGCTTCCTTCCCCCCCGGCTGAGGCTTCTGACGCACAACCTGGGCCTTCCAGGCAGCAACATGTGGAGGAGCCCAGATTGAGCCAGGTATAGCATTCCTCTAAATATTTCTGCTTGTCCAATCAATGATGTTAACTAGATGTTAGTTGGGAGTACTAATTTAGGATTGTGATTGATGAAGCAAAAACTAAAACCATGTCCCTTTTTCATACACAGGGAAGTCTCAGCCAGGAGGTGGCCGGGCCGAGCCGGCTGGCTGATCTGCAGGTCCCTCCACTCCCCCTGGAAAGAGAAAGTGGCAGGAGGAGGAGTGCCCTAGAGGAGGCTGGCAGAGGACTCTTTTGGAGGGCTACAGTGGTCCTGGGAGCACGACACACCGTGGAGGAGGACATTGCTGCCACCATTGCCTATAAAATGCAGAGGATGGAGGAGGGACAACAAGTCATGTGTGAGTCGCTCATATTGGAGGCTCTTAAGAAAGGTATGAGGGGCCAATTACAGCTCAGACACACCTTTGCGATGGTCCTCCTCCTCCTCCTGCAGGTCCTCCTCCTCCTTCTCCTCCAGGTCCTCCCAGTCCTCCTCCTCCTCCAGGTCCTACTCCTCCTCCTGCCACATCTCCAACAGCACAGCCACAGCCGGGAAGGAAGCGTGTAAGGAAGACCAGAAAGTGAGGACCCTGGATCCAGTCTGGTCGGCCAAAAGATGCAGCCTCTTGTGGTACCACAGCCTGGGGACACAGATGTCATCCGCTGCTATCCGGATCTCTGGGAATTCTGGACCAGACTGCCCTCACTTACATATGGACTCCTCAGGCCACCAATTTTGATGTTCAAAAATTGATGTCTGCCGAGGGGGTCCCAGGCTTCGCTAATTTCTCCTGTTGATCCAGTGTTGCCTTCCTCTTTGTTTGGTTCTGAGCCCTTAATAAAGGATGTTTGTTTTGAATTATACTCTCCTATGTGTTTTACTTCAAAAAGGACAGTTGGTTTGTGAGGATTCAGGTACATTTCAAATATACAATGTGAAATGAACAAGGGACACCAACAACAAACAATCTCCTTGAGATTAAATAATAAAAGATATCAATGGTGTTGGGGTAACTTGACACACAAAACACACAAAAATATTCTGGAGTAAAAATAAAAATAACATTGAACAAAGATCAGCCTTGGAAAAAATAGAAACATTAAATCTAAAACAAAAAAGGCTTAAAATCCCCCCCCCCCAAAAAAAAAACATTCTGTCAGATGTGACAACTAACAATATATTCAGGGAATCCCAATAAAAAAACAAAAAAAAAAGTTTGTGAGAAGTGTGTGTGAATATGAGCAGCAAAACTACTTAATTCTTCTCACATTATAAAGAAGAAGAGAGTGCGCTGTATTAAACCATTTTTGACATTGCAGCGTGACGAAAGTGCTGTATCCATTGCGAACGCTAAATTTACCAGAACAAGCTGTTCCGTGCCGGAATTTCTTCTGAGCATGCGTGGCACTTTGTGCGTCGGAACAGGCCTCACACGGTCGGAATTGATGCGATCGGATTTTGTTGTTGGAAAATTTTATCTCCTGCTCTCCAACTTTGTGTGTCGGAAAATCTGATGGAAAATGTCCGATGGAGCCCACACACGGTCGGAATTTCCGACAACACGCTCCGATCGGACATTTTCCATCGGAAAATCCGACCGTGTGTACGGGGCATATATGTGCAATGTGATATGGCCATTTGTAGCTTCCACTAGATATTAGCAAATCAGCCCAGACTAGATTCCCAGAGGGTACTATGCCATAGGCCAAAAGGCTAATAGGGAAGTCGTTGGGGGCATTTACTAAAGCAAAACATTTTTTAATACACTCTGGAGAGTGTCCTTTAAATAAGACTTCAAAGGTGACATGCTTGGGAGATTATCCCCTTGAGGAAGCCACGTGACCCTGTGGAGTAACGCGTAGGGGAGGGGCTGGATGATGTCACAACGCTCTTCGGAACAAATTCTGTGGTAACTACACTAATGTATTGCTTCTTCTGGTGTATTGCATGCAAATCATAGTGTGGTGCGCTGGTAGCACCTTTCACAAATCTGTTGTATTAGCTTGTATTTGTGAATACATTTATTTTAAACAATAGTTCCAGCCCCTCCACCAAAAAAATAAAAGTCAGCAGCTACAAATACTGTACCTGCTGACTTTTAATATTAGGACACTTACAAGTCAAGGGATGATGGCATCCCAGCCGATTTTCTGATCGGCTCTTGGGTGCTGCCACCACCATTTATGGCAAGGAAAACCGGCCTTTCAACTTCTCAGCTGGTTCCCTACTGTGCATGCGCGAAGCGTGCTGTGCTTTCTAACTGGCCCGGCGGCAGAGGAAGGAGGAGGGGGGCCAAATTCCTGCAGCGAGGTCTGCAGCGAGGTCTCCTGGAAGTGAAGATGGGTACCTGTCAGGTACCCGCTCACCCCTCTCCGCTGAAAAGGTGCTAAATGTGGCACCAGAGGGGGGGGCGGGGCAAACAAGTGCAGCTTCCCCTTTTGGGTGGAGCTCCGCTTTAAGCAATATGTTTGGCGGTTCTTCTCCTTTTATATGTATGGATGTATGGAGACACCCAGAGCTGGTGCAGCATATTAAGAAGCATTGAATGATATCCTATGTTTCGGAGCAAGTTCTAGTCCTCTGGAGAGGGACAAAAGCACACATAGACCATTTGTAAAAGTGTGGTCATACCCCTCAGGTGAGAGTACATCTGGTGAAGGGAACACAGATCACGGATTTGTTTTAAGAGCGATGTTTGTGGGAACTTCTAAGAAATCACTTTAAAGGACGCTCATGGAGTTTATGGTCAACACTACTCTTAATATTTATTATTTTTACTTTTGCATCAATTTCTATATACATATGTTTTCATCATCCATTTTTTGTGTGGCACTTATGGACAGTTCACATATGGACTTGATCACCTATTGAATATTGTATTTTTTTGTATAGAGTATACCTATATAGTTTTGTGGTTTTATTTATCATTTTTTCAGTAATATTTTCATGTTATTGGTGAAGCACGGCATATTTTTTGTTTGATGCTTGGGAGATGCCTTAAGGCTTCAGTGGCACCATATTCTGGTATTTTATTTGTTTCAAACAATCTTTGGGATGCAGCATTGCATATACAGCCTGATTTTACTGTTGTGGGTTTAGTAACACTGTAATGTAGAACTATGACCTCTCAATAGGAAAAATATGTTTTTTTTATATTACCTATAAGTGCATTTGCTCTGACTGATTTCTCTGTCCAAGGAAGATTTTTCTTACTTAATATGGTTTGTGCCTCACATAGTAACTAGACTGCCATAAGGGAGCATTTAGTTATACTTTAAATTATAGTAATCTGGTATCCATGGAGACAGTAAATAATATATGCATGTATATATATATACTGTATACTATGCAAGTAAAGGATATTAGTGAATTTGGGGATGCTAGATCAATGGTAGATGCATTTTAGCCAAATCTATACCAGTCCAAACTGTGTTTAAAGCTGGGTTCACACTATTGCAGAATTGGATGTGGCTTTCTCTGCATCCGATTTGCATGTCAGGAGACTGTGACCGACTCTCTATGGAGCCGGCTTACACATCTTGGGAACGGCTCTGATGCGAATTGCACAGGAGTCCTGTGTGTCTTCCGGTCTGTTTCAGGTTTGACTTCAGCCAAAAATTGGGTCTGAAATCGGACCTGAATCAGTGAATGGGGACGCACCGGACCCCTACTGTGAGCCACTCCATGCTGCAGTGTGGACCCAGCCTTAAAGGTTTGGTAGGCCACTTGTATTTAGCAAAAGGAAAGTCCACAGACACATTTGCGCACTCAGGCACTCAGGAGTTCTTCTCCACCAAAAAAACAGATAACGGAAAATATTGAGCTACTTGGCTCTCTCAGATTGCAGTCCTCGCTCTCTGGCTCTCCTGGCTCTCCAGAATTTAATTGCAGCACTTCCCTGCACTGGCCTCTGGAAAGGGGTTCCCCCGAAACCCTGGGCTCTCCTGAGACTTACAGACTCCCTCTAGTCCCTTGGACTTGCTAGTTGCAGCAGCTTTCTAGGTCTCCTGGCTGGAGCACAAACCTCTGTCCAAACAAAGGTTCTGTCTCCACCTCCCCCCCTCCACTGCCACATTTGGTACTTTTGGGGGGGAGGGGGGATCGGATACCTGTCAAAACTAGGTACCCACTCCCACTTTCGGGTAAGATCGCTGCGCGATGATGCAGCGATCTACAAAATTTCTGGCCCACCCCCCTCTTCATAACCCCCGCGCTGCCTCCTGGGAGACACACAGGTCCCAGAATACAGCGATTCCATTAGAAAGCGCAGGGCAACTCGCACATGAGCAGTAGTAGCAGTAACAGGCTGTGAAGCCGCAAGGATGCCGACACCTGTACCCGAAGCCGATGGACGGATCAGGTAGGGGTGCCGAAATCGAGGGATACATGGACAGGTGAGTGTCCTTATTTATATTATATATATATATAAAGATATAGATATATATATATATATATATATATATATATATATATATATATATATATATACACCGGTATATATATATATATATATATATATATATATATATATATATACACACACACACACAATATCTCACATAAGTGAGTACACCCCTCACATTTTTGTAAATATTTTATTATACCTTTTCATGTGACAGCACTGAAGAAATGACACTTTGCTACAATGTAGAGTAGTGAGTGTACAGCTTGTATAACAGTGTAAATTTGCTGTCCCCTCAAAATAACTCAACACGCAGCCATTAATGTCTAAACTGCTGGCAACAAAAGTGAGTACACCCCTAAGTGAAAATGTCCAAATTGGGCCCAATTAGCCATTTTCCCTCCCCGGTGTCATGTGACTCATTAGTGTTACAAGGTCTCAGGTGTGAATGGGGAGCAGGTGTGTTAAATTTGGTGTTATCGCTCTCACTCTCTCATACTGGTCACTGGAAGTTCAACATGGCACCTCATGGCAAAGAACTCTCTGAGGATCTGAAAAAAAGAATTGTTGCTCTACATAAAGAGGGCATAGGCTATAAGAAGATTGCCAAGACCCTGAAATGGAGCTGCAGCATGGTGGCCAAGACTATACAGTGGTTTAACAGGACAGATTCCATTTGGAACAGGCCTCGCCATGGTCGACCAAAGCAGTTGAGTGCACATGCTCAGCGTCATATCCAGAGGTTGACTTTGGGAAATAGATGTATGAGTGCTGCCAGTATTGCTGCAGAAGTTGAAGGGGTGGGGGGGTCAGCCTGTCAGTGCTCAGACCATACGCCGCACACTGCTTTAAATTGGTCTGCATGGCTGTGGTCCCAAAAGGAAGCCTCTTCTAAAGATGATGCACAAGAAAGCCGGCAAACAGTTTGCTTAAGACAAGCAGACTAAGGACATGGATTACTGGAACCATGTCCTGTGGTCTGATGAGACCAAGATAAACTTATTTGGTTCAGATGGTGTCAAGCGTGTGTGGCGGCAATCAGGAGAGGAGTACAAAGACAAGTGTGTTTTGCCTACAGTCAAGCATGGTGGTGAGAGTGTCATGGTCTGGGGCTGCATGAGTGCTGCTGGCACTGGGGAGCTGCAGTTGATTGAGGGCACCATGAATGCCAACACGTACTGTGACATACTGAAGCAGAGCATGATCCATACCCTTCAGAGACTGGACCGCAGGGCAGTACTCCAACCTGATAATGACCCCAAACACACTTCCAAGATGACCACTGCCTTGCTAAAGAAGCTGAAGGTAAAGGTGATGAACTGGCCAACAAAATGGTACACCACTTGCCCCCATCTATAGCTGGCTATCACGGTAAGAAGCATTGGAAGGCTAACAACAGTTATAAACAAGGCCAAGGATAAATCCAAGGAAGGAACCAGGCTTAACTTACCGACCAGCCCGCAGACAACCAAGTAAACCACACATTTGCAAATGCATGCGTAAGCCACAGAGCCTTGTCATGGCACCCTGATATCTGTGGTACCGAACACTAACTTATACGTGTCCCCACAGTGGAGGCACATGTATTCTGATGGATAGGTGAGAGCAGGTGGACTGAAGGGGAGCCACCCCTTCTTAAAGGTACAGGGGCACACTGGACACCCAGCATATAGCACAATGGCAGCAAAGGTGTCAATATTGCCTGACCATAAAACACAACAGTGATACAAAAAGGTTACGCCACTTGCCCCCATCTATAGCTGGTTATCATGGTAAGAAGCATTGGAAGGCTAACAACAGTTATTGTTAGCCTTCCAATGTGCTATATGCTAGGTGTCCAGTGTGCCCCTGTACCTTTAAGAAGGGGTGGCTCCCCTTCAGTCCACCTGTTCTCACCTATCCTTCAGAATGCATGTGCCTCCACTCTGGGGACACTTATAAGTTAGTGTTAGGTACCACAGATACCAGGGCGCCTTGATGAGGCTCTGTGGCTTACGCATGCATTTGCAAATGTGTGCAGACTAAACACCTGCTTTTAACGCATACTGTTAGACAGGTTTACTTGGTTGACAAAAACAGAACATTCCATAGCTCAACTCACCAACCAGTCTGCCAACTGACCAAATTAACCTGTCCAACGGTCAGCGTTAAATACAGGGGTTTAGTTAGCACACATTTCAGGTTTACTTGGTTGTCTGCGGGCTGGTCGGTAAGTTAAGCTTGGTTTTTGCCCTTGATTTATCCTTGGTCTTGTTTATAGATGGACTGGCCAAGCATGTCTCCAGACCTAAACCCTATTGAGCATCTGTGGGGCATCATCAAAACGGAGGGTGGAGGAGTGTCTCTAAAATCCACCAGCTTCATGATGCCGTCATGGAGGAGTGGTAGAGGACTGCAGTGGCAACCTGTGAAGCTCTGGTGAACTCCATGTCCAAGAGGGTTAAGGCAGTGCTGGAAAACAATGGTGGCCACACAAAATATTGACACATTGGGCCCAATTTGGACATTTTCACTTAGGGATATACTCACTTTTGTTGCCAGCGGCTTAAACATTATTGTCTGTGTGTTGAATTATTTTGAGAGGACAGCAAATTTACACTATACAAGCTGCACACTCACTACTTTACATTGTAGCAAAGTGCCATTTGTTCAGTGTTGTCACATGAAAAGATATAATAGAAATAATAAAATATTTACAAAAATGTGAGGGGTGTTCTCACTTTTGTGAGATACTGTATATACATATACACACACACAGTATATATATATAATATATATTCTACAATCCACATCTGATAATAGTGCCAGTGTATTTTACATTTATGCTTTGGGTTGGACAAAATTTCATGTTTAATATTTCTGTTGTTATGGACTTTTATAAGCCATTTTACTGGACCTTGCTTCTGATGGGCTTTTAATTGGGTAACGTAGACCAGTGACAATGTCACTGTTTGCGGCAAGGACTAATTTTCTAATTTTCAGTAATTATCACAACGCAAAAGCTTATATTATATAAGGTCACTGCACTATGGTGGGTCATCTCTATTGCAGGATATTAGCAAATATTATTACAGTGTCTTCAGAGGGCATCACCCTTAGAACTTCCTGATAAGATCAATTCCCCAGTTAACGCAGAATTCAAGGCTGTCCTGAATCAACCAGAGCTCTTCACATCCCCTCCTTCCCCACAACCGCCCCATACCCTTCCTTCCACCTCCCCTACCCTTCCTATCCCTCCCTTCCCTTATGTATTGTCTAGTGTCCTTCTGTTGCCCCTCCCCCCCTTAGGCACTGAGGTTTCGCCTGGGTAGGGTGGGGGGTGATTGGAGGTTAGTGGAGGCGAAGGATAACTGAGGCTTTTCTTTTCTTTTCTTTCTTTCGTCTCTCGACGTACACTAATAATTTTGAAATGTGGATGAACTTGCCTCTCCTTTCCTTCATGTGATAAGTCAACTGTGTCCCTTCCCTCCCCGTCCTAGTTGCTCCCAATGTATGTATGTATGTATTGTATTGTATTGTCTAAGCCCATGTTGGGCATTTCTAAAATTAAATAAAATTTATATTTGAAAAAAAAAAATATATTATTACAGAGTTTTGCAGCTCCATCAAAGTCACCAACTTTTTTTGTTGTGACGTAGGTTGTGCTTGTTCAAAAACAGGTACAAATATATTTAGCACAGAAATGTTAACAGTATAACTCAGACACTTAGCATTTTCTGTTGGAAGGAGACACAGTATTAAAAAAAAAAAGAAGAAGCTGCTTGCATCTTTTTTCAAGCAACACAGTATATTTCATTCTCTTTCATCTCTGTATTTATTTGCATCTTTGTGACATGTTTATGAATGTTCTACTAAATTAATGAATAAATCTGTTTTCAGGGCATCATTTAATAAAATAAGTATCACAACTTTCTTTAGATCAAATCATCCGTGAATCTCTCAAGCTATTTATCTTTAGTCCTGGGGTTACAAAGCTGGAATTATGTTACGGGGAAAACAAAAATAAAGTTAAAAGGTCTCCATGATGAGTTCAGCTTAAGACATGTTGATTCACATTATAGCCAATTTTTCTTTTATGTTTAGGTGTTAAAAGGGCAATAGTAGAAAGTCAGCCCTGCAGCCAAACTCTCTACAGTTCATCTATATTTTTGTTACTTTCTATAAATGACTATTACCGTTTAGACATGATGTTTTAGAATTTAAAAATTCCAGCAATCACATGATCGTGCAAAGTTTATCATTTAATACAAGACAGTGTAAGCTACTAAAGCTAATGATCATTTGATAACTGTTATAAAATGCAAAAATTGCATGCAATGTTTCATGGGTTTGAAATCCTATATAACTTACCGCATAGATACTGAGTTGGGGTTGTATTGCAAGTCACCCCTTGTTGTTGATTAATTTAAAATATTTAACAAATCAACTGAAATTCAATTACATATTAAAGACCTTAAAGTGAACCTGTTCTTTGCTCATGAAAGGCAAAGCAATTGGTTCAATTTATAGCCATCTTCCATAGTATCTGTTTTATACCTAACTTTTATTTTCCTTGCAGGAAAAAAACCTTGTGTAAGTTCCACTTGGATCCCAGCTTACACAGAGCTAAGGGGTTCTTTTGGCCCCATGTGACAGCACTGGGTCATTCACAGAGTAGCAGTACCGTCACATAAAGGAAAGAGGTGAGTTGCATGATCTGGATACATGGGAGACCACGTGGTAAATGGACTGGCAGGGGAGCGAAGAAAAGGCAGGTATGTGCAGGATGTTAGATTTCTTTTTTTCATAGTTAGATTGATCCAGCTTGTCCCAATGTAGCTATGAATATACTATACCATTGGCAATTCCCTTGGAAGCTGGAAATCACTGACGTAAACACCACTATTCTAGTAATCTTCACTTGCTTCCGGTCCCCATGCTGAGCTGCTCTCCTGATGCATTTCAAATACAGGAGGTAGGTTGCTCAAGACGGGCACCATTCAGAGAATTCTTTGCATTTTATGAATAAATGCAAAGTGTTCTGATTGGAGAGGTGGGGTAGTCACTTATTTATTTAGTGCTAGTTGGTACAGTTCTAGTTAGATCCTCCCTGCTTCATGTTCCTCAGTCAGCATTAGTGAGACAATGACAGGGTATAGGAAAGTTATTGCCTTGTTTCACTTCAGAAGACTAGAAAAAACATTCTCTGTACTGCATTTATCTCAACTAAAATTGTGTTGGATTTAACCCTCTGTGTCTCAAGATTTAACCTGCTGTGGATAGTGCAATTCAGCAAGTCTAAGCAGGTATGCCATTGCAAATATCAGTATGTAAAACAGAACAAAAGATTTGGGCCCTTGATGTATGTCCAATTCAAGATTAAGCCCTGTTTTTCCATCACTAAACCCTACTTTATGTTATTCAATTGTCAAATGCCTCTACTGCCCTCTGAAATTGTGACATTTGATCAATTAATTGCATACTTAGAAGCAAGAATGAAAAAAAACTATTAACAACCTAAGTTAGGTTGATTTACTAAAAGCAAATAGACTGTGCACTTTGGAAGTGCAATTGCACTCTGCAAGTGTAGTTGCTTTAGAGCTTAGTAAATAAGGGAAGTTCTGCTAACATCCATCATCCAAACATGTGCAAGCATTATTTTCCTTGCATGTGATTGGGTATTCTTTGCAAACTGAAGCTTCCCTACAATTACTAAGCTCTGGAGCAGCTGCATTTGCCATGTGCACAGTCTATTTGCCTTTAGTAAATCCACCTCATAGACCTATGTACAGACTATCACAGGTAAAAGTGCTGCAAAAAGAGCTGCTGTTACTTTCGAAACAATTAATAGCAAATTAGTTTCACCTTAATGCTGGTTGCCTGATTGTTACCTTGACCCTCTGGGTCACCATCCAGGAACAAATATACAGATCAGAAACTCAGAAATCCTTGCCTGTATGATTGTTTCAGGCCGCTGCCTCGTAATTTTAAAGCCTAATGCCTGGTACACACACTAGGAGCTTTTTCCGTTCAACCCAGCGGGGTAAACGAGCAAAACAGACAGAACGCTGTCCTAACACAAACAATGTTAGTGCAGCGATCTCCCCCACTGTGCCGGTCGTGAGACCAACTTCTCTTGAACAGACAGGTGTACACATGGGCCAAAAGTCAGCCGGTCTCTGCCAAACTGGCCAATTTCAGAAAATACTTGGCCCAAGTGTTCAAGGCTTTAGGTTTTGAAGGATAGGTGAGCAATGGCAGCCTCCATGTTTCTCACATTACAGGTTTCCTTTACGTAACCTTATTAACCACTTGCCGATGGCCGCACGCCGATATACATCGGCACAATGGCAGCATTGGGCAAATGGACGTACCAGTACATCCCCTTTAATTTGCGGGGCTAGTGGTGCGCCCGCCATGTACAGCGTGACTGTGCCCTCAGGTCCCGCGGACTCAATGTCCGCTGGTGTCCCGCAATCATGTCACGGAGCAGCAGAACGGGGAGATGCCTATGTAAACAAGGCATTTCCCTTTTCTGCCTAATGACATGACAGAGGTCTACTGCTCCCTGTCATCGGAAGCAGTGATCGCTGTCAGTGGTAGCCCACCCACCCCACAGTTAGAATCACTCCCTAGGACACACTTAACCCCTTGATAGCCCCCTAGGGTTTAACCCCTTCCCTAGGCCAAAAAAATCAAAAGAAACAAAAGTGTGGCGCTATATATCACATCCACAGCTGTGTGTATTACAATAAAGACATATATAAATGGTGAATACTACCAAAAAATGTATGACTATAATATGGATAGTGTCAATTAATCAGTGTTGATCACATATAAGGTAAATAAACAATAATACTTAGTTATCAGATGTGCCAGTGATTATAGTAGAAACCCGTGCTGGTTCCATGAGCCAAACACCATAAAACTTAACAGTCCATAAAAAATGTGTAGAAAAATAGTGAAGAAAACATCAGCAGAGTTCAAAGGGGGTGATGCATGGCCAGATGGTATTCACAGAAGTATAGTCACACCAAATCTGGTGAGTGGGCAAAAGGGAGACCACAAGTGTGCATAGATTGTACATCAGTGCCGGGGCCAACACCAGAAGTACCGAAAAAAATTGACCTGAAATGGCGTACACCAGACAAGTCAAAAAAGCATAATAACCACTGGTTCTGAGAGATGCGTCTTTTCAGATGTCATCAACAGATGGTGGGAAGAAAAGGGGGTGCCCACACGGCTTCCTCTCCCATAGGTAATCCAGTATAAGTCAAACGTGTAGTTTCATATGCCATGCAAGGAGCAAACAAAACTCACATAACGTAATAACGTTTTAAAACACTAGTTTATTAAAATAATAAAAAACAGACTCACATTTTGGAAGAACGAAACAGAGCTCAAATATCAAATAGCGGCGATCGTGAGGGGTCAACCCCTTCCCTGCCAGTGTCATTTACACAGTAATCAGTGCATTTTTATAGCACTGATCGCTGTATAAATGACAATGGTCCTAAAATAGTGTCAATAGTGTCCGATGTGTCCATAATGTCGCAGTCACGATAAAAATTGCAGATCGCCGCCATTACTAATAAAAAAAAAATAATAAAAATGCCATAAATGTATTCCCTATTTTGTAGACGCTATAACTTTTGTGCAAACCAATCAATATACGGTTATTACGATTTTTTTTTACCAAAAGTATGTAGAAGAATACATATCGGCCTAAAGTGAGGAAAAAATTTGTTTTTTTATATATTTGTTGGGGATATTTATTATAGCAAAAAGTAAAAAATATTGTTTTTTTTAAAATTGTCGCTCTTTTTTTGTTTATAGCGCAAAAAATAAAAACCGCAGAGGTGATCAAATACCACCAAAAGAAATCTCTGTGGGAAAAAAGGACATCAATTTTGTTTTGGTGTAACGTTGCACGGCCACGCAATTGTCAGTTAAAGCGGCGCAGTGCCGAATCGCAAAAAGTGCTCTGGTCAGGAAGGGGGTAAGATCTTCTGGGTTGAAGCGGTTAAATGTCATTTTTTTACATTTTTTATAGATCCTTAAATGAATGTTGTCTCTGTTGCCCATAATAACAAGTCAGACTTTTTTTTTAATTTTTACTTGGCAATTTGTGTCTGAGAGGTACAATCTGATTTGTGATGGAGGGCTAGACAAATGTTTTTTATGTAAGACACTTGTAAAAATGACACTATTTATCTGACCCTTCTGTAGCATCATATATTCACCAAAATTATGATCAGCTTACAATGCTATTGATGGGTATATGACCTAAAAGGCTATAAGAAAATATTTAAATAAATACAATGTAAAAAGTGTAAAAAAAGCTAGCAAGAACCAATTTCAAGGGAAGTGTTCCCGATGGCAAAAATCTTATTAGTTAAGGCAAACAAAATCTTTTAGAGTAACATTGTCCTCCAGTGGGTAGTCTGCAAATTCATGCAGCTGCACAGATGAATTCCAGGTGGAGTCTGAACATGTGGGAAATCTCCCAGGCTCCATTAAAGTGTTATTATCTGCTGAAAATGTATCATATTCTGAATATCATTGCAATAATGTGCAAGTGTTTTCTGTAAGCTAGTTTTTTATTAATGACCTTTTTACAATAAGGACACAATACTTTAAAAATTGTGTGTGCAAATGTGTTTGCTCATATGTTTGTCTGTATGGCTACAACAGACAAAGACAGTCCCTGGATTATAGTCTTTTTCCTGAATTATGATCAGTACCCTACTGCATTCTACATTCCCTTACATTGTGACCATCGAGTATTCCCTTACGTCGTTGTGACACCAAATGTCCATTTAACACCAAAATCCAGGAAAGTACATGGCCTGGAGCTGAGTGAAACTCAGCATCAAACTGTTTTTTCCCACCCTCCCTCCCTTGTTTGTTTTGGTTTGGGGGAGCCTCCTACTTTCTCAAGGTGCTGGGGTATTTTTAGTGGGTTTTGGGGTTTTATGTTAGCTTACCATTCAATTTCTTGGTCCTTTTATTTTCTTGTCATAGCAGCAGGCAGGGGGTCTATTGGGTATTTGAAGGCAGTGCTGGTTAAATATCGGTGGAAAATTGTGGGTTGGGCACATCTGAGGTATAGGTGTCCCTTCCTAACCGTGGAATATAGTGGGTTGGGCCCATCTGAGGTATGGGTTTCCCTTCTTAACTGTGGAAAATTGTGGATTGGGCCCATCTGAGGTATGGGTGTCTCTTCCTAGCAATACGTTGGTAACATAAGGGTATTAATTAGGTTGTATCTGGTAGTACATAAGTGGTTAATTGTCCCTGAGCCAGTGTAGTTGCGGCTGGGGGCCTTTGATTGGGTGACAGATACAACCGGTTAATTATGAGTATATAGGCTCTTTAAGACCTTAGTCCTTATTTTCTTGTCATAGCAGCAGGCAGGGGGTCTATTGGGTATTTGAAGGCAGTGCTGGTTAAATATCGGTGGAAAATTGTGGGTTGGGCCCATCTGAGGTATGGGTGTCCCTTCCTAACCGTGGAAAATAGTGGGTTGGGCCCATCTGAGGTATGGGTTTCCCTTCTTAACTGTGGAAAATTGTGGATTGGGCCCATCTGAGGTATGGGTGTCCCTTCCTAGCAATATGTTGGTAACATAAGGGTATTAATTAGGTTGTATCTGGTAGTACATAAGTGGTTAATTGTCCCTGAGCCAGTGTAGTTGCGGCCGGGGGCCTTTGATTGGGTGACAGATACAACCGGTTAATTATGAGTATATAGGCTCTTTAAGACCTTAGTCCTTATTTTCTTGTCATAGCAGCAGGCAGGGGGTCTATTGGGTATTTGAAGGCAGTGCTGGTTAAATATCGGTGGAAAATTGTGGGTTGGGCCCATCTGAGGTATGGGTGTCCCTTCCTAACCGTGGAAAATAGTGGGTTGGGCCCATCTGAGGTATGGGTTTCCCTTCTTAACTGTGGAAAATTGTGGATTGGGCCCATCTGAGGTATGGGTGTCCCTTCCTAGCAATATGTTGGTAACATAAGGGTATTAATTAGGTTGTATCTGGTAGTACATAAGTGGTTAATTGTCCCTGAGCCAGTGTAGTTGCGGCTGGGGGCCTTTGATTGGGTGACAGATACAACTGGTTAATCATGAGTATATAGGCTCTTTAAGACCTTAGTCCTTATTTTCTTATCATAGCAGCAGGCAGGGGGTCTATTGGGTCTTTGAAGGCGGTGCTGGTTAAATAATTGTGGCAAATTGTGGGTTGGGCCCATCTGAGGTATGGGTGTCCCTTCCTAACAATATGGTGGTAACATTGGGGTATTAATTAGGTTGTATCTGGTAGTACGTAAGTGGTTAATTGTCCCTGAGCCGGTGTAGTTGCGGCTGGGAGCCTTTGATTGGGTGGCAGATAGAATCGGTTAATCATGAGTATATAGGCCTTCAAAGACCTTAGACTGGGCATAAGCTGAGGTTGGTTTCTTTGTTATGCATTGACTGTATATATATATGCATAAACTTGTTTTCTTGGGAATGTTGTAATTAATGGTTTGTGATAAAAGGCTGCTATGGCCATTCGACTCCAAATAAAATGTGTCGTCTGGTCATTTTGGAAGGAGGGATTGGTCAAGTGTTTAATGTTTTGTAGATAATCGGAGCCTCTACACTCTGCAGGTCCCTCAGTCATGCTGTTCTCCCCATCCTTCTTAAACTCCCTCCTTTTTCCAAAGCTTGACCCTTGTCCCCTAATTCTAAATCTCTCTATATTTTCTAGCTTATCCTTCAGTACAGTGCTTCAATGGATCCTCATGAGGGCCTCATAAGGCAGTTGCCTCCCATTCCCAGATAGCAAGCAACTGTGCTGCAAGTTTGAAAATGACTTGCTAACCTATTGCTAGACTTGCCAGGCTTCACAAGTTTGTTGCACATTTGCAGAAAGTCCACATTGCATGACTCCAGATCAACTTTCTTTACAAACATTCTGCAAGTGTACTGCAAGTTCTGGTTCAGTTATGTTGTGCAATAATCATCCCACCACAGGGGTCACTATGGCTGAATTTTTATGCTGTAGACTTGCAGAGCTCTTGCTGTAGACTCACCACTGCAACTTTGCTCTTGCTAGAGACTTGCCTCACAAATTTGTTACAAATTGGAAAAGTGTCAACTAGATGCATCAAGTGCTCTGAAAGTGTACAACTTGCCAGTGAAAATGTGCAGCAAGTTAACAGACTTACAATTTAACACTACCACAAATTTGTGGCAAGTTATCCTTGCTATCTGGGTTTGTTCACCCTGTAGCCACATTATAATGACTCTAGTGAGGCTGGGGAATTTGTTGTTACTGTAGTAAAAAGTGTGCTGGTCACTCGTAGTGGAAACACCATTGCCAGGAAAATCTCATACAGACCAACAATGATTTCATATTAGCCCCACTGACAACATGCAATAAATGCCAAACAATCAATTAGATTATGTGAGTGGTTCAGGTGTCTGTTGCATGCTTTCTTACTATCAATTGTTTTATGTTGAATAAAAATCTAAAATAATTTGTTCAGTTTAATGATTCAGTTTTACATGTCTCCCCCAGAACACTAAATACACACCCAGCTAACTTATCTTATTTCCACTATTTAACATATGCCAGAGGCTGGTATACAGCAGGTCAGTTATGGGTCCTTTTAAACAGTCTGATAATTTTAGTTGAAGAAGGAGAAAAAAGAAAAGTAAAAAAATTGAAAATGGAGACAGAGCAGACAATTAAGGGGGAAGAAATTTAAGAGACAAACATATTCTAAAGCAGATGTTTATCAGCCATATCACCTGATCGACATACCACATAAGCCAGCCATAAGTAGTCCAATCCAATTTTGATTTGGCTGCCCCATGAGATGTAAGGGTTGAGCCATTAAGGGGTGCACATAGGTAGTGACAATGAATGTTTCTGACATTTGAAGCCATTGTTTTAGCAGACAGATTCCTTGCACATGTTCCTTGCACTTCCTACCTACCATTCTAAAAGGAGATATCTGCCATTCTCTGTTTGGTGCTTTAGGCTGGCTATAGACAGATGTATTTGTCACCACGAATGATAAACTAAGCATATCACCCCATCCTCTAAAGGCGACACAAACCACAAAATAAAATGAAAGACAAAAAAACCCTAATAATGAAAACAAAAAAGAATGCAGTAAAGGGGTTGATTCCCTAAAGAGCTAGCAATCAGAATTAATCCTGTTTCCTAACTGACCATAACTTCTTCTCATACAGCTTGTGAGCTTTCCCTGCAACAGACTCTAATTCACTGACACAATGGCGGCTCTATACCCCCTTTTTATAGCTAACAAAACCCCCTTATTTGACCTTCTAAATCTGCTGACCATAGATCAAAGGCACTACAATAGCATATGGTTTATAAAATTTCTAGGCGAATCTGCCCATAAATTTCCTGGGGTAGTGATTCTTAAACCTCAGGACTAGCCTTCGGCGAAACCTGAACCTCGCCCCTAAAAGTAATGACATACTTAGGTGCATGTTGAGCAAAGGGAAGGGTGTGTGTTTGCTCTTTTTTAGATGCCTGGGCAGATAACTGACATACTCTTGAGGCCTTGAGGCAATTCAGTTCGCATTTGTAGCGCTATACACGTCATTCATTCATTCATTCATCTATATGAAAAAGGGGATCTAGAGGATGGTACAGTCACACCAGTGGCACAATGGATGATATTGTAACATACCCGTTTTATTAGAAAATACATTTACTGGTTGTTAGCCTAGTATTAAGGTCATTAATGCAAGCGTTTTTCTAGTGGGTGTCAATTACAATAAGGCACAATTTCTTCCAATTGTGCCACTGAAGAATTACCATAGCATGCATTCCCTTAGTTCCCTTCCAGTGATGTAATTGGCAGCCATATCGTAAGTCCCCTGCTGCACACTGCTCAGTCACGACATCCATTCTCACTCTGGGAAATAAATTGAATGCAGCATCATGCCAGCTGCTGATTGTCTACATTCACTGCCAAGAAAAACCCGTCATAATATACTACATTTCTGGGGGGAAAAGGATTGCTATCCAAACCTACTTCTACTGATACCCATAGTATCAAACACTGTGTAGCCCTACAAACCAGAAAGTTTACTTGATATTTAGCAAATATGAGCAGATCTCATTCATATGTACATGTATATTATTATATGTGTGCGCACTGCGCTAATGAAAAACACCTGTCTGTGCTGCCACTTAATATTCAATAAACATGCAAATGAGGTGAAACAAATGTCAATATAAAAAGAGAGAGAGACAAATAATTCCACAGTAGCGCACTAAATTAATCTACAAAACTCCTCAATATTAACATTGTTAAATGATCAACATAAAACACCCATACATAATGAAAAGTGTCCATATGGCATACCCCAAAAATATATATACTCCAACATATGCAAATCAATATGGTAATACAGTCCAACTTAAAGTGATGAAAAAATTGTGAAACAAAATCTCGTTGATCCACCAAAATCCTTCACCAAAGTGATGTGTGCCAATTCCACTCCCGTAAGAATAAAGCTCACCAGATGCTGTTGCCATTCACTCTCATATCTGGCAGTATCGCCTTATTAGATGTTATTGAAGAGCTACTTTTACACGCCAATCTCCATCCAGAATAATAAAGACACGCTCCACATGTGGGAATAGAAATTGAGACAGAGCCTCCAATAGTGTAAAAACACCTTAAAGTGGTTGTTAACCCAATTATCTAAAAACATCCCATCTGCACTGTAATAAACCAGTAAATGTCCCTGTGCCTGTGTTAGGTAAAAATTATGCTTATCTGTATGTATACCAGCACTGTTTCCTGCGCTCAGCTGCCTCTTTGGATCTCTTCTCCTTCCAACCTACAGTTCAAGTGGGCGGGGCAGAGCTCTTCCGCTGACGTCAGCCGGGGAGGAGAGGAGAGAGTGAAAGCCGAGTCAGCTAAGCGCTGGGAGCCACGCTGTTATACATACAGATAAGCATATTTTTTACCTAACTGTCAGAGAACTCACACAGCAAGCACCCGTCTCCGTGCAGCAGCTGCCAACCCTCGTTCCGCTAATGCCAATGTGCATGCACGGAACCGTAGCCAGAGACAAATGACATCCAGAGTGGGCATGCACAATGGCACCTCCATGCAAACGCGCACTCGCGAGTGTCAATGCGCTAATACACGAACTCGCATGCGCTAATGAGCTACGGTGCTAATGTACTAACACGCATGCGCACACGCACGTACGCCGCCGTGAGTCCTGGCACAAGGCACCCTATATAAACAGAGAGTCTGCCTAGCATCAGTGCTGGATTGTCTTCAGCTTGTTCCTGTGTTCCTGTTGTTACTCTGCCTGATTTCGGGCTCCACTGTAAGGTATGTGACACTAACACAGGTACAGGGACATTTACTGAGCACAGGTGGGATGCTCTTTAATGAAATATGAGAGCAGCAGGAGCGAGGGGGCGGGTGCTGACACGCAGAGGGGGGAGGAGGGAAAGAGGACAGAGGAGACACAAACACAGAAGAGCAGGGCTGCGGATGATGGAGGGACGCAAATGGACCATGATGTCAGGGGCTCAGCAGGCATGATTATCGTGGTCAGTTTGCAGAGGGGAGGGCACAGCTAGGCAGGATCAGCCAGGTATTACAGGTATTACAGGGTGCCAAATTACACAGCACAAGTACTGTGCTATATAACATGCTTTAAAGGAACAGAATCTGTGTTTTTTTGGGGGGGGGGGTTAACAAATGCTTTAAGGTAATCGGTTTATTAAAAGTAATGCACTTACATCATAAAAGATTCAAAATCGCCTTGTTAAAATTCCAAACATGGCAGGTGACTCAGTGCTGTGATCTCCTTATAGCTTCCTTTGTACACATGGAGTCACCGTCTCAGCGTTGCCATGTAGCCATGTCCCGATGCGGTTCGTCACTTCGGACTTTGTCACAGGGGGTGGCGACATGGCATGGCAACAAAGCTTAAGTATCTCCCTCCTCATCACTTTAACTCATAGTGATTACATTTGGTAAACTTTGAAGTCAATGAACATGGACCACCGCAATATTGTCCATCTGTCCAATTATCCTGCCTTTTGCCAGTTAAAATTGTAATTATAAAGTGATGAAACGCATCAGGACGTGGCTACACGGCAATGCTCCATTTGTAAGAAGGAAACTATGAGGAGATCGCAACACTGGGTCACCTGGCATGTTTGAAATTTTAACAAGGCGATTTTGGCACTTTTATAAATAAATACATACATAGGTCACACCTGCATATGTATATTGCAGTCAAACCACACATGTGAGGTATTGCTGCAATAGTTATAGCAAGAGCAATAATTCTAGCACTAGACCTCCTCTAACTCTAAACTGGTAACCTGTAAACATTTTTAAAGCGTCCTCTATAGAGATTTTTAAGTACCGTAGTTTGGTGCAATTCCACACGTGTGGGCACGTTTAAAGTGTGACATGTTTGGTATCCATTTACTCGACGTAACATCATCTTTTATTGTACCAAAAAAATGGGTTATATATTGTGCTTTTTTGCATTAAAATTCATTAAAATTATTTACATGTAGGAAAAAAAATTTCCAAAATTGTCCTGGGCTGGAAGTGGTTAAAAAGGCCCTAGATTGTCTTTAGCGCGTACTAGGTCTGTTTAAAGGTTTAACATCACATTTGTCTACTCTAGAGATGCTCGCAGCTTGTGGACTCGTTTAATCACAAGGTAAGTATTAAAAAAATAGTAACCTACTTGAATTGTCCAAAAACACAAACTATTTTCCACAATTTATTTATGTTAGAAGGAACAAGTATTGTTTAAATCTGTTTTTACTGTAAATTGCTTTTCCTTCAGAATTGTTTGGAATTGAATCAATCAGATGGACATTTACTGAAATATGACTATACTGCACAGGGGCACCAAGATGGAAGGGGCAAAATTATTTGTCTCAAACTCTTCCATTGTGTAATTATACTCGTACATTTTGTTTTTCATTGTAATCACTTGTCACTGAATGGAAGAGCTTCTAAACTACGTGTAGACAAACAAATGTTCCCCTAGACCAGGGTGCTTGCGGAAATCATTCTTTTTTAATGAAATACTAAATATTTATCAGCGCAGACCTTATAGCGAGTGTATCTGTTTCAGTAAGATGCTGTTGCCGTAGAAACCTTTAATCTGTTGGTTTAAAAAGTGCTCACTCAGCAGTCCATGAAAGGCTGTCTCGACTAAGGCTAGACATATCATTAAAAAGTCAAAAGCCTATTTAATTTGGAAACGGCAATCTTCCCCCTCCCACTGCCATATGGTGCATGGAGGCTTCACATTCATTCGTAGGATTGGCAGCGAGCACAAGGCATTATTTAATTTAGTCTTCAAATAAATTCAAACTGTGATTCCAAAAATGTTCTGATTTCCCCACATTATTTTCTTCTAGCAGCTGGATTGTCATCTGTTCTTGCAAATAAAAACAAAATACAAATATCCACTGTCTGGAGGTTGATACTAAGACTATTGGACCCAGCAAAACAAAACAGAGAATCTCTGCAGCCCTTAATACCGGCTCCACATTTACTCAAAGGTCAAAATAATCATATTAGGGAGATCTTTTCAAAACTGCAGCAGCTGTGCACTGCAACCAATCGGCTTCTATCTTTCATTTTCAAAGCTTAGCTGAAAAAGCTAAAGAGAGAAGTTGATTGGTTGCCATGCACAGCTGCTCCAGATACTATCTGCTCCAGTTTTGATTAATCCCCGCCATAGTATTTTGCATATTATTTACATTTTGAACACAATTTTTTATCTCGAATGAAGAGAAAGTGATCCCAATAGGCTCTATTCACTAAGCTATACACACAATGATTTGCTTTTCAAACACGACTGATATTTTTAGTGTCCATTGGCTCACACTGCTAAAAATAACAGTCATTAGTTTCAATTTAGAAAGCTAATTTATTAACAAAAGGATCCTCAGTTTCAAAAAGGTGACAGTTGTTTTTAAGCGAGTCCATTAAAATCACATGGCTACAAGGAAGATCCTTATCCTTTTGTAAAGCGTCATGAATTGAGCCTATTATGTTAAATATTGTCAAGGGTGCTGCTAGTGCCGAGCATCTTGGGCACATGCCCCACATCTCGTGTTGGGTAACCCAGTTCCTGACACAATGCCTATCACTGCAGCAGCCGGCATCTCTCCGTTATGGAAAAATAATTTAAAGCCAAAAAAAGGCTTCCCTAGGCTCTTCCTCAGCTATAACATGTCACAAGTCAAGGAGGGGTCCAGGAGAAGTCTAGGGAGTGAGATGGAATTGTGCTGGGGGCCATAATGCTTACAGGAAGATTTTTCAGGGGAGGGGCAAAAATGTGTGCTGGAAGAGGGGATTTTGGGGATAATTATTTGTGTTGGGAGGGGAGATTTATGGTAGGGAACAAAGATTTGTGGGGAAAAATTTGTGTTGGGCGCTGGAGGGGAATTTTTGCATTTTTTGGTTGGGAGAATTCAGCTTGCAGAGGGA
The DNA here is from genome assembly GCA_037952925.1 of Lithobates clamitans. Lineage (NCBI taxonomy): Eukaryota > Metazoa > Chordata > Amphibia > Anura > Ranidae > Lithobates > Lithobates clamitans. The sequence continues at coordinate 11,325,060 of JBBGZY010000637.1, forward strand.
GTTTGTGATGGGGGATGGAGGTGCAGATTAGTGCTTAGAGGGGGGATTTTTTCAAGAGGAGAAAGAGAGGGAAATTTTGCACTCCCCTGATGCCCGCACTGTGTGCATTACAACCCCCGACCCCACACTCTGTAATTTATGTACTTTGGACCCCTGTATTGTGTGTTACATACCTCTTGTCAGGAAAACCATTGTTACGTTCCTGCCCGAAGAACTGTGAGCAGCCCACAGACCTTTGCACAGAGTTAAGGCTGTGCGTGCACCAGCATGTTTACGCTAAGACACATGAGCTTATTTTCATGCACATGCACATTGACTAGACTTTTGGTACTCATTGGCATATTTAAAGCACTGCAAGGCTCAAGATCATTGGTCAGTGGTTGTCAACTTCCATGACCCATGACTGGACCCCGCTTATTCCTGTGTTATATCTGGTTAACTTCTGATTTGATTCCTCCGGTACCTGACCTTGGCTTGTTTGACTCGGCATCTTGCTTATCACTTCGGCTCATCTTCTCCTCATTTGATTCTGACCTCGGCATAGCTTCTGTTTGCACTATTGTTTTCCAAATCCATACCTCCGCTGCCCGCCTGTTCCAAACTTCTGCCTGCCTGACCACATTCTTGCTTCTGCAAGCCCTGTGACAAAATCTAGTACAAGTTCCTGTTCTTCAGCTTCTACTTCACCACAAGATCCAGTTCTTCTGCTGGCCAAAGCTTGCTACAGGTGCCCATGCCACTCCATATCCTGTCCTACCCTGTCAATATCAGGGGAAAAACAGGACAGGAGCACTCTCATCAGTTCGGCCTCTACCAGGTACGTGACACATGAGCGATGTTAGAAGCTAGATACATTTTATTTAAATTAAAATAAGCATCCACTTACTGTGCATGCGAACTGGGGAAGGGCAGCCACCATAATAAATGGATAGAAGACAATCCACAACTCCATACATGCTGTTCAATAAGTCCAAATGTATTGTAACTCCATAAAAGATAATGGCCTTGTTTACAACACTTATGTACAAAAATAGCACAACATATATAGTGTAAAAACACCCCCCTCCTCCTTCATTGATCGAAGAGATTTCCAATTAACCTAATTATTGTCAAATTGAAACAATGGAACCAGAGAAAGAGGAGGGTTAAAACTGTTCCGGAAAAGCAAACCACAAAACAGAAATTAATAAAAAAGATGCGGCGCTAAAACATGATTGAAAAAAACACACTAAATAAATATACAAATCCAATGTGAAGTGGATAAACGTAGGGATATATGTAGGAATATACACTAATATCCAAAGAAAATATTAATAAATACCAGATGTGAATAAATATATATATATAAGTGAAGACATCCCAAAAAATTAAAATCCACAAACTAAATAAAAAGTCAGTGATTGAAAAAAGAAAGTGCCAAAAAAGTGCCAAAGAAGATAAAGATGCAGATGGAGAAATCTTCTATGTCTCTTCACACCCAAGGTGGAATATCAGATGCGCTTACCAGATCCTGGTGACTGCTATTACGGCAGTCATAAACAGCACAGGGAATTGGGTCTCCCCACAACCTTAGCATAAGGTACCCGTGAGCGGCAGATGGTTTCTCAAGAATGAAAGACAAGAGGACAATCCATAGCGTAATAAGTCTGCACGGTCAATTTATTAAAAGGAATTGCACTTACAAGAAATCGATGAATAAACAGCAGAAACCGTGATGTCAACGAGAATCGGCTTCTCCGTCTGCTGCCTCCGCTTCCTAAGTTTGTGTAAAGCCCAACACGAGAACGGACGTGGTGACGTCGTAGGCTCCTCCCTACGCGTTTCGTCACGATAGGACGTCTTCTGGGGATGGCCACAAAACAGAAATAAAATACCGTACTTACCGGCGTATAACACACACCTTAACTTAAAGAGAGTTTCAGGGAAAAAAACGTACATTTTAAATAAAGAACATTGAAGCAAAATAAGGGTCAGTGTCCATCAATGCAGCCTTATCAGTCCCCATCTGCAGCCTCACCATTGCCAATTAATGCAGCCTGATCACTGCTCGTCTGCAGCCTCACCATTGCCAATTAATGCAGCCTGATCAGTGCCTATCTGCAGCCTCACCATTGCAGCTTGGTCATTGCCCATCTGCAGCTTCGCCATTGCATCCTGCTCAGTGCCCATTTGCAGCCTCACCATTGCCCATAACTGCAGCCTGATCAGTGCCCATCTGCAACCTCACCATTACCCATCATTGCAGCCTGATCTGTGCCCATCTGCAGCCTCGCATTTGCCCATCAATGCAGTCTCATAAGTGCCGGATTACACAGAGCCCGCATCTCCTGTGTACTCGGTTCAGCTCGGCTTGGCTCGGCGTCACTCACAGTCCTGCCTCCTGGCCCAGCTCCTATGATGACCATAACACCAGTCCAATGCCGGGACATGTGACGTCAAAGCTAGGAGCCGTCCAGGAGGCGGGACTGTGTGTGACTGCGAGCCGAGCTGAGCCAAGTACATAGGAGATCCGGGCTCTGTGCAGGGCCGGTACAAGGGGTGGACGGAAGGGACGGGTGCCCTGGGCGGAGCAATTTATTGTAGGAAGGGGGCGCAATGCTGGCAGGCAGTGTGATGTTAAACTTTCTGGGTAAGTGACCACCGGCCGCCCCTACAACATTGCAGAACTGCGCCTGCTTGCAAAGCTGTGCAGAGGCGTACTAAGTGGGGGGCGGGCCGCCCCGAGTACCACACACTGGGGGGGTGTCAGGCTGGCCCCCCCTCCGCGATTGAAGCGGTGGCAGTGCTGCGGGTTTAGGCAGCGGCGCAGTGACAGGCACAGGGAGAGGCAATCTATATTGTGATGCGAGGGGGAGGGGGTGTGCGGGGGGTGCAGGGTGACACTGCTGCACCTACCATCCCCTTCTCTCACGGCCGCTGGCTGTCTGTCTGTGAGATCCCGGATGTCACACAGGCATAGCCGAGCAGAGTGAAGCCGCCTCCCCCTCCTCTCTGTTTATGTGTAAACAGGGGGAGGGGATCTGCTGAGCATGTGCTGCCGCGCTGATCTGAACGGGGGGGTCTGCACACTGCACTGAACAGGGGCTACACTGAAGGGGGGGCTACACTGAAGGGGGGCGTCTGCATTGAACAGGGGGGCTACACTAAAAGAGGGCGTCTGCACTGAATGGGGGCTACACTAAAAGGGGGCATCTGCAGGGCCGGATTTGCCACAAGACCACCGAGGCCAGGCCTCAGGGCGGCAGTGGTGTAGGGGCGGCGCCGCTCCTGCAGCGACTTCGAGGCCGCCCCCCCTTTCGTGCTGCCCATTAAAGTCTATTATGGGCACCAGTGCCCATAGAAAAGATGGCCGCGAGCCAAACACGCAACTGCGCATGCGCCGTTCCGAAGCCGGCCGGGCTCGGGAAAGCTCGTAAACGCTCGGCCGGGCGGCGCATGCGCAGTAGCAAGTGACATCCCCATCTGGTGGCAGGCAGTGTGGCAAGGGACATCTTCATCTGGTAGCAGGCAGCGTGGCAAGTGACATCCCCATCTGGTGGCAGGCAGCATGGCAAGTGACATCCCCATCGTGGCAGGCAGCGTGGCAAGTGACATCCCCATCTGGTGGCAGGCATGGTGGCAAGTTACATCCCCATCTGGTGGCAGGCATGGTGGCAAGTGACATCCCCATCTGGTGGCAGACAGCGTGGCAAGGGACATCTCCATCAGGTAGCAGGCAGCGTGGCAAGTGACATCCCCATCTGGTGGCAGGCAGCATGGCAAGTGACATCCCCATCGTGGAAGGCAGCGTGGCAAGTGACATCCCCATCTGGTGGCAGGCAGCGTGGCAAGTGACATCCCCATCTGGTGGCAGGCAGCATGGCAAGTGACATCTCCATCTGGTGGCAGGCAGCGTAGCAAGTGACATCCCCATCTGGTGGCAGGCAGCGTGGCAAGTGACATCCCCATCTGGTGGCAGGCAGCGTGGCAAGTGACATCTCCATCTGGTGGCAGGCAGCGTAGCAAGTGACATCCCCATCTGGTGGCAGGCAGCATGGCAAGTGACATCCCCATCTGGTGGCAGGCAGCGTAGCAAGTGACATCCCCATCTGGTGGCAGGCAGCGTAACAGGTGACATCTCCATCTGGTGGCAGGCATAGTGGCAAGTGACATCCCCATCTGGTGGCAGGCATAGTGGCAAGTGACATCCCCATCTGGTGGCAGGCAGCGTAGCAAGTGACATCCCCATCTGGTGGCAGGCAGCGTAGCAAGTGACATCCCCATCTGGTGGCAGGCATAGTGGCAAGTGACAAGAGATGGTGGCAAGTGACACGCTCAGGGCTCCCAATGATTCTGCATTATGGTGAGTTGAACTATTTCAGTTTATATTACAATGTAATGATAGAAATAATGTGTTTCAATTATCCTGACACCATAACAACCATGGTGCCGGGGATGATTTAAGCACTAACACCAGCCATTGCCTTGAAAATTTGCCTGCGAAAAATCCTTACCCCTCGCGCGCTTACCCTGAAGTATTTTTAGTCTGTACAATTAAAGCCAGTTATTTTCAGTGTCCTCGTGTATGGAGATATGTTTTTAATTGATCTATTGTAGAAGTCATCAATAAAGGACGTGGTGTGTGTGTGTATGTGTGTGTGTGTGTGGGGGGGCGGCATTGAAGGACCCGGCCTTGGGGCGGCAAAGGGAGTAAATCCGGGCCTGGGCATCTGCACTGAATGGGGGGCTACACTGAAGGGGGCGTCTACACTGAATGGGGGCTACACTAAAAGGGGGCGTCTGTGTAACATGCAGGGGGTCCAGAGCTGCAGGGTGCTGTGTAACGTAAAGTGGTCCAGAGATGCAGGGGGCTGTGTAATGCAAAGGGGCCCAGAGGCGCAGGGGGCTGTGTAATGTAAAGGGGTCCAGAGGTGCAGGGTGCTGTGTAATGTAAAGGGGCCCAGAGGCGCAAGGGGATGTGTAATGTAAAGGTATACAGAGGTGCAGGGTGCTGTGTAATGTAAAGGGGCCCAGAGGCGCAGGGGGCTGTGTAATGTAAAGGGGCCCAGAGGTGTAGGGCGCTGTGTAATGTAAAGGGGTGCAGGGTGCTGTGTAATGTAAATGGGTGCAGGGGGCTGTGTAATGAAAAGGGGTCCAGAGGTGCAGGGGGCTGTGTAATATAAAGGGGCCCAGAGGTGCAAGGGGCTGTGTAATGTAAAGGGGCCCAGAGGTGCAGGGGGCTGTGTAATGTAAAGGGGCCTAGAGGTGCAGGGGGCTGTGTAATGTAAAGGGGTCCAGAGGTGCAGAGTGCTGTGTAATGTAAAGGGGCCCAGAGGCGCAGGGGGATGTGTAATGTAAAGGGGCCCAGAGGTGCAGGGGACTGTGTAATGTAAAGGTATGCAGAGGTGAAGGGTGCTGTGTAATGTAAAGGGGCCCAGAGGCGCAGGGGGCTGTGTAATGTACAGGGGCAAAGAGGCACAGGGGGCTTTGTAATGTAAAGGGGCCCAGAGGTGCAGGGGTGTGTGTAATGTAAAGTGGTTGTCAGGAAATGTTCCATCCGCTGGTAATATCTGTTATTTGGCACGCAGTACTGAGGTCCACCAGCAGGTGTTTCCTGGCAGTTTGGAACTGTCAGGAGAGCTTTTCCCTGTTAATGTTATGTCATCTTTGGGCCGCAGTACTGGCGTCCACCAGCGGATGGATCCTGGCAGTGTGGAGCAGACAGTACCTCCTACAATCAGGTGTCACTTGAGGCCAATCACAGACCTATAAATACCCGGCAAGCACTCACATGTTGGCCTTGGTTTCTTCATTGCCTCCTGACCTGCTAGCAATTTGATCCTGTGCCCTGAACCTGATCCTGTGCCCTGAACCTGATCCTGATCCTGTACCCTGAACCTGATCCTGTCTCCCTGTCCAGATCCCTATCCTGTCCCACCTGTTACCTTGCATCCCTGCCTGCAGTCTGATCCATCCATCCTCTCCCTGTCCTGTGTTCCATACCCCATCTGCTGATCTCCCTCTGTATGACCTTGGCCTGGCTTACGTTTATGTCTCTGGATTATCCCCTGTCCTTCTGCTGATCTGCTGTGTATGACCCTGGCCTGGCTATTGTTTAGGATCCTGGTATTTCCCATTTATTGTACTTATCTGTCTGTTGTTATTTGTGGGTCTCTGTCTGTGGTTGGTTATTGCACAGTGTCATATTGGAGTTGGTTGTACTATATTACTCACTCAATAAATTATTATATTTTCACTTATATACGTTTTGGTGTCCTCTGTCGCAGATCACAGGGTTCTGGTCACACCTGTTCATGACAGTGGTGCAGAGGGCTGTGTAATGTAAAGGGGTCAGTGCGGGGGATAGCTGGACTCCAGGTTAGCAGGACTGGGAGGGATGGGGAGGGGGTCCAATGTAAGTTTACCTTACAGATTTTCTGTAAAGTGAACTTACAATTTAACCATTTGCCGACCTGCCGCAGTACATATACTGCGACGGGGCTGCAGCTACAGTATCCTATTGTTGTATTGTTTTAAGTGTTTTCTGGTTTTGAAAGGACACTGACTCTTTCTTTATACCCGGGGGGGTAGTTTGCCATCTTCGCCCTGGGCACCAGACGGCCTTGTCCCAGCACTGACTCTGTGTAATCCGGCACTGGTAAAATAAGGGTCAGTGCCCGTCAATGCAGCCTCACCAGTGCCCATCTGCAGCCTCACCATTGCCCATTAATGCAGCCTGATCAGTGCCCATCTGCAGCCTCACCATTGCAGCCAGTGCTGATCTGCAGCCTATATAAAACCTATAAAACCATTCGCTTACTCCAAAGAAATTATATATGTAAGCAGCTACCACACCAAATAGAAAATTTGCTATATATCATATAAAACCAAGTGTAGCGCTAATACGTGAGAAAGAATTGTGCAATAACACATACAATAATAAAAAATAAATAAAAAATGGTGTTTTGTATACTAATGAAAGTTCATACATGAAAAGTCAATCATATTAAAGACCCTTAGGGTCACCAAACGTGATGACAAGATGCAAAATGGCAATATAGTCCAAAACTAGATATAAGGTGCAGTAAACATAGATATTGCAATGGTGATGAACTCCAAGGCATATAATCATGGAAATTTTGAATGTAATCCAATATGTGCTGATATGTGCAGAACCACCAGCCGAATAGCTGGAGGCTTACCGGAAAGTTGGGACCCACAGAGCGTACGCTATATGGGTCAAACAGGCTTAAGTTGCTCACTGGCAATGGAGGTAGGATACCAAGGGCTGGTAGATGGTGAGGTCGTAGCGTTGCTATCCCCAAGCAGTCTTCTCCATACGGAAGCTCGGACATCAACAGACATAACCCACATGTAATGAAGAAGAGGCCAATAATATAATTCCGTAAACCATATAAAGTTTATTAAAAAGGAGAAACACTTACATCTCAAAGTAAAAAAGCGCTTGCAAATAAAATGGCGGCAGTGGAGTCCTTCCGACGCGTTTCGTCACACAGGACTTCGTCTGGGGTCATTAGTATTTCATTAGTATACAAAACACCATTTTTTATTTATTTTTTATTATTGTATGTGTTATTGCACAATTCTTTCTCACGTATTAGCGCTACACTTGGTTTTATCTGATCTGCAGCCTCGCCATTGCAGCCTGGTCAGTGCCCATCTGCAGCCTCGCCATTGCAGCCTGATCAGTGCCCATCTGCAGCCTCACCATTGCAGCCTGATCAGTGCCCATCTGCAGCCTCGCTATTGCCCATCATTGCAGCCTGCTCAGTGCCTATCTGCAGCCTCACCATTGCTTATAATTGCAGCCTGATCAGTGTCCATCTACAGCCTCACCATTGCCCAACATTGCAGCCTGATCTGCGCCCATCTGCAGCCTCATGATTGCCCGTTAATGCAGCCTGCTCAGTGTCCATCTGCAGTCTCGCCTTTGCCCATCAATGTAGCCTCACCAGTGTGGATTTTACAGATCCCAGATCTCCTGTGTACTCAGTTTAGCTCGGCGTCACTTACAGTCCCGCCTCCTGGCCTCCTGGCCTGGCTCCTATGATAGACATAACACCGGTCCAATGCTGGGACATGTGACGTCAATTCTAGGAGCCATCCAGGAGGTGGGACTGTGTGTGACTGCGAGCCGAGTACATAGGAGATCCGGCTCTGTGTAATCCGGCCGCGCTCGCCCCCTCCTTTCCCTCAGAGAGGCAGCCTGGTATCAGCGTATAACACGCACCTACGATTTGCCTCCTATTTTCAGGGGGGAAAAGTGTATGTTATACGCCGATAAATACAGTAATCAAAAGAGATATAAAATAATAATAACTCATCATCAGTGTGACAGAATAGAAAAAAGTGAATGACCACGGGGAGGGGGAAATCAAAAATAGAGACATCAGAATATGAGAATTGGTGGGAAAAGGAAAGTCACCGTAATAGAACTGAATCATCAGCTCACAAGGTGTCACATCATGACAGGTGAAGGAAAGAAGAGGTTCAGGATCCACAGACAGCTGCAGCAGCACAAACTCAGCACAGAGCCAGTGTATGAGAGCAGCTGGCAGCCACAATGGGGTTATATACTAAAGGCAAATTAGACTGTGCACCTTGAAAGTGCAGTTGCTCCAGAGCTTAGTAAATGAGGGGAAGCTCTGCAAACTTTCACCATTCAATCATGTGCAAGCAAACATGCTGTTTCATTTAATTTTCCATGCAGGTGATTGGGTATTCTTTGCAAAGTGAAGCTTTACCTCATTTACTAAGCGCTGGAGCAACTGCACTTGCAGAGTACAACTGCACCTGCAAAGTGAACAGTATATTAGCCTTTAGTAAATCAAGCCCAATGCATCTGAAAATCCGGACCAGAGCTGAGCAGCTAAAAAAAGAAGAATCCAGGCAGTGCACACCATGCACAGAGCATACAGCGGGCGGTGGGGCACAGGTAACGAATTTCTGGGCTACTAGCCCCTTTCTCAAGCATGATGGCAAGCTTACAACGAGGGATATCTATAAACTAAATGGTGGGAATAAGTAGGAGCTTTTCTTTTTGTTTCTCTTTTCTATAGGTATGGTACATGCATAGTTACATTGGTCCTACTAGGAACACTGTAAGAATTCAGAAAACATCCATACCTGGAATTCTTCTTTAATAATTTATAGCCATCAATATTATTCTGAAAATACCAAACAGGCTGACAGATAACGTTAGACACAATGGGGTTGATTTACTAGAACTGGAGAGTGCAAAATCTGGTGCAGCTCAGCAAAGAAATCAAGAAGATTCCAGGTTTTCTTTTGTCAAAGCTTAATCAAACAAGCTTAAGGTAGAAAGCTGATTGGCTACCATGCAGAGCTGCACCAGATTTTGCACTCTCCAGTTTTAGTATATCAACCCCAATGCAACAATGCATAGTTACAGATGCTGTCATACCTGGGTCAACTTCCTTGTAAGATCAGGTTTAATTGGAAGTGCCAGAAATCTTGTCTATTACAAAGCTTCAGCCAATAGTTTTTGGCAGCTGACCTGGAACAAGTATGCAGCATATGAGTGAAACCAGCATGTCAAAAAGCCAAACTCATGGCTAAATTTTTATTTGATTATATGTTGCACAATATTTGCTGAGCTGTTTAAACGCAATTTTAAGGAAAAAATACACTTAAATGGTTTTTACTGTACACAATTTACAATATAATCCCCAATTTTGTGTTAAAAAATAAAAGATGAAGTTGCATCAAGTAAATAGATACCAAACATGTCAAGATTTACAACTGTGCACAGCTGTGAAGTGGCAACGATCTACGGTACCTAAAATTGTCTATAGGCAATGCCTTAAAGGCCTTTACAGGTTTTTCAATTTAGAGAGTTAACCGTGAGCTAATTATTGCTCTCACTGCAATGTTCACAGTGATAACTCACATTTGTGGTGCAATCTCTGTTTACATATGCATGCAAGTTTACAATTGCATGCGAGCATGGGGAATGGGAAAGCTTTAATTTTTTTTCATATTTTTTTTTTTTATTTTTTTTTCATTTAACTTTATTGATATTACAAGGGGTCAATGAGACCCCCACTTATAGCTTTAGGCAGCGACAGGTACTCATTATAGAGACATTAGGAGTCTATTAGTCCCCTGATGCTTCCTCTGCCCTTCAAAGCATCGAATCAAATTGTGCTTGATCATATGATACCCTGGCTGTAACAGCCAGGAAAAGACAGCACTGAAACCAGAAGTGATGATATTCTTCATTCATCACAGAAAATATGGAGGAACGGATGTTCCTCCATCTCCTCTGTGGGCAGCTGACCTGACCACTTACAGCAGTCCTGAGTTCCCCAGTTGAATGGGAAAGTCCTGGAATGACGGCAAGTGGGGGGGCCTCCCAAGCACTGCCAAACTGATCAGGCTGCTGCAAAACTGCTTGGATCGCTTTCACTGGAATATCATGCAGCTGTAGCCATGATCCTGGTATACCCCATTTGCCATCCAGGGCATTTATATACAACACTAGACAACAAGTGGTTAAATGGCGATCTATGGTAACAGCATACACTTTGTGTTATAACATCAGTATTGTAATAATAAAAACAATAGTTGTATTTGATAATCCAATACAAGTATACTTGAAAGATCTCCTTTCATGTTGTGAATGCTGTCTATTTGCTGGTCATCTCTTTCCACAACTTCCTGGATTCCCTGCATGCTTTGCAGCTTCTCCTCTGCTGTTTACTTTCATTTTCTAAAGACTACATGTCCCATGGTACCTTGCTGCCCACAAGCAGTGATTCCAGTACTGACTCTGCCTTCTAAAACTCCTCCTCTCAGCACCTCTGTAGTTCAGAAGGCAGGCTCTGTGAAATGTGGGACACAGCAGTGCCTTCTCACAGGACATAGTGAATCCATAGTGACACAGAATTTAAGGAAGTACATATGTAGGGATCTTCTCAGTTTACAAACTTCAAAACAATTCACATTAATAGGAGAAGCTTAGATATAATAGAAACACAATATTAAAATAATGTATGATTTTTAAATGTTGATCATATATGCACTTTACTACACAAAGAGGAATGTCTAGTAGCTCATAGCAACTAGGTAAATATTCCAGCCCCAATAATTTGGCAAAATTATGTATGAATTTATATATGAATTTGTATATATATTTTTTATTATATTTTTGTGTATATATAAACTACTGTGCAAACCTTTTAGGCAGGTGTGAAAAAATGCTGTCAATTGTTAAGTTTAAGTGTTAAGTTTGTTTTTCATCAATTAACAAAACAGAATGTAAATGAACTGAAGAGAAATCCAAATCAAATCAATATTTGGTGTGACCACCCTTTGCCATCAAAACAGCATCAATTCTTCAGGGTACACTTGCACACAGTTTTGTGCATGTGTACAAAGTGTGCATGTGTAAGAACTGATGCTGGTTTGAAGCCAAAGGGTAGTGATGACCAAATATTGATTTGATTTAGGTTTTTCTTCTGTTTGCTCACTTTTCATTTTGTAAATCGATAAAAATAAACAATGAAAACATATCTTTTTGAAATCATTCTTACTTTACGCCATTTCTTCACACCTGCCTAAAACTTTTGCAAAGTACAGTATATATATATTTTTTTTTCCTATTCAGCAGCAATACTTCTAGTAAGACTTTTATTTAATTTACAACTGTGCCCAGCATTTGCTCCTTCACCCCTTTGCCTCTCCTCTCCTATCTGCTTTGTAAGAGTCACCTCACCACCCTAGAAGCATACAGTAGTAAATCAAAAGCCAGCAGCATGCAGTACTTATTACATTTTCAAGTACTGCTTAACTCAGCAGGAGGCAGGAAGCTTTGGCAGAGAATGCCTCTCATCCTAAGCACTATACTTAACAAGCTTCTAAGTCAGTGAGATGGCTTTAACAAAGCAATAGGGGTGACAAAAGGGACAGGGTGTGCAGGCAGCAGACTCTCCGCAGATACTGACTCCAAAACTCTTCTCTTTTAAATCATGTAAATAACCTGCAACATAGAACATTACAGCAACACTGTATAACATTGACAGTGTTTGTATTACGCTACTTCAGTATTTGACAAGTCAAGGTTGCAGTGGTAAAAAAAAACAAGAAAGTGCATCGTGATAGGGGTCAAGTTTGGCAGGCATTAAATTTGCCAAAGTCACTAAGGTCAATGGGACTGTGCTGCACCTATGTGCCAAATGCAGCTACGGTGGTTGCAGATTGATGTTTCAGTGTAAAATCCCCCCTTGCGATAGACAGACAGGCATTCCAGGAGGTGGCAGTATTTCTGTTCGCCTGTAAATCAGCTGTAAACTGTGATCTGAAAAACTATCCAATGTGGATCATTTTTCAGAGCCTACTCCCCGTGTGAAAGTATCCTTTGTACCAACTACTATTGCAATGATTATATTGAGAAATTTTAAAAATTTGGTATATATTCTAAGGCTGGACCTGTTAGCCAACAAAAGGTTAAACTGCTTAGTAATGAGGGAAAAAATATGGCCGTAACCTAGGGTGACCAGACTGAGCTGATTGGCACTAAACAGGTTGAACTGATTGGCACTGAACAGGCTGAGCTGATTGGCACTGAACAGGCTGAGCTGATGGGCACTGAACAGGCTGAGCTGATGGGCACTGAGCAGGCTGAGCTGATGGGCACTGAGCAGGCTGAGCTGATTGGCACTGAACAGGCTGAGCTGATTGGCACTGAGCAGGCTGAGCTGATGGGCACTGAACAGGCTGAGCTGATGGGCTCTGAACAGGCTGAGCTTATTGGCACTGAACAGGATGTGCTGATTGGCACTGAACAGGCTGAGCTGATGGGCACTGAGCAGGCTGAGCTGATGGGCATTGAACAGGCTGAGCTGATTGGCACTGAACAGGCTGAGCTGATGGGCACTGAACAGGCTGCATTGATGGGCACTGAACAGGCTGCATTGATGGGCACAGAACAGGCTGCATTGATGGGCACGTAACAGGCTGCATTGATGGGTACTGGACAGGCTGAGCTGATGGGCACTGAACAGGCTGCATTCATGGGCACTTAACAGGCTGCATTGATGGGTACTGAATAGGCTGAGCTGATGGGCACTGAACAGGCTGCATTGATGGACACTGAATAGGCTGAGCTGATGGGCATTGAACAGGCTGCATTGATGTGCACTGACCAGGCTGAGCTGATGGGCACTGAACAGGCTGAGCTGCTTGGCACCAAACAGGCAGAGCTGATTGGCACCGAACAGGCTGAGCTGATGGGGACTGAACAGGCTGAGCTGATTGGCACTGAACATGCTGCATTGATGGGCACTTAACAGGCTGCATTGATGGGTTCTGAATAGGCTAAGCTGATGGGCACTGAACAGGCTGCATTGATGGACACTGAACAGGCTGAGCTGATGGGCACTGAACAGGCTACATTGATGGACACTTAACAGGCTGCATTGATGTGTACTGAACAGTCTGAGCTGATTGGCACTGAACAGGCTGCATTGACGGGCACTGAACAGGCTAAGCTGATGGGCACTTTACAGGCTGCATTGATGGTTACTGAACAGGCTGAGCTGATGGGCACTGAACAGGCTGCATTGATGGGCACTTAACAGGCTGCATTGATGGGTGCTGAATAGGCTGAGCTGATGGGCACTGAACAGGCTTCATTGTTGGACACTGAACAGGCTTCATTGTTGGACACTGAACAGGCTGAGCTGATGGGCACTGAACAGGCTGCATTAATGGGCACTGAACAGGCTGCATTGATGGACACTGAACAGGTTGAGCTGATGGGCACTGAAAAGGCTGCGCTGATGGGCATTAAACAGGCTGCATTGCTGGGCACTGTACAGGCTGCACTGATGGGCACTGGTGAGGCTGCAGTTTTGGGCACTGGTGAGGTAGGATTTATGGGCACTGATCAGGCTGCATTGATAGACACTGGTGAGGCTGCATTGATGGGCACTGATCAGGCTGCATTGATGGACACTGGTGAGGCTGCATTGATGGGCAGTGATCAGGCTGAGCTGAAGGGCACTGGTGAGACTGCATTGATGGGCACTGGTAAGGCTGAGCTGATGGGCACTGATGAGGCAGCATTGATGGGCACTGGTGAGGCTGCATTGATGGGCATTGTTAAGGCTGCATTGATAGACACTGGTGAGGCTGTGTTGATCGAGACTGCATTGATGGACACTGGTGAGGCTGCACTGATGGGCACTGATGAGGCCGAGCTGATGGGCACTGGTGAGGCTGCATTGATGGGCACTGCTGAGGCTGCATTGATAGGCACTGATGAGGCTGAGCTGATGGGCACTGATAAGGCTGTGCTGATGGGCACTGATGAGGCTGCGCTGAGGGCACTGATGAGGCTGCGCTGATGAGCACTGGTGAGCATAATACACTGTTCAAATGTGCTTTAAAATGCATTATTTTCTCTTTTATGAACAAGAAAATAATGATGTTATGCAGTTGGGCTGGTATAATAATGCTATGGGGCTGGTATGAAATGATTTCCAGAAGTAACGTAAATATCATACGTTCATACAGTATATCATTATATAAACACATACCACATACACTGCATATATCATTTGAGGAAAATATGCTTATAAAATAGTTTACTATTTGCCAATAAAAAAAAAAATGTCAACAGATTTAATTTTAAAAATCTGGTCACCTTACCTTAATCTCTTGCTGACCGTGTAATGCAGATATGCGGTGGCAAGAATGGGCTTTAAAACCCAGCTGCTGCACATATGCCCTCACGACAATAGGAGATGTGTGTGTGTGTGTTAAGAGCGCGCTCATGGTGCACACCCAGCACACTGACCAAGCTGTCACCAACAGGAGCCAGCGGGATGAGCTCCTGATCATGTGATGAGAGTCATTTATAACAGTCACATGACACAGAAGCCCCACCGCCTCCTGGGCATTAAGGCTCACTTAGAGGGCCCCAGGAGGTGATGTTAAAGGGTAAATAAGGCCTGGTATAAGAGAAATATGTAGATTTCCATTGCTGATTTCTCCTTCTGAAAATGCTATTTGCCTGGCTGTCATAATAATACTTACATGCATACGGAGTCTCTGTTAGTAAAATGATGACTGTGTTTCTGCAAACATGCCTCTGCTTTTTTCATGTTTCTGTAATGGCTCGCTTACACATGCTTTGTCCTCTAAAAGTGTTAATTAACCCACAAGAGTAAAATCAGTCTGTATATGCAGTAAAGCTTCCTTGGTATACTCACTGTGGAACCTAAGGGGTTAATCCTGTGCATTGTGTATAAAGGCTGTTTGCTCCTGTCTTCCCTGATCATCCCCTTCTTCCACAGTCCCCAACTCATATCAGTACAGAGCCTAGGGGGCGCTTTGCACATGCTACGCTTGGTGTGTGGTGTTTTTTTTTTTCCTTCGGAGGGTGCATGTGATCAGCACAGGGCCAATCAGCACTGTCCAGACAGAGGCTCAGGGGTCATACAGCCTCATAGGACAATCAGGGGAGAATAAAAACTCCTCCTACAACTTTAACCAGTGCTCAGCCAGACACTGATAGAAGTCACAAGACTTTCCATGCTCTGTGCACTGTTAAATTTAGTGAATGCAGAGTCCTGGGTTTAGTAACAAGCAGAGCAATCCGCCACATATCAGACAATAAGGAGGCATTATGTTGCCTACTCTCCGCTTGCTTTAACCCCTAAAAATCTGCAACAGCATGCATTGGGGTGGTTGCAGCATGGGCCAAAGCAGTTTAATTGGATGTATTTGGCGGTACTGCCTGGGGAATGCAAGGGGAGATCATTTTTGCTGTGCCACGATGCAAAGTGCTACAGCAAGTCCCCCCCCCCCCCCCCCTCCCATCCACTGCCTTTGCAGCTGAAGGGGGAGCAGTAGGATTGCAGTAAAACCCCCAACTGCAAGTGTTGTGAAGAACAGAGTATGATACAGAAGGACCCTAAACTATCCGTACACAGAAGAAGCCTCAACCTGCACTAAACCTAACTGTCCCTAACAAGACAAGTTCCTCTTCCTACCCACTCCCAAGCTGCGGTTTTTCAGACTGACCTTTATAAGGCCTCCCAGAGTCTAAGATGGCTACCTAGAGCTCAGGAGAACAATGATCAATCAGACACTGGCTCCCCCAAAATGGCTCCATGGCAGTGAACACTCTGATACTATGATTGACATCCCCCTAGAGCAGGGGTGTCAAACTCAATTTCATCGTGGGCCGCATCAGCATTATGATTGTCCTCAAAAGGGCCGGTTGAATCTGTAAGATTAGATGTCCAGCGCATCCCCTCCCCTTACATTAGATTTCAAGAGCCACCCCACCATCAGAAGTTGAGTCCCCTACTCTCCCTAACATCGCAGTGCACCCTCCTTCCTTATGCTGCTGCTGTCAAGAAGCTGGATGCATTGCTTGAAAGCAGAAAGTAGGGATCTGGAGGAGGAACAGTAGAAGGCTGGAGCTCTCCTGCAGCTGCAGGAGAGGTGTGAGGGCCACATTAAATGGCCTTGTGTTTGACACCTATGCCCTAGAAGAAAGAAGGGAGGTACTTCTCCACCTATCTACAGAATGTAAGATAGGTGGAGGCATCTAGTGGTAAAGAGTGAAACTACACACCTAACACCCTGCTACATACTGACATGAAGTGTTTTCCAACAAACGTGGTGCTGCAGTAGATAAATCCTGTAGATGTGACACTGGAAAGCCAAATTACAATACAGAATGTTGTATGTACAATGCAGGGTTGTGAGAATCACAAAACTTTACAGAATGTTAAATCTTTTGACAGGTAAAACGTTTAATTTGCCTGCATTTCAACTTTGAATTGATCTAGAGTTTTGCTTTAGACATAGAGAATACTAATAACAATGGGCTGTTTGAAAAGAAATTCCCAGGGCAGAGAAGGACTAATGCCAAACAAGCATTCTGCCATTTCATGGCATCTTGGATACTTCAGAGAACTTTTCTGTATTTGGTCATGGATAATATTTCAATTTATGTCTACTGAACAAACAATAAAGCGCTTCTCACAGTGATCATATGCGCAACATCAGATGTAAAAGAATATGAATCCATGTGCGTTCGAAAGCTAACAGGATCATTTATTAAGCTAGACAGTTGTATAGTGTAGCGAAGAATTGTAAGTATTTAATTTGGCATTACTGGGCATAACATTAACATTTACATGCAAACTGCAGTATACATAACAGCAAATTTCAGTACATTTAATGCTAATTTGGTTTCCCACAAATCTGAAATACAGGTACCTGCTTTGTGTGCCTTGTGCTGTGGATTGTACTTTAAAAAAATAAGCACGATGTGCAAAGAGTAGTTAGAAATCTGCTGCTCCCTACTGTCTGTATTTGTAAAAGCCTGGGCAGCTGATATATTATGTATGCACTTCCTTCTCTGGGTTGTTGGGTTAAAAACCCCAGAAGAAGGAACTGGAAAGAGAAACAGTTTGAAACCACATATCCTGTTCATGGAAAAGCTGCTGCTAACTGCAGACAAGAAAGGGATTAAAGCGGAGTCCCACACAAAAATGGAACTTCCGCTTTTCGGAACCCTCCCCCCCTCCGGTGTCACATTTGGCACCTTTCAGGGGGGAGGGGGGTGCAGATACCTGTCAAAGACAGGTATTTGCACCTACTTCCGGCATAGACTCCGACGGGAGTCTATGCTTTTTCCTGTCCCGACCGCGCTGTCTGCTGGGAACACACAGCTCCCAGCAGAGAGCGGGGACCACTAGGGACGCGCAGCGCGCATGCGCAGTAGGGAACCGGGAAGTGAAGCCGCAACGCTTCACTTCCTGATTCCCTCACCTAGGATGGCGGCGACAGCTGCCGAGAACCGAGCGGGTTCTCGGCGTCCCCTGCCGACATCACTGGACCCCGGGACAGGTAAGTGGCAATGTATTAAAAGTCAGCAGCTGCAGAATTTGTAGCTGCTGGCTTTTAATATTTCTTTTTTTTGGCGGTGTGGGTGAACCCCCGCTTTAACAAGCAAGTGTTCCAATGTTTAATAGTATGCTATTGTTGCCCATAGCTTCTGTGTATGTATGTGTAAATATGTATTATATATATATATATATATATATATATATATATATATATATATATATATATAAATATATATATATATATATATATATACACACAGTATATACACAGTGTGTATGTGTGTGTGTGTGCGTGTGTAGTGGTCAACTTGTTGCTGTATTGTAGTAGGTAAACCTGTGTTTTGTAATAGAGTTTATATGCAGGTCCTGTTATTTTAGTTAAAGGATAAGTTCACCTTTTTGAAAAAAAATAATGAATGCACTTTTTTTGCAGGTAAAAAAAATGAGCATTTATTATTTTTTTTCTTTTGGAGCCTGTAAAGCATTGCACCAGAAATCAGAAGATCGCTGGTGCCATGCAGGTCTCTTTCAGATCTGTCAATATATTTGTGTGCCGTACATCCTGTACGGGCAAGCAGATACACTGTGAGGAAGAAAGCAATGAACTACCACGGCGCCATGGTAGTTTATTGAGAACTACAAACCAACAGCCACTAAGGATGTTGGGGCAAGTAGTTCATTCACACTCAGAGCTGTGTGAATGAATGACGCGGCTGTGTGGGAGGAGCCCACAGCTGCACTGATTTTAAAAAGTGACAGCTAGTACGGGAAACTTCTTCCTGTACTGCTGCCACAGGGAGAGAGGGCAGGGGGCAGCGGCTGCAGCATTGGGAACATGTTCCCACAGATGAACTTATAATTTAACCCTGTCCCTTCTGGTCTGGGATTTTATAGCTAGCTTTAGCTAAGGGCTCAATAACTAGCATAAGTTAGATCCAGGTTACGCATCCAATGGCCACTTCTTGTAGTTAGAAGTCCGGTTGCATGTCAGATTAGGAAAAACATAGAGGGACTAAGACACAAAGTAGATAGGCTGAATCTGAGTTCCAGCGCCACGGCACTGTTTCTGCTTTGAGAATCTACGCTCCAGGCTGGATGGACAATGGTTGGAGAATCTCCCCATCAACGCTGATCTTATCCTCAGGTCTCTGGCACAAAGGCAGACACTGCATCGCGATTATCCTCAGGGGCCCCTGCAACTGAAGTTTGCTGCAACATTCATCTGGAGGTATCTTTATTAATAACTATATATACCCAGGTGCATGTGCACATTTCCACCAGGACTCCTATTGGTCCTTTGCTGATCATACCTGTTAGTACTCTGGATGTATGTACTATTAATAAATGTTTCTTATATAAAGCTTGTATGATTTCTGTACTGGTGTGTATCTATATGATTATGTTTAACATTATATGCTGGTTGTAGTAGAAAATCTGCTCCAAATTACTTTGATAGATTACTGGTTAATTTGCCAGGAAGGGAATCCTCCCTGACAGTGAGATGGAGGCACTGCCAACTTTTTTATCAAACCCACTCTTCTACTTAGCAAAGGTTCTGGTACTGTTTGGGAAGGGTCATTTCTCATAAGGTGTGGTACTGGGAGGTGGATAGGGCACTGAACCAAGGGACAGTGCTTGGAGGTAGGTAAGGGGTGGGGACAAGGGGTGACTCAGAAGGGGGGAGTACCCACATCTATTCTCTGAGAAAAAAAGGCCCAGAATGTAAACTGGAGAGGGTAGATAGAATCTCCAAAATGGGTGCACAGACAGCAAAAAAAATCTGACAGGTGTTCTAATCCCTCTCCACTATATCCAGAACTAACAAAAAAAAAGACTTGCCTTCAGTTTAACTTTAACTGGTTTGCTAAGAGGAATGCTACACGTCTCACCACCTCCAAACTTGGGAGCGATCCTGGTGCTTCCCCCTAAAGGGCAGCTCACGCTAAGCTGGCACTTGGCTACATGGTTTTTGCTAGTGGGGTCCAGAAACAGAAGAACAAACTTCTTCTTTCCAGTAACTGGTGGGTTCTGCCACTGGGGGGGCATCCTCCCTATAATACAGTGGGGATGGAAAGTACTCAGACCCCTTTAAATTTTTCACTCTTTGTTATATTGCAGCCATTTGCTAAAATCATTTAAGTTCATTTTTTTCCTCATTAATGTACACACAGCACCCCATATTGACAGAAAAACACAGAATTGTTGACATTTTTGCAGATTTATTAAAAAAGAAAAACTGAAATATCACATGGTCCTAAGTATTCACACCCTTTGCTCAGTATTTAGTAGAAGCACCCTTTTGATCTAATACAGCCATGAGTCTTTTTGGGAAAGATGCAACAAGTTTTTCACACCTTGATTTGGGGATCCTCTGCCATTCTTCCTTGCAGATCCTCTCCAGTTCTGTCAGGTTAGATGGTAAACATTGGTGGACAGCCATTTTTAGGTCTCTCCAGAGATGCTCAATTGGGTTTAAGTCAGGGCTCTGGTTGGGCCATTCAAGAACAGTCACGGAGTTGTTGTGAAGCCACTCCTTCGTTATTTTAGCTGTGTGCTTAGGGTCATTGTCTTGTGGGAAGGTAAACCTTCGGCACAGTCTGAGGTCCTGAGCACTCTGGAGAAGGTTTTTGTCCAGGATATCCCTGTACTTGGCCGCATTCATCTTTCCCTCGATTGCAACCAGTCGTCCTGTCCCTGCAGCTAAAAAAACACCCCACAGCATGATGCTGCTACCACCATGCTTCACTGTTGAGACTGTATTAGACAGGTGATGAGCAGTGCCTGGTTTTCTCCACACATACTGCTTAGAATTAAGGCCAAAAATTTCTATCTTGGTCTCATCAGACCAAAGAATCTTATTTCTCACCATCTTGGAGTCCTTCAGGTGTTTTTTAGCAAACTCCATGCAGGCTTTCATGTGTCTTGCACTGAGGAGAGGCTTCCGTCGGGCCACTCTGCCATAAAGCCCCGACTGGTGGAGGGCAGCACTGATGGTTGACTTTCTACAACTTTCTCCCATCTCCCGACTGCATCTCTGGAGCTCAGTCACAGTGATCTTTGGGTTCTTCTTTACCTCTCTCACCAAGGCTTATGGAGGCCACTGTGATGTTAGGAACCTTAAGTGCAGCAGAAATTTTTTTGTAACCTTGGCCAGATCTGTGCCTTGCCACAATTCTGTCTCTGAGCTCTTCTGGCAGTTCCTTTGACCTCATGATTCTCATTTGCTCTGACATGCACACTGTGAGCTGTAAGGTCTTATATAGGTGTGTGGCTTTCCTAATCAAGTCCAATCAGTATAATCAAACACAGCTGGACTCAAATGAAGGTGTAGAACCATCTCAAGGATGATCAGAAGAAATGGACAGCACCTGAGTGTCACAGCAAAGGGTCTGAATACTTAGGACCATGTGAAATTTCAGTCTTTCTTTTTTAATAAATCTGCAAAAATGTCAACAATTCTGTGTTTTTCTGTCAATACGGGGTGTTGTGTGTACATTAATGAGGAAAAATAATTAACTTAAATGATTTTAACAAATGGCTGCAATATAACAAAGAGTGAAAAATGTAAGGGGGTCTGAATACTTTCGGTCCCCACTGTATATGGAACCTGTGATGCAAATTGGCAGATCTCACAAGGCTCGGGCAGAAATAATATTCTTAAAGGGGCGACACCCCATTACAGGCCTCTTCAAAGGTACAGTAAGTATAGGACAGTGTTGTCAACCCCTGATGACTTTATTTACTGACAAAATATGAAAAATTTACAGAGTACATTTTTTTTACTGAAAACCTGAAATATGATAAAAGCTTCTATTACAAATTAATACAATCAATATTTAAAGGCTAAATTCACCATTAAGGAAAAAATAATAAATGCACATAATTTTTGCAGGGAAAAAATGTGCATTTATTATTTTTTCCCACAGGAGCCTGCAAAGCATTTCACCTGTGATCAGTGGATCAGGGGTGCAGTGTCAGGCTCCTGAAGGCACTTCCTCCAGCTTTTTCTGGTAGAAAGCTGGAGGAGGTGTCAAATGACTACTAGTGCGCTGATCAGGGTGTGAGTGTTGGGGTGCTTAGCAACATAGGCGTGCGCACAGGGTGTGCCAGGTGTGCCTGGGCACACCCTAATGGCCTTGTGTGGTGCATATTCTCCCCTGTTTAGACCACTGATATTTCATCCCCCCAAAAAATGTTACAAAATAAAATAATTTATTTAAAAATAAAATAAAAATAATGACACTGTCCACTGCCCTACTGACACCATCAGTACATATACACATGCATATGTATTTGAGATTTGGAGTGCACACCCTAATGCAAGAGGCTGCGCACATCTATGCTTAGCAACATGTTACACCCTAAATACAGGTGTAAAATATGTTCCCAAAGGTAAACTTATCCTTTAAACAGTATAAACAATATGTAAGCATTAACATACTTGCCAACAGTCCTGATTTCCCAGGGACAATTCCGATTTTTGGACCCTCATCCCGATCTGAGGCTGTCCCGATTAAAATCCCGGGATTTTGCTTTTGTCCCGGGAAATTGGGACTGTTTTTGTCACTGCAGCTTTAGCTCCAAAAATATGGCCGCTAGCGGGTTCTTTCCCCTTGTGTTCAGTGGAGAGGAGAGGGGCCTCCGATCCGTGCAGCCAATCGGCTTCTCTCTTCAGTGTACAAGTAGACAATTCTCTTGTACACTGAAGCCGGTTAGCTGCACGGATCTGAGGCCCCTCCCCTCTCCACTGAACACAGGGAAAAGAGACCTGCAAAGACACATGGAGCTGTCGCCAACCCTCTGCCTCGTGGCCTGCTGCCGGTCTGTGAGAGGCACTGCACTGGGGGCACCTGAGATGTAAGGAGGCACTCCGGAGGGGACGCCTGATGTAAGGAAGCACTCCGCTGAGGACGCCTGATGTAAGAAGGGACGCCTGATGTAAGGAGGGACTCCGCTAGGGATGCCTGATGTAAGGAGGGACTCCACTGGGGACGCCTGATGTAAGGAGGGACTCTGCTGGGGATGCCTGATGTAAGGAGGGATCTGCTGGAGACGCCTGATGTAAGGAGGGACTCCGCTGGAGACACCTGATGTAAGGAGGGACTCCGCTAGAGACGCCTGATGTAAGGAGGGACTCCGCTGGAGACGCCTGATGTAAGGAGGGACTCCGCTGGAGACGCCTGATGTAAGGAGGGACTCCGCTGGAGGCGCCTGATGTAAGGAGGGACTCTGCTGGGGATGCCTGATGTAAGGAGGGACTCTGCTGGGAATGCCTGATGTAAGGAGGGACTCTGCTGGGGACACTTGATGGCATCTGGTGGCAGGCGATGTGGCAAGTGACACACTCGGGGCTCCCACTGATTCTGCATTATGGTAAGTTGAACTATTTCATTTTATATTACAATGTAATAATAGAAATAATGCGCTTCAATCATCCTGACACCATAACAACCATGGAGCCAGGATGATTGAAGCGCTAACACCAGATGTTTGTATTATCTTTATCTGATGAATGTTAAACTTTATGGAATACACATATTTCTATTGTGGTGTAGAATCTGGGCCTGCTGTCCCTCCATCCCTCTTTCTTTCCTTCCTTCTCTCTCCTCCCCTCCCTATTTCTTTTTTTCTTTTTTTCTCTCACCTTCCCTCCCTATTTCTTTTTTTCTTTCCTTCTCTCACCTTCCCTCCCTATTTCTTTTTTTCTCCCTCCATCCCTCATTCATCTCAGACTCAGACCACACCTCATTTGAACCACGACCCTTTAAACCACGCCCACTATTTAGTTTAAACCACGCCCATTTTTCATGCGACACATTTTCCTTTCCCCGCTACACCATGCCCAAAAATGAATGTCCCGCCCCCTAATTATAATAAGAGTCCGCCTACAGACAAAAAAGTGTCCCTATAAATTTTTTTACAATGTTGGCAACTATGCATTAACAATACTCATAAGTAATTTTCTTGCTTTACAATTAAAAAGTCAAAACAGCATGGCAAAGTATGAGCATGACTAGGATTATGGAAGACATGGGGCACCTTGGGAAAGAGCAAAAAAATAAATTCTGTAGTGCGCATAGCATTCCACGGCGAACAGTGGGCATAACTAGTGAAACAAACATTAAAACATAACGTGACAGAGTATCGTATCCATCCGTACCCTATGGAATAAAAAAAGTTTTGGCTATACATACACTTTAACTCTGTTCACCGATGCTCTTTTCATCTCTGCCAATCTCTTCACTGGCGTTCCCTACCCCACCGTAAAAAAAAATTCAAAATACTAACCACAACATACAAGGCCATCCACACACATCGTCCCAAGCTACATCACCAACCTCATCTACAGAAATTGCCCAAATCGTCCTCTCCGCTCCTCCCAAGACCTCCTGCTCTCCAGCTCCCTTGTTACTTCCTCCCATGCTTACCTCCAGGACTTCTCCAGAGCCCTCCCATCCTCTGGAACTTCCTGCCTCAGTATGTTCAGTCAGCTCCTACCCTGTCCACCTTTAGGCGATCCTTGAAAACTCATTTATTCAGGGAAGCCTACCCCACCTTATTCTAAGAACTGTACCTGAGTCACCTCCATCAGATCATCCCTTGCAGCTATCACCTTTTGTAGCACCCCCCCTTTAGATTGTAAGCTCCGTAAACATTTATTCCATCTATTATAACATCTATTCCTTCTGTATTGTAATTGTACTGTCCCCCTTTATATTGTAAAGTGCTCCATAAACTGCCGGTGCTATAAAAAGCCTGTATAATAATAATAGATAGAATCTTGTTTGTTTTCTCATTTTCATTTTCAGCGGCTCATGTTAGCATATAAAATGTGAATTTTGGGAAGTTCAAGATATTTTCTTCTCAGAAAAATATCATCCAGATTAAGACTACATGGACCCACCGCCTATTGTGTTCTATTCCCCTTGGGAAGTAGCTGTTCCAGTAATTGTATACCCTGATGTCTTAATCTTTCTTAATATTGTACAACATGCTTACATTTGCAACAAATTATTTTATCGTACTGCTACAAATCCAGCCCTGCCTTCTTTTGTCATGCATTCGCTCTAAGGTGTTCTGCTGGAGGAGGACCATTATGTAAAGATAATTAAACTGCTGTCACTAAGTAAAATGCTATAGCAACACAACAGTAGTGTTTTATTATATGATGTCATATTACAAAATTACAATCAAAGGTTAAAGGGAGTTTATCTATCATTTTTATAACTTTATGTATTATTGGACTAACAACATTTTGTAAAAAATGACTCATTTGCATTGAACCAGAGAAATTAGTAGCTAGTCATACATACGAAATTTTTTAACAGTGCATTCAATTACAGGACGAATGTTGTTCAAAAAAGTACTTCAAAAACCTTTGCTTTTAACATTTGATTTTGGAGTGAATAGACTTCCCCAAACAAAAAACATTCAGAGGTGAATTTACTAAAGGCAAATAGACTGTGCACTTTGCAAAGTGCAGTTGCACTCTGCAAGAGCAGTTGCTCCAGAGCTTAGTAAATGAGAAGAAGCTCTGCTGACTTCCATCATCCAATCATGTGCAAGCAAATATGCAGTTTTTTTATTTTTCTTGCACGTGATTGGGTACTCTTTGCAAACCGAAGCCTTACCTCATTTAATAAGCTCTGGAGCAACTACACTTGGAGAGGGCAACTGCACTTTGCAAAGTGCAGTCTATTTGCCTTTAGTAAATCAACCCCTCAGTGTTAGAAATTCTTTTGGCCGAGAAAAAATCTCCATTATGCTCCTTTGAATTTGCTTGTCACTGCAGTCGAAAATGAACATCGATTTCACAGCAATAATAAGAAGAAAATCAAACGAAAATTCTTAAAATTAAAATTTTTGACAAAATTCTACTAGTGTATGGGCAGGTTTAGGGTTAACTTAATGGAAGACCATAATAATTTTGAGCCAGGTATATACTATATTTTCAAGTTTGTAAATTTTTAACCACTTAAGGACCGGAAGAATTTGCCCTCTTAGTGACCAGGCAATTTTTTGCGATACAGCACTGCATCGCTTTAACTGACAATTGCGCGGTCGTGCGACGATGTATCCAAAGAAAATTGACAACCTTTTTTTCCCGCAAATAGAGCTTTCTTTTGGTGGTATTTGATCACCTCTGCGTTTTTTGCGCTATAAACAAACAAAAAGCGTCAATTTTGAAAATAACGACAGCGGCTGGTCGGCAACTAGTGATAATTTATGTCTTTTTTTTTCTTTTTTTACTATAGCTACATTATGGGTTTACAAACAAACACTTAAAGCAGTATTGAATTCAAATACTATTTCAGTCATTAGATGTGGTGTCTGCATTAGTTTTTTTTTTTTAAACCTTTCTTCCCTTAGATTTCGCATGACGATCTGGCCAGTAACACACCTCCTGTATTAAAGTGCCCCCACTCTGGATGAAGGAGCACAGGGGGCACCTTTGGACAGCGCCATTGTCAGTCTGGGGGGGAGGGAAGTGTTAGATGTACTTGTAGATTTAGATGCACTTACAAAATGAAGCCAAACTCCAGCTACCCCTTTTAAGCAGTTACAGCAAAAGGTTTTACATAAATAAATAAAAGCTAATCTTTGTAAGCACCCCCGTCAGTGGTAAATGGTTTGTCTCATTTCTGTAACTGATGCCTTTTGCCAGACAGCTTGTTTTTTTTTTAAAAAACAACAGGCTTATTGGCCAGATCACCAAATGAAAATAAAAGAAAGAAAGACTAAAAAAGAAAACGAATACAGCCATTACGCCTAAGAATTGGTAAACTGCAATATAATAAGTTTGCTTTTGGGTTTATTACTGCTTTAAGATACAACGATACAAAAAAATACAAACTCTGGAAACAAACAAACATGACATTATATCAAACCTTGCAATAATACCAAAAACTTTGTACATTGAAAATATCGTTGTTTACCTTTATATATAAGGAAACCCCATACTGGAAAAAATATGCAGGATGCCACTTTTACTGCTTCTTCTGAAAATGCTTGCTGACTGGTTATTCAAAGCTTTAGGCTGGGTTCACGCTATTGCGAATTGGATACGGGGAATCAGCATCCGTTTTGTAAACAGGAGATTTTGACCCGCTCTCTATGGATCTGGTTCAAATATCTCTGCTGCGGCTCCAGTGTGAATTGCACAGGGGCCCTGTGCATCTTTTGGTCCGTTTCAGGCCTGAATTCAGCCAAAAATTTGTGCTGAAATTGAACATGAAACGGTGAACGGGGGCACACCGGACCACTGATGTGAGCCGAATGCGAAGATAGTGTGAACCCAGCCTTAAAGTGACCTGTGGCTAGGTTATTGCTTATCTTCAGGCAAGTCTAAACGCCCATGTAGGAGGTTCCCTGGCCACTCTGGAACTCCTTTTTTTTCTTTTTTTTTTTTACATACCTCTTTTTTGTAAAAATTCGTAGCTGAAATCTGGGTAGTGTCACCTCCCTGGTGCCCAATCCTTGGCCCCCAATGGTTCAGAGAGAAGGACTCTGCAGGGCACCCTATGTGATGTAGAAATGCCCTGTAGAGCTAGATGTAAGTATGAATCGGGAGCTTTCCGGTTCCTCCCGGTGACTGTGCTGGGAGCATGCAGGCCGCGTGCTCTCAGCACAGAAAAGTGTTTTCTTAGGGCTGCATAAATGTAGCCTCTCAGCGTTAAAGCCATCCCACCAAAACTCAGCATATATGCGCCACGTTGGCGGGGAGAGGTTAAAAAAAAATTGCCATCATATTATTTTTTTTATTATTATACAGGATTTATATAGCGCCAACAGTTTGAGCAGTGGTTTACAATGTTAGGGCAAACAGTACAGTAAAAATATAATTCAATACAGGAGAAATCAGAGGGCTCTGCTCATTAAAGAGGAGTTCCAGTCAAAAAAAAAAAAAAATTAAAAGTCAGCAGCTACAAATACTGCAGCTGCTGACTTTTAATTGGACACTTACCTGTCCCAGGGTCCAGCGATGCGGGGGATCGAAGCCCCGCTTGTCTCCCCCTCCGTTCAGCGGCGCTGGCATTGCAACTGTGGGCGTTGGGCTGTGGCTTCACAGCCTGGCACCCGCTGCGCATGCACGAGCGGCGCCACGCGCCGTGATTGGCCGCTCAGTCACCTGGGACCTGTAATGGGTCCCAGATGATTGACAGGAGGGAGGGAGCAGAGCCGAGCCCTTCCTGTGCCGAGGGGGAAGTGATGTCACCAGCCCAGGCACTGGAAGAGGCAGACTACGAGGGACCCCCTAGCAACAGGCATTTAGAGGTAAGTAAAAAAAAAAAATATCCAAATGTTTTTTTGTATTTCTTTTTAGGATTTTTCATGTAGTTTTGTTTTTTTGGGTGGAACCCCACTTTAAGGATGAGCCCGATGTTCGAGTCGAACGTAAGTTCGACTCGAACATCGGGTGTTCGCCCGTTCGGTGAGTACAGAACATTATGGGTCGTTCGCGGCAAATTAGAGCGCTGCGGAATGCCCATAATGCCCATGCCCAAAGGCAGGGTGCTTTTTAGTCAATCATGGCTCAGGGGGCCAAGTCCATGCTCCACACTATATAAGGCTGCTTACAAGGCGGCCGTATATAGTGTAAAGATTGAGAGAACGTTAGCTAGAGGCGGGTTAGTTAGTGGCGTGGAGGCAGTTTAATTATATATATATATATATATATATATATATATATATATATATATATATATATATATATATATATATATATATATACACACACACACACACACAGTGTAGTCAGTGTAGTGTAGACTATATATACAGTGCAGGCAGTGTATTATTTTACACACACACACAGTGCAGTCAGTGTACAGTATATAATACAGTGTATTGAAGTGGTGACGGGGAACCCTATGACAGAATTAAGAAAAAAAATGGCATGGGTCCCCCCCAGTCCATACCAGCCAACATAAAAAAACAGCATAGGGTCCCCTCAAAAATACATACCAGGTCCTTTGAGTCTGGCATAGATTTTAAGGGGAACTCCACGCCAAGATAAAAAAAATGGTGTGGGGCCCCCCCCTAAATCCATACCAGACCCTTATCCAAGCAGCCTGGCAGGCCAGTTAAGGGGGGGGCGAGCGAGTAAGGCCGCTTCCCCTCAACATGGGGAGGGTGCTTTGGGGTCCCCCCATAGCACCTTGTCCCCATGTTGATGGGGACAAGGGCCTCATCCCACAACCCTTGCCCATTGGTTGCGGGGGTCTGCAGGCGAGGGGCTTATCAGAATCTGGAAGCCCTCTTTAACAAGAAGGCCCACAGATCCCGCCCCCCATGTGAATGGGTATGTGGTACATTTTTACACTTTTTTTGGTGAATGGGTAGGGGTGCAAAGTAAAAACTACAAAAGACAAGTTATTGACAATTCCTTTATTAAAAAAAAAAAGTATCCTGCGATCCATCTATCTTCAATCACGCCACCCGATGGACCTGAGAAATAATAATAAAAAAAAAGAAGCTCCACCTCGATGGAAGGCGTTCCGACGACTGCTGTCTTTTCAGGTGTTATATAGGCCACTCGGTGACATAACTGAGTGACCCTGCCCCTGCTGATGTCATGTGCCTTCAGAGGGGGGCGGGGTCATCCGGCTACATCAGCGTGTGGCCTTGGCTTTGCCTTTATAACAGCTGTCACAGCCAAGAGACAGCAGTCGCCGGGAGGCCTCCCATTGAGGTGGAGTTTTTTTTTTAAATTCTATTTTTCGGATCTGTCGGGCGGCGTAATTGATGGATGTACATTGCGGGACACTTTTTTTTTCAATAAAGGAATTGCCTTTTGTGTTTTCTTACTTTTTGACACTTTTTTTTGGTGAATGGGTAGGGGTACAATGTACCCGATACCCATTCACATAGGGGGGCCGGGATCTGGAGCCCCCCACCCGCAGACCCCCACAACCACCGGGCAAGGGTTGTGGGGATGTGGCACCCTCCCTATGTTGAGGGCATGTGGCCTGGAATGGTTCACGGGGGAGGGGCACTCACTCGCCCCCCCATCCTGTCCTCCAGGCTGCATGCTTGGATAAGGGTCTGGTATGGATTTTGGGGGGATCCCCACGCTGTTTTTCTTTTAAATCTTGGCGTGGAATTCCCCTTAATATCCATACCAGACTCAAAGGACCTAGTATGGACTGGGGGGGACCCACACCGTTTTTTTCCTTGATTTTTATCTATATTACCGGGAGCCGGCATTACAGCCGCGAACAAGTTTAAATTAGATGTTTTCCTTTAGACATGTCATTTTGCTGCAGGACTGTAAAACACATCAGACAGATGCGCCACTTTACAGGCAGACTAAGGGGACCCCCCAGGCACGATATTTAAAGGAATATTTCGTTTTTATTATTTTACTTTAAGCATACTGCTTCTGAAAAAAACTGTTGTTTTTTTCAACTTTTTTTTGCATTGATACATGTCTCCTGGGGCAGTACCCGGACCCCTATACACTTTTTATGGCAATAACTTGCATATAAGCTTTAAAATTAGCACTTTTGATTTTTCATTGTCCATATCCCATAGACTTTAACGGTGTTCGCACAATTTTTTTGCCTGTTCGCATGTTCTGGTGCGAACTGAACCGGGGGGTGTTCAACTCATCCCTACTGCTCATTAGAGCCTACAATCTGAGGGGAAGGGTCAAGTCATACAAAAGGAAATAACTATGGGGGATGAACTGATGGAGAAAATAAAAGTACAGTTGTTAGGTGGAGGCAGGGTAGTTTCCATAGCTCCCAACTGTCCCTGATTTGGAGGAAACAAAGTTATTTTTTCAGAACAAAGTCACTCTGTCCCTCGTTCCTTTAACGTTTAAAGTTTTTACTAAGGTCATCATAAATTTTATTCAGATATTACATATGGGACAAAACATATATATGTTTAAAAGGCAGCCACCAGCTCCCACTAAACTGGCCAGGCACCTCCTTTCCTTCTAAACAGAACTTGGGCAGGGTATGCACATACCTGAATTGGAAAGCCATTCTGCCATCTTGGCTGCTCATAGCCTCCAGCCCCAGGGACCTCACACGTATGGCTGCCAACTGTCCCTGATTTGGAACAAAGTCCCTCTGTCGCTCTTTCCTTCTCATTTGTCCCTCATTTTGGTCTAATCTATATAGTTGTGTATAAAATGCACTACTCATTATTATTATTATTATTATACAGGATTTATATAGCGCCAACAGTTTACGTAGTGCTTTACAACTTGAGGGTAGACAGTACAAATAAAATACACTTTGATACAGTAGGAATCAGAGGGCCCTGCTCCTTCGAGCTTACAATCTAAGAGGGAAGGTCAAAAGATACAAGAGGTAATAACTGTGGGTGATGTGCTGATTGAGAAGATAAATGTACAGTTGTTAGGTGGGGGCCAGATAGGCTTCTCTGAAGAGATGAGTTTTCAGGGATCGTCTGAAAGTGGATAAAGTAGGAGAAAATCGGATGGATTGGGGTAGAGCATTCCAGAGGATGGGGGAGACTCTGGAGAAGTCCTGAAGGCGAGCATGGGATGAGGTGACAAGGGAGTTTGAGAGCAGGAGGTCTTGGGAGGAGCGAAGAGAACGATTAGGTTGGTATTTTGTGACTAGGTTAGAGATGTAGCTGGGGGCCAGGTTGTGTATGGCTTTGTAAGTTATAGTTAGTATCTTGAATTTAATTTGGTGACTGAGTGGCAGCCAATGGAGGGATTGGTAGAGGAGTGTAGCAGACGCTGAACGGTTTGTGTGGTGGATGAGCCTGGCAGCAGCGTTCATGATGGACTGAAGTGGGGATAGCCTATTTAGAGGTAAACCAATGAGGAGGGAGTTGCATCTATCAAAAAGTGTTTTACAGTGCTAGACTTTTCATCCAAATTCTAAATTGCTGCATTTGTAAATTCCAAAAGCCAATATAAGGCTGGATTCACACCTATGCATTTTTAGTGTCTTTTGCATTTTGCAAATTTGCACTACGGAACGTGTTCCATAGGAAACCATGTTATATGAACTGTAATGCAAATCTGCAACATGCAAAAAGCACTAAAAATGCATAGGTGTGAATCCAGCCTAAAGGAATAGTAGTGGTCAACACGTATGTTTAACCAATCTTTTTTTTTTTTTTACAATTCTCCTTTAAGAGGGAGTGTGTCCTATGCCTACATACTTTTGATAATAGGTGACCCTCATTCCCATCTCAGAAAGTTGGGAGTATCTAGTGTGGCTCTTTACATAAAACAGCATACCTGCCCACAAACTACCAATGAAGTAAAAACAAAAGTATATACCAATGAATAAAAGGGTGAGTCAGATTTTCTGTTGCAGGCAGTTCACCTGAAACATATGCATTAGATTACTTCATAAATTACTAACTTTAATACCAGCAATGATTTACACTTCTGTACACACAAAAGAATTTTATTGTACACTGCGGCTTTCAGTTTGCCATATGTATCCCAAGAGATGGAAAATATAATTACAATATCAATTCAAAATGACATAGCCATGGTTTCTAAATCCATGATCAGATTCTCAATTCATGCATGAATCTACAATACACTTCATGCAGAATGTTTATAAGGCACAGATGTATTTACTTCCAGAATTGTGATAGCGAAAAAGTCCTGTAATTATAGAATTCCTGCTATATGATATTATATACGGTTCAGATAAAGCTGTCTTTGTCTCATTTGATGCTCAGGGAGTTTGGAGACCCATAGTGTGCAAAACAGTTTACCTAATTTTCCTAATATACATCATTATTTATTGCAGTTTTAATAGATACTTAACCCCATACATATTTTCAACATGTAGCTCAAAGTCTGAATCTCTCTATGCCTGATAATGGGTTTGTCTGAATATGTCTGATACATGTGTATATAGAAAATATATTTTTGAGCTCAGTGTATAATAGGGTGCAGAATACAAAACTGAACGATCTATCTAGATAAATAGGTGCTCTTCCATGATTAGATTAATAAATAGTCTCATCATATATTACAAAGTGCAAGTGCATTTGTAAAGCACCAGAGATCGACATGCTCTCAAAGTGCATAGACAATGATCGGAAGTGGGTTTTTATGTAAAATAGGTTTAAATCATATTTAAACCCAAGAAAAAAAATGAAATAAGTGCTTGAGGACTACAGAACACCTTACCTTAAAATTTACCTTAGGGGGGGGCTGTTCTGTAGTCTATACAGATAGCTGGAATCAATAATTGTTGATAATAGTGGGGTGGTTATCAACTCACAAGATTTCTGGCAGGATCAACTGGTAAGAAACATTTATTATAAGGGTTTATTTTATTTACAAAAAAGAAGATAATAAACCACTTGATGACCTGAGCATTTTTTGCTATTCATCACTGTGCTATTTTAACTGGCAATTGAGGAGTCATGCAGCACTGTATACAAATGAGATTTATATAATTTTTGTCAGAGCTTTCTTTTGGTGGTATTTGATCACCACTGGGTTTTTATTTTTTTGTATATATAAATGAAAAAAAAGACTGAAAATGCGTAAAAATAACCCAAAACAATATTTTCTGCTTCCTGTTATAAAACATATCCAATAAAAAATGTAAAAAAGAAAAACCAAATTTCTTCAGAAAATTAGGGCCAAAAGGTATTACATAGTTACATAGTTACATAGTTAGTCAGGTTGAAAAAAGACACAAGTCCATCCAGTCCAACCATAAAAAAAAAAAAAAAAAAAAACTACAATCCAATATACCCAATACTATACCCACAGTTGATCCAGAGGAAGGCAAAAAACCCCAGCAGAGCATGCTCCAATTTGCTACAGCAGGGGAAAAAATTCCTTCCTGATCCCAGAGAGGCAATCGGATTTTCCCTGGATCAACTTTACCTATAAATGTCAGTACCCAGTTATATTATGTACATTTAGGAAAGTATCCAGGCCTTTCTTAAAGCAATCTACTGAGCTGGCCAGAACCACCTCTGGAGGGAGTCTATTCCACATTTTCACAGCTCTTACTGTGAAGAAACCTTTCCGTATTTGGAGATGAAATCTCTTTTCCTCCAGTCGTAAAGAGTGCCCCCTTGTCCTCTGTGTTGACCGTAAAGTGAATAACTCAACACCAAGTTCACTATATGGACCCCTTATATATTTAAACATGTTGATCATATCCCCCCTTATTCTCCTCTTCTCAAGAGTGAACAAATTCAGTTCCTCTAATCTTTCCTCATAGCTGAGCTCCCCCATGCCTCTTATCAGTTCGGTTGCCCTTCTCTGCACTTTCTCCAGTTCCCCGATATCCTTTTTGAGAACTGGTGTCCAAAACTGAACTGCATATTCCAGATGAGGTCTTACTAATGATTTGAACAGGGGCAAAATGATATCTCTCTCTCTGGAGTCCATACCTCTCTTAATACAAGAAAGAACTTTGCTCGCTTTGGAAACCGCAGCTTGGCATTGCATGCTATTATTGAGCTTATGATCTACCATTCTGCTACATGTCTTTGGCAAAAAAAAATCCCAATAAGTGTATATTATTGGTTTGTGCGAAAGTTATAGTGTCTACAAATGATGGTATACTGTATATACTGGAATTTAGGCAGCTATAGACGCTATACTGTAATGGCGGTGATCAGCGACTTATAGCGAGACTGTGATAGGGTGGCAGGGCGCTAATAGACACTATCTGAGAAGGTCACTTACTGACATTGTTAGTAACACTAATACAGTAATCGGTGATAATACTCTACACTGACAGTGTACTAGAGAAACTGGCTGGGAAGGGGTTAACATCTAGGGGCAATCAAGGGGTTAACTGTGTGCCCAACAATGTGTAAGGTGTGCCAGATCGCTGTTCCAATGCATTTAGAGTTCTGTGTGTGATTAGACACAGCTGATTAGCAGATTTCAGCCAAAATGACTGTGCTGTGTCTAATTACAGCAACGGTCGCCAGGGGCCACACTCATGCGTGCCCCAAACCAGGAAGAAGGCCGGTCACATACATGTACGTGACTGTGCCTAAAGCTGCCACCCACTCCCAGTATATTTCCTTTGAGCAGTCAGCAGGTAGTTAAAATGCATGTAGCATAGCTACTATAGGGATTGTAGCGCCCTCCTAGGTAGGTGCTAGTGAGCGTATATCATTTTTGGGTTTCTCTGCCTAACAGGGAGACAGCTAGGAAAATTCAGGTGCTGTCTGCTTAGCAGGAAACTGTGATTGTTTGATAGAGTCTGTTCAATGTGCTCTGATGCTGTCTTGGAGGTTTTACACTGGTCCAATAGTAATGAAACATATTGGACAGTGGGTGGAAACCTAGCAGGTGAGAGCATGAATATATATACAGCCCTGGCCAATTAGAAGGGGATGTGCCCCAAGGAATTATGGGTACCTGTATTTAAATCTGAAAAAACACATGGGCTCATGGTCCAGTCTCTCTCTGAGAGAAGTCCAGGTGGTGAAGAGTCTGCTGCCTCTCCCCAGGGTAGGCTGCCATGTGGCCTCGGGTGCTTGACCTGAGGGCCTGAAACCTTGAAGCTACAACCCATGGTTCCTTTGCAACCTGACTGAGGGAGGATGCCCATGGATCCTGTCTGGTATCACGGAGGAAGGTGACCTGTGGCCAGGGCCTTGTGAGTACAGACCCCCTAAAGGGATCCCTGAAACTGTGTGTGTGTGTTGCTGAAATTCCCCTATTGGTCCTAGAAGTCAGCATACTGGGTGTGTGAGCTAAAGAGGACACTGACTAGTGTATTGAAGAGAGAGGTTTTTATGGTGTTGTATTTTAATCATATGTTATGTACTTTGATAGCCGCAAAACAGTGTTTGCTCCCGAAGAAGCGTCAAGACACGCACAACTAGTTGAGCACTTATGTGATACGAATCTATTATCCCCTGATCTGCTATCCAATCATCTCCTCGGACCTGTCGCTACTCTGGATGGCTATCCTCATGTCTGAGCTGTGATGTATATAGATGGTTTTGTATAGCAACCGATTTACTCAATATCTCGCTGTATTCTTGTGATTTGTGGTTTTTAACCAATATTCTATGTATATGTTTTTTCAATAAATTATCTTTGATGTAAATACTTGGTGTCACTGTGCCTACAAAGTCCAAAGTCCCCTTTGTTTTTCCTTTTGTCAGTATTTAAACAAGAAACCCATTTTCAATCAGGGAAGATACCAAAATTTCAGAACGATCGCTATCCACAGGTATTCCATAGCACAGCCCCTGATTCTAAGATGAGGGGGGTGAGTATCCTGCTTTCTGGGACGGTCCCATAGTCTTTTGTTGACCAAAGGAGTGACCAGGAAGGACGCTATTGTTTCTTAAAGAAGATCTGGCCGGTCGCAGAGTTACGTTAGTCTCTATCTATCTACCTAACCAAGCACAGTTGAGTTGCTTAGATGAAATTCTTAATGCCCTACAAGGCTTTATGGAGGGGGGACTAATTCTAGGTGGAGATCTTAATATAGCTCTTGATCCACTGTTAGACGCTTCCAAGTCTTCCACACATCTGTCCTATTCTTATCTTAGACAAGTGAAAAAAGCTCTCCAATCAGTACGTCTGGTAGATGTCTGGCGGGTCCAGCATTGACGTGAGCGGGACTGCACTTTCTATTGAGTACCGCATGACAGCTACTCTCGAATTGACTATATAATGGTATCCCAGTCTTTCCTACCAGAGATAGTGAGCTACTTCATTTGGGCACGTCCGGAACTAGATCATGGACATGGAAACTTAATAAATCCTTGGTACAGGAAGGTCCATTACGAAATGACCTCTTTGGCTATGGCCAGAATCTTTACAGATAATGATACAGAGGACATTTCTCTATTGACATTATGAGAACTGCATAAATGTGTCATGCAAGGTTTGCTGATTCAAAAGGCGGAGGAACTGCGGAAAAATAGGCAAGCTGTCTTTCAAACCCAGTTAAACTTGGTTGCAAACTTAGAATCCAAGCATAAAAAATCCCTCTCTCATTCTGTAGCAGCAGATCTTAGGGTCCAGCGAGAAAAACTGGCTTCTCTGCTCAGGCACGACCTTAATACACGGACACGAAGGGTCAGAAACATATACTATGAACATGGGAATAAATTGAGTAAACTGCTGGCCCACTCGCTTAGGGAAACTTCCCATAGAAATTATGTCCCACATATTGATTCTGACAGAGAGAAACGCTGCTTTATATCACGGGATGTGGAAGAGGTTTTTCGAGAGTATTACTCGTCCCTTTATAATCTATCGACAAATCTATCTACTGATCAGCTGGTACAAAAGCAACATTTAATTCAGGAATATCTTTCTTCTTCGTGTTTACAATCGATATCTGACGATGCGTCTGAATCAATGAATGCTCTTATTTCAACTGAGGAATATTTAAGGGGGATCAAGCTGCTTAAGCCTCACAAAGCTCCAGGTCAAGATGGATATACGATAGCCTGCTATAAGGCATTTGCCCCAATCCTAGCTCCCAGATTTACCAAAGCATTTAATTCTCTTCTGGAAGATCGGCCCATTCCGACCGATACATTGAGGGCACATATTATAGTGATCCCTAAGGAGGGTAAAGACCATGCCCAGTGTGTGAATTATCAACCTATTTCCCTATTCAACGTGGATATAAAGATCTTCACACAGATATTAGCATCTAGACTACAACCTGTCATCGACCCTGATCAAGTCGGGTTTATGCCTACTAAGGAGACCAGGGATAATACTACTAGAGCCTTGGATATTATCTATCTGGCTCATCTTCGTAAAATACATTTATGTTTGCTATCCTCCGATGCAGAGAAGGCTTTTGACAGGGTGGATTGGACATTTCTGAAGGAGATGTTAACTAATATTGGAGTGGGAAAAGCTTTTAGTAAATGGATAGAGGCTATATACTCGGTTCCATCTGCAGCTGTTAGAATCAATGAGGTGACTTCTCCATTTTTTTATTTGACCAACGGCACTAGACAAGGATGTCCCTTATACCCATTGATCTTTAAATTAACTTCAGAACCATTTTTGCGACGTGTACGAGGAAGCGCTGATATCAAGGCCTTTCCAATTGGCAAGTCAGATCATAAAACTGCGGCCTTTGTGGACGACATATTGTTTTTTATTACATCCCCAGAAACTACATTGCCAAATTTATTAAGCAGGTTTAATCAGTATAATACACTTTCGAACTTTAAAATCAATATTCAAAAATCTGAATTAACATTATGTTGGCCCCTGTGTGTGTGCAAGCCCTCCAATCATCATTCTCTTTTTCATGGGCATCCTCCCACCTGACATACTTAATTTTCCACCAATACTACGGGACCTTTCCTCTGATTTGGAGAGATGGGACAAGGGCTCTTATACATGGATGGGTAGGAACGCTATTCTTAAAATAAATATCTTGCCAAGGTTATTGTATCTTTTTCAGGCGCTACCAATAGTCATCCCGGGGTCTTTTTTTAAATCAGTGAGTAGTGTCTTTATCAGATTTGTCTGGGCAAAAAAGCACCCATGCCTGTCCCACCTATATTTGGCCATGACCAAAACCCATGGAGGCATGGCCTTCCCGGACCCGATTTGATATTATCAGGCAATACACCTTGCTAGGGTACGTAGAGATGGAAGACATAAAGCCTGGGTAACGATTGAACAATCTTGTACCGAGATTCCACTTCAATGTGTGCCATCACTTGGAACCTTACGGCACCACCCCCTTATAGGGGCAACTCTTAGAGTAGTGCAACAAAGTCATCTTTCTTCCCAAGACAGTAAGGGAGAGTACTCGGCTTTACCCAGTATTGGGGAACCCAGCAATTCCCCCAGGCCACACTGATAGCCATTTTAAACAAATTTTCGGGCAAGGTAAATTTAGTTTAGGTGATTACCTTGAAGACTCTAGGACAGGAATATGCAATTAGCGGACCTCCAGCTGTTGCAAAACTACAAGACCCATCATGCCTCTGCCTCTGGGTGTCATACTTGTGGCTGTCAGAGTCTTCCTATGCCTCATGTGAGTTGTAGTTCTTCAACAGCTGGAGGTCCGCTAATTGCATATCCCTGCTCTAGGTTGAAGACTAGGATTGAAATACAGTTGATGTTTAATCCACCATTGGACCCATGGCGGATGCAGCAACTTACCCATTTTCTTAGCTCTCTCCTTCGCGGGGGGTGGTCAAACCGTCCTAATACACCGTTGGAAAATTTATGCCTGGTAGAAGAACCCTCTGCCCATGGGGTATCTGAGGCATATAAAGTGCTAACACATCCTCCTGAGGGTTTTGTTCTGGGATTCCTCCAGAAATGGGAAAGAGATTTGGACATCATACTCTCCGAAGAGCAGCGGGGACATATTCTATTCTTTGCCCTCTATTCTTCAGTAGCTAGTAAATATCAAGAGCTGAGATATAAGATCCTCACACGTTGATATAAAGTTCCATCCCTGCTGCAGAAAACCTATCCTGAAATAATGAATACCTGTTGGTGTTGTGGAGAGGCAGAGGGTACCATGCTGCATATTTTTTGGTCCTGCCGGAAATTGGAGGAGTTTTGGTTTAAAATGCGAGACATAAGGCAGCTTACTAATCATGGTCTGGGATCTGACCCGGCCACATATCTTCTTCATCTTTCAGATTTTTCAAAGCGTAAAATATAAAAATTCAATGGTCGTCCATCTTGAATGCGGCTAAGGCATGCGTTCCGGCCTTATTGAAGCAGGAATCGCCTTCCTTGATTTCGATGTGGCTCACAAAAATAGCTGACATACATGCCATGGAGAAAGGTATCGCAACTATGCAAGGTAAAGAGGAGAAATTTATTTAAAAATGGACACAGTAGTCCCCTTTTGTCTGTTCTAGGGAATATGGTCTTGCACAAGTGGAGGGGGAATAGAGGCTCTCTAAATTATCTTATATATATATTTTTTTTTGTATTGTTGTTTTTAAGATTATTGTACAGTCAGGACAGCAGAGGTCCAAGAGTCTGCAACCTCTAGAACCATAATATAAGGAATATGACTTTCTGGATTTTGTTTGCCTACCAAAAAACAAAATTGAATTGTGTTAAAGCTATATTTCGTGGTACGCACGCAATTGTATCATGTTTGTTTGCTCTTATGGAAAGTTGTTTATAATAAAATAAAATATAGAATTCAAACAATTTGGAGTATCCTACTAATTCCCTTTTCCTATCCAAGTTCTCCAAAAAAAACATAAAAACACATCCCCTAGACTGTTTATTGGGGACAACAAATGCAAGAGTGTGTGCACCTGGCTGTGTGAAAATACTTTGTAACTGGCTGTGGGAGTGGGAGACCCGGGCACAAATATTCAAGCAGCTCCTGCAGGGGTAAGTGCTACAGGGATCTTTGCTGTTTTCTTGATCCTGGCATGGGCATGAGTCAGAGAACGCTTTGCAGTTTCTCAATCGTATGCAAAGCTTTCTCTGATTGGACAAGATGGAGAGGTGGGCAGTAACATCATATTTTCCACCTCATCCAATCAAAGAATGCCTTGTATTCATTGAAAAAAATACAAGGAATTCTCTGAATGGCACCCGTGCTGAGGAGGGGACCCACTGTGGTTACTATGCAGCAAGGCAGCCACTTGGCACAAGGTCCAGAGGACAGCAAAGATCACTGGAGTAGTGGCAATTCCACAGGGATCAGTGGGGTATAGAATATGCATACTTACATTTCTTTAAGCTGACCAGTGTAGGGACCAATATAACATGGAAAAAAACCTATACTTCAGCTTTAAGGTACAAGGTTTTCAATGGAACAGGTGCCCGGGGTCTATGAGGTCTGGGGCCAAACCCTGACTGCTGCTTCACTGTGTGTACAAGCTGTGTAATCCCTAGGGATGACCAGACCAGATTCCCATTGCTGGTACCTATAGGCTCACAAACATTGGTGCCCAAAGCTACAGTGCATCCAGTGTTATAGCCTTATTCCAAAATGGATTCAATTCATTATTTTCCTCAACGTTCTACAAACAATACCCCCTAATGACAACGTGAAAGAAGTTTGTTTGAAATCTTTGCAAATTTATTAAATATAAAAGAAGAAAAAATTCCCATGTACATAAGTATTCACAGCCTTTGTTCAATACTTTGGTGAAGCACCTTTGGCACC
This sequence comes from Lithobates clamitans, assembly GCA_037952925.1. Taxonomy (NCBI): domain Eukaryota; kingdom Metazoa; phylum Chordata; class Amphibia; order Anura; family Ranidae; genus Lithobates; species Lithobates clamitans. Next base: position 11,366,041 of record JBBGZY010000637.1, read on the forward strand.
AATTACAGCCTCAAGTATTTTTAAGTATGATTCTACAAGCTTGGCACACCTATTTTTGGGCAGTTTCTTCCATTCTTCTTTGCAGGACCTCTCAAGCTCCAACAGGTTGGCTGGAGAGTGTCGGTGCACAGCCATTTTCAGATCTCTCCAGAGATTTTTATTCTGGTTCAAGTCTGGGCTCTGGCTGGGCCACTTAAGGACATTCACAAAGTTGTTCAGTAGCCACTCCTTTGTTATCTTGGCTGTGTGCTTAGGGTCATTGTCCTGTTGGAAGATGAACTGTCGCCTCAGTCTGAGGTCCAGAGCGCTCTGGAGCAGGTTTTCATCAACATTGCTGCTTTCATCTTTCCCTCACTCCTGACTAGTCTCCCAGTTCCTGCCACTGAAAAAACATCCACACAGCATGATGCTGCCACCACTATGCTTCACTGTAGAAGAGACGGGGGGGGGGCACCTCTATAAGTGTAGTATTAAAACAGTATCATTAAAAACACTTAAAAGATATAAGTGGGAGTCATGCTCGTAATAAGTATGTAGTCCTGGCAGTTCTACTGCATCCCACAGGCTCCTTGCACGATTCGGGTAGCTGGGAAAGGTTCTGGTGTGATGTCGTGCTGAATAGCTGTACATTCAGGAAAACCAGGAAGTAGTCAGCTCCATAGAGGGATGGTATTGGTCAGGTGATGAGTGGTGCCTGGTTTCCTCCAGACGTGACACTTGCCATCCAGGTCAAAGAGTCAATCTTTCTTTCATCAGACCAGAGAATTTTGTTTCTTATGATCTGAGAGTCCTTCAGGTGCCTTTTGGCAAACTGCTGGTGGCCTGTCATGTGCCTTTTACTGAGGAGTGGCTTCCGTCTACCATACAGGCCTGATTGGTGGAGTGCTGCAGAGATGGTTGTTCTTCTCCACAGAGAAATGCTGGACCTCTGTCATTGGGTTCTTGGTCAACTCCCTGACTAAGGCCCTTCTGCCCCGATCGCTCAGTTTGGCCTGGCGGCCCGCTTTAGGAAGAGTCTTGGTGGTTCCAAACTTCCTCCATTTATCGATGATGGAGGCCACTGTGCTCATTGGGACCTTCAACGCTGCAGAAATTTTTCTGTACCCTTCCCCAGATCGGTGCCTTAATACAATCCTATCTCGCAGGTCTACACACAATTCCTTGGACATCATGGCTTGGTTTGTGTTACCTGTGGGACCTTATATAGAGAGGTGTGTGCCTTTCCAAATCATGTCCAATCAACTGAATTTACCACAGATGGACTCCAATCAAGTTGTAGAAACATCTCAAGGATGATCAGTGGAAACAGGATGTACCTGAGCTCAATTCTGAGTATCATGGCAAAGGCTGTGAGTATTTACAGTATCTCAAAAAACTTAGTACACCCCCCACATTTTTGTAAATATTTTATTCTATCTTTTCATGTGACAACACTGAAGAAATTACACTTTGCTACAAGTAGTGAGTGTACAGCTTGTATAACAGTGTAAATTTGCTGTCCTCTCAAAATAACTCAACACACAATTCTATTTTTCAGATGCTCAGAGAGTTCTTTACCGTGAGGCGCCATGTTGAACTTCCAGTGACCAGTATGAGAGAGATTTAACACACCTGTTCCCCATTCACACCTGAGACCTTGTAACACTAACGAGTCACATGACACCGGGGAGGGTAATTGGCTAATTGGGCCCAATTTGGAAAATTTCACTTAGGGGTGTACTCACTTTTGTTGCGGTTTATCATTAATGGCTGTGTGTTGAGTTATTTTGAGGGGACAGAAAATTTACACTGTTCTACAAGCTGTACACTCACTACTTTACATTGTAGCAAAGTGTCATTTCTTCAGTGTTGTCACATGAAAAGATAGAATAAAATCTTTACAAAAATGTGAGGGGTGTGCTCACTTTTGTGAGATACTGTATGTACATGGGATTTTTTCATTTTTTATAAATTTACAAAGATTTCAAAATAACTTCTTTCATGTTGTCATTATGGGGAATTGTTTGTAGAATTTTTAGGAAAATAATGAATTTAATCAATTTTGGAATAAGGCTGTAACATAACAAAATGTGGAAAACTGAAGCGCTGTGAATACTTTCTGGATGGACTGTACATTCCCTGTGATCAACCATTTTATGATTCGTTCACACCAGTGGTGCCCTATGAGGAGCATACCATGGCGGATGGTTTTCAGAGAACATTTGACAGGCAGTGAGGATGCAATATATTGTCTTTTCACCACCTGATTTAACACTATAAATTACACATTACTGTTCCAAAATCACATGCATTGCAGCCACATAGACAGCCGTGAGTGGCTACAAATCAGTATTCAGGCACATGGTTGGGGGGGCAGTAAAACCGCTGCTTATCTGCCTAGTTTTACTGTCCCCTGGCTGCCTTTGTGATCAAAGCCTTGCAAAGAACATATTCATGTCTTACTGGTTCTAACCTGCCTTAGTATCCCAAAACAGTGGTTAAATAAGCGTTTACTGTATGTGATGACTGTATTTCTGTTGATGGTGAAGAACAATGTGTGGTAACTATATGGGAAAAAGCATACAATTCATGGAGTATGATTGCCTGGATGACCAAACTGTGATTCTCCACATGTGAAAAATCTCAAAGTAGAAATTCAGGTAAACCCAGATTTCCCACCTAGGGGAATCATTTAAAAGTATCCACTCATACATGACTCTAAGGTCAACATCAAGAACCATTCAAAATATGTTCTCACTAAAAATACACTATACTTTCCCTAGTCTTTTGGGAATTTCAAAGGGAACATCTCAAAGTTAAAGGCACCCTGCTGTAAAATGAATAAACTGAAGTGCAATGCAAATAAAAGTGGCTCCAGAAGAATCAGAGTATGTTTCTAACAAGAAATACAATTTTGCAAAAAAAAAAAATAATGAAAGCCCTGTTCTTTATAAAGCACGGACCTTCACAACATGCCGCACTTAAATAAGAAGTGCAGAAATAACTAAAAAATGTGTTTCTTGACAGACTCCATGGCAGCATATGTGTGGGTTAACCCCGCCTCCACTCCTCCCCTATAGGACCCCTCTCCCATAAATCTTTGCTCCAAGCCAGCGGCCATGTTCCTTTTTTGTCCTCCTCATAAGGACCGGTTTGGTTATTTGTCTTCCTGAAGTTTTTCTCTCCGTGATCAAGACCAGCCGACGGCGAGTACTGGGAAGACAGGTCGCAGTACTCCGATAAACCCTACGATAAACATTATAAAAATGGACATACTGCCTAAAATAATATATATACTTCAAACGATACCTATTTTTCCTTCAACAAACATCCTGAATCAACTACGTAGGGCTATAGGGAATTTTGTTTAGGCAGGTAAAACCGCCAGAATTAGTAGAGCAGTTTTAAACAGGTTAAAAAAGGATGGAGGTCTTGCTCTCCCAGACATATCGATGTACCTCAGATCAGTATTTATAACTAGGATTGTGGATTGGTTCTATAATGCAGATTGCAAACAATGGGTGAAGCTTGAGGAAGAGATCACAGTCATAAAACTGAAATCATTACCATGGACTAAGAAGGAATTTAGACCGTTGGAAGGGGATATGCCCTCTTTAGTTGTATCAACTTTGAAAGTTTGGGACGATTTGATAAAGCGAGGGATAGGATCTACATATAGAGGTCCAATGACCCCCTATTTAGCAATCCAGAATTCCCACTAGCAATGGAATCCAAAACATTTCCTAAATGGCAGAGATGTAAGGATACTAGGATAGTAGAGACGATGGAGGGGAATAGACTCCTTCCATTAGATGCCTTGGGTTCTGAACATAAAAAGAAATGGTTGCAATACGGGCAACTTCAACAATACATCTTATCCTTAATGAAGGAGTCCGTACTAGATAGACCACTGACAGAATTAGAAAAAATATTTTTACAAGAACATAGACCAGCACATACTTTATCTAATGTTTACAAATATCTGATCTCAGAAAATAAAGAACAAGAGACACTCTATATAAAAAAATGGGAGGAAGACCTAGGGATGGTTATCCCCAGAAAAAAACCGGGAAAAAGCAATTATATTAACACATAAACTATCAATCTCTGCCAAACTTCAAGAAAGAAATGATAAAATCTTAGCCAGACGGTATAGGTGTCCAGTGGATATGCATAAAATAAACCCCAATAATGAAAATGTATGTTGGAGATGTCGTGTGGCAAAAGGCACAATGTCACATATCTGGTACTTCTGTCCAGAGGTCCAGCTATTCTGGCAAAAAATATTTAAAATATATAAGGCTGTGACAGAGATAGATTTACAATCAGATATACAAGTGGCAGTACTATCTATGATCCCAGGATCGGTGAAAAGTATAAAGAAGGAAATATTAAAATATTTTCTGACTGCAGCGCAAACTATTATAGCTAGAAAATGGAAAAGCACGATTGTGCCCTCTATAGAAGAGTAGAGATGGGTGAGATGCGTTACCTGGAAGAAAGAATGGTAATTGAAGAAGGGTTAAAAAAACAGATATTAACAACTTGGCAAATATCTGAAGAGTTTAGAGCCTCTTCGTTGCTTTTGAGAGAAATATAGGACCTAGATAGAGTACTTTTTCAGCTGAATAGAGAGAGGAATGGAGTGTTAAGCCCCTTCTTTTTTTTTTTTGTTACGTTTGTGAATGGTGGGGGATTTGGGTGAGTGAGTACGAATGGGTGGGGGTGGACTTGATGTATAAATGAGTTAGCAAGCAATAGGTTTAAATTAATTGGGGCATATATTCTTGAACATATTGTGCAATAGCTAGGTGGAGATATGAATAATGATTTGAATAGGGAAATATAAGATAATTCAAATACATTATAGATAATGTAATGGATGTGTATATGTTTTATAAAAATTGTAAAAATGTTTTTATAAATAAAGATTATTAAAAAAAGACAGCCTGGGGACTCACAGCCTGTTCTCTATTACAGGAAGAGGAGCCAATTATGTCTTGGGCTCAGAAGAATCGAGCCTATAGCTCAGCGGGGTATGTTCCCAGAGTCCAAAATGTTCTAACGGATTTTCATTCCAAAATCCACAACGAATGGTCTCTACATGTGGAGGTTTTCAGGTGCAGATGCCCTGAATGATCATGCAGTAGGACCTATGCATTTCTTCCAGTCCTGGTCAACCTCAGGTTTTCTATGAAGACTCCGAACAGGGATTGTGGTGTTAGTGGCAGTGATGCCTTATCGGCCAATAAGGTCATAGTTCCCCTTGTTAGCTCAGTTCAGCTCAGTTCAGCTTCTGGAACCCAGTTCAACTTCTCCTCAGACCAGACCTTCTGTCACTGAGTACAATTCTACATCCATGTCTGGCACGGTTGCGTCTGGCGGTCTGGTTCTCGAGATTGGAGGTCCTCGACTGCTCTTCCAGAGTCATCTCTGCTCTCTTGAATACTAGAAGAATGAACGCAAAGTTGACTCTAGAATCTGGTCAAAGTTGCTCAATACATGTCTGCTGCTGACAGATCATGTGGTGATTTAAAAGTTTTAGATATTCTAGGCTTCCTCCAGTCGGATTTAGTTCTGGCTCTATCGATTAGCTCCCTCAGAGTTCAAGTGTCAACTTTATCTGCCTTCACAGGTGTTTTCTGGTCTAGGCATCTTTCCTGTCCAACAATTCTTCAAGTAAGCAGCTAGGCTCAGACCTCAGAGTAAGTGGAGGTTTTCCAATGGAGTCTCCCTCTTGTTCTCAACTCCACCTTGGGAATTAAAGAAGAGTGTTTTAGGGCTGTCTCCGTTAGAGGCCTCTCTGTCAAGTTTGCCTTTTCCTGGTTATCACGTTGACATAAAAAGCCTTAGAGATTGGTTCACTGGTCATGGAGAAGTTTCTTACGTTCTTTCCAGTCGAGCAGTGCTGTTACCTATGCTTGACTCAATTCCCAAGGCTTCATCAGTCTTCGTGGGAGCCAAGAAATTGTTCTGCCAACCTTAGAGTTCTAACTTGCGTGGGAGAAAGTGTGCTGTTGTGTTTCTTTAAATGCAAATCTATGTTGCATCTCTGTTGTACTCATTTCCTGTGTGGTATTTCCTGTTCCTGCTGGTTATTATTCAGTGAACATGGCTTCTGTACAGTAATGGCTTGTGCTGAACATAGTCTCTGTACAGTAATGGCTTGTGCTGTCTTGACTTATATCACATCAAACATGGATTGCCTAGGTCACCCAACAGGCTCACAGAGCCAAGGGCTTGACTCCTTTGGAGGTAGTGTCTGCTCACCCGACCAGGAGTGGGTCTACATCTTGGGCAGCTTTGCGTCATGTAGCTCCCAAAGTCATTTGCAGGGTGGCTTCCTGGTCGTCTATGAACACGTTTGTGTCTCATTACTGTGTTGAATCAGCTGCCCTATCTTCAGTTAATTTTGGTTTACAAGTACTTTCAGTTGACAGTGTTAAACTTTCTTTGCTCAACATTTTGCCCACCGAGGTGTGTACAGCAACTTATTTCCCACACGTATGCTGCATGTAAGTCTGTCAGGAAAACAGAAAATTTCCAATCAAAGACTTACCGTAATTTTCCTTTCCTGATAGACTCTCTTGGCAGCAGGAGTTTCCTCTCAAATGTCTGGAGTGGGCTAGTTACGGAACATAGCCACTGGCTTGGAGCAAGGATTAATGGGAGAGGGGACCTATAGGGGAGGAGTGGAGGTGGGGTTAACCCACATGTATGCTGCCATGGAGTCTATCAGGAAAGGAAAATTACGGTAAGTATTTGATAGGAAATTTTCTGTTATTCGCACTCACCTATGTCTCAATCCGATGCTGCAGCTGTCCCCCGCCAACTCTAAAACCGAGAACTGAACGATCAAAGACCATTGATAGCTCAGTTCCTTGTCTTCAGTAAACAGCTGGTAACTGTCAGTCAGCGGCTCTTTGCTCTGCCTTACTGCGCTCACTGGAGCGCCAGGCTGTGGAGGGGGCCCGGAGCGGCCCAGGCTCTCAGCGGCTCAATGAGAGGCTGAGCAATCTGCCGGTAAGGCATTAGGGTTGATCCTATCAATATGGTCTGGATCCTTTCAGAGCCTGGACATCTGTGACATCTGCTGACAGTGGGCATTAGTCTTTTGTCGGCTGAATCTGGGTCACAGGAGTGCAGAACTAAGTGCACTCCTGTGACCCACATAAGCTATAGCCATAATTCTCCTTTAAAGCAAATCTATAATGGTAATCTGAAACAAATGATTAAGGGTAGCCCCACACTGTTGCACTGCATTAAGTATGTACTTTAATACATGACCTTCCACGTGTTAACATGCATTGCGTTAAAGCAACTAATTCAGTTAAATAGGCTGCCTACTCCCCCAAATCACACCAAAAAACATCTATGTACAACTTTGTGCAATGCACCTTGACACGGGGGAGATCAATACATCATGGTGCACTGCAGGTCATGCCCATTAGTAAGTTGTGTTGCAGTGCGATTATGAATGAATAGCACTGCAGCACACCAAAGTGCAAAACATGCAATTTTGTGTGGTGCGCTGATTAACTGCAGCACAAGAGTATAAACTGTTTAAAAGCTGTCCCTGCAAAGAAGAAAGTAAATATTTCTCCTGCTGACAGTTCACCGTATGCCACTCTGTTGAACAGAGACTTTTCAGAAACCGACACTACTAGAAGTGTCAATCTCCTGGTTCTTCCTGATGACCTCCTCCTCACTACAGGACATAAATACCTTAAAGTGTATGTCAGGTTGCAATGTACAACTTGTTTTTAACTGTATGAATACCAGATAAATCCACAATGCAAATAGAAAAGTGTATGCATCAGTACTGAATAGAGAATAATGATCAATAAAACCAATACAGTAACTGAAGAATGGGCAAAAACACTGCGCCAGAGGTGGCTCTAGGCTTTGTGAGGCCTTAGGCAAAACTTACAAATGAGGCCCCACGGACTGGGACGCTCCATGATGAGGCCGCTATTCCTCAGGGGGCAGTATCCGATTTGCCCGTCAGTTCCTGGGCCACAGAGTCCCAGTGGGGGTAGGCGGAGCCGCCGACGTCAACTTCAGTGATTGAGAACAGGTAAATTAGCGGCCACGAGGCCCCTGTGAGTGCGAGGCCTTAGGCGACCGCCTAATTTGCCTAATTGGAGAGCCGCCTCTGCACTGCGCTCTAAAGAAGAAAAAAAGGGGAGGACAATAAGCAGCAGCATACGTTGTGACAAACAACTGTGAATAAAGGTAAAAAATGCAGCACTAAACAGTGTTATAGCTGGGAAACTAAAACATATGTGAGTCCATATAAACATGAAAATAGAAAATGTGATAACACAACATGAGTCCAAATAAAACAATAGTGAATGAATAGAGTATTAACTCATGTCCGTACATTAAAGACAGGACGGAAATGAATAGTTGGAGCCCCAAAGGACTGATGGATGTATGTAGATCCGTGAGGTTAGGTTGACATCAATGATGATAAACTTCAAATGAATAAAGGTGGATACTCTTACCAAAAAAGGTGGACTCCCCTGTCAGCGACATGGAGTCATTCAGGCAATGAGCCCCACCGGGCTGGAAAGGGAATCCAGAATGTAGAAACACCAAAGGTGAACTTCCAGCAACAGGAACTCCCAGGAACAGGAGATAGGTGCCAAAGATGGAAATTTCCAGATGTTGAGTCGTATACCAACAGTGGTCATCCAAAGGGAAGATGTTCCTATCCAGAGATTATGTAAAAGAAAAAAATCACCGCTTCTGCATAGTGCAGGTAAAAAACAGGAGGATTTTTATTGCTAAAAAGCCATAAACAATAAAATGGTGATCACAAAGTTAAAAACTGAAGCAGCATGGAGGAGGGGTACCGCCCGACGCATTTCGACCCAATGGTCTTCAACTGGGGCATGGACCCCCTGCTCCACACTGCTCATATTTATAAATAATGATAGATACATAATTGATAAGGAAGGCAGTCAAATCTCATCTCATTGGATGAGCAGCAACCTGTTACACCGGAAGTCAATAGCCCAATTGAGGATGACCTATCAAAAGGCATAATTAAGGACAAGCAGGTCTGATTTCCAATGAATGAAAGGCCGGAAGGGAGCTATTCCTTGGGATCTTCCGCCCACATGTCACACAAAAGGACATGACGTAGCGGTAAGAAGCCCGCCAAAGAGTGTGTCCTATCAGGTTATCAGGAAGGAGGCAGCGTCACGTGACCGCGTGTCAGAGCTACGAGCGCGCTGACGTCAATATGTAAACAAAGGAAGCCACGTGGAGCCGTCCGGCTCATCACGTCCGCCTCTGAGTCACCTGATCCTGAAGGACAATTTCTCTGAGCGGCTGAGGAGACGGACAACGCAGTACATTGCACATCTGTCATACAGTAGTTCAAATAAATAAATCTCTGACCATAACGGGAAACTAAATACAGAATCATAAATATCTGCAACAAAATAATCGCTCAATAAATATTAGACAATCATATGAAGCAAAATAACTTGTATTAGTTCCTAATATGAAACATAAACAATGCAAAAGAAGATCCAGCAAATATTCCATCAATACTGGATATTCCATACACAGTATGTATTGTATAAATGGCGGGCCCGTTGTCTGAAACCATATTCCTACTGTGATATATATTATCAGACATGAATAGTCAAATGAGTGTAAGCTAATGTGTATGATGAATAAGAAAGTTTTGTATAGGGCACTTGGGGACAAGTTCAACCATTTCTATGAAGGAGGTCTAGAAGGAGGTTTGGGTGGTTGGGCCAAAAAATGCCTCTGGATGCACGTATTTACGCGTAAACTTAAGGACATCAATAAAGGTGGTGAACCTATTGAGGGGTCTGGGAGGGACAAACTTGAGACCCTTATCCAGAACTATCTGTTCCGCTTCAGTGAGAGTAGCAGAACTTAAATTGAAAATACCAGTCCCCCTTAGGTCCTTTTTCTTTTGGCATTGGACCCTCCACCCCCCTCTGGTCCCTCTTTTCTTTCTAAATTTTTGGCGTATCCTTCCATGGGTCTCTGAAAACCCGAAGAATTAGCCCTACAATGCACACTGGTACTCCAGCGTTTCTCTTCTTTGTCAATTTCTCTCCCACACTAGGTAATGTGATCCCCGTGCTGACAGACAGGGGCAAACAAGGATGCTGTGCAGGCGCACAATGCCCTTCTTATTAGCCAATGACTTCATTGGTTGTTAGGATGCCAATGACTGCACAGTATCCAGGGTTGTAATGTTGCACAGTAAAATAATGTAGCTGTGTGTAACAAAAAGGCAGGCTTCATCCACCCACTGACTTTGTGGACAACTTTAGGGCAATTTGGGGCAAATTTTAGGCATTTTGCCAAGGCACCCCTGAAGAAAAAGGCTGAAATAGTGATAGGAGCTGGAATTGATATCCCCTGGGTGTGTCCAGGAGTCGATTAAAGCCTAGGATATTGTGGAGAATGTTGTTAAAGGTGCCCATGCCAAAGGTATTTAGCTGGATTTAACTACTTGCATAAAAGCATGTTAAAGCAGAACTTCACCTAAAAAAGGGAAATTCTGTTTTCTCTCCCCCCAATGCTTTTTTTCTTTTCACAGAGTTGGTACCTATTTCTGACAGGTACCCGCTCCACTTTTGCTCGGATTGCCAAGAGTTTGGTTCCCAACCCCCTTTTCCTGGCCACAACCTACTGAGACATGTCACAGGTTTCAGGAGGTTGCATGACCATTAAGAGAGCATAGCGTTACTAGCTGGCTATGAAGCACCAGGTAGGTTTCAGCTGGTTTCCCACATCCAAGCTGGTTTCCCACATCCAAGATGGCGGCACCAGGGACTTGAAGTCTGGCAAAGAACCAGAGCGGGTGATGATGGCACTGAATCCCTGGACTGGTAAATGCATGTTTATTTTTTTCAAGAGATAATTTCTGATTCAAGATGATCCTATGAATGCAGTCCACAAAATGTCTATGCTTGGGATCATTGTGCATTTATTTTACTCTTTTAAACATACTTCTAATATCCTAAAAGAGGAAAACACACCAGCAGCAAGTTTAAAAAAATGTTCTTGCTTGTGAAATGAAAATGTTAACATCTTTCGTAGCTAAGTACATGTCTTTTCAATTAAGATCATCCAGTCTGAGCTGCAGAGCCATTTGCCATGCAGTAAGTGATCTAGCTATTGCCCAGGGATCTTTCAGAACAGTCAGGTGTAGACGCACTTAACTGGAAAATGCAAGACGACTACAAATCTAAGTATGTGAGACACACCACACTTAAAACTACTAAACAACAGTTATATTTCCTGTCAGCTTACACAGCTTCCAGGCAGTAACTGTGCTGTGATTAATCTAGCAATAAATCTTCTGCAAATAATTTACAGCAAAAAAAAAAAAAAAAAGAAACGTGTGCAACAAAATATCCCGTTAAACATTGCTCAGCCTATACTCATATTAAAATTAACATTATAGTTAAAGCATTCAAAATTTTAAAATTTACAGATTTCATTAAATAATGCTATATATGTTGCTATGCAGGCCCTTGTTTTGACACTTTGTTTGTAGCACATTCCTTTCACATTTGGTTTCTCTGCCTAACAGGGAGACAGCTATACTATATTACCAAGAGTATTGTGACGCCTGCCTTTACACGCACATGAGCTTTGATGGCATCCCAGTCTTAGTCCATAGGGTTCAATCTTGAGTTGGCCCACCCTTTGCAGCTATAACAGCTTCAACTCTTCTAGGAAGGCTGTCCACAAAGTGTAGGAGTGTTGCTATGGGAATGCTTGATCATTCTTCCAAAAGTGCATTTGTGAGGTCAGGCACTGATGTTGGACGAGAAGGCCTGGCTCGCAGTCTTCGCTCTAATTTATCCCAAAGGTGTTCTATCGGGTTGAGGTGAAGACTCTGTGTAGGCCAGACAAGTTCCTCCATCCCAAACTTGCTCATCGATTTCTTTATGGAATGGACCTTGCTTTGTGCACTGGTGCGCAGTCATGTTGGAACAGGAAGGGGCCATCCCCAAACTGTTCCCATAAAGTTGGGAGCATGAAATTATCCAAAATGTCTGATTCCAGTGAAGAGTTCCCTTCACTGCAACTAAGGGGCCAAGCCCAACCCCTGAAACACAACCGCACACCATAATCCCACCTCCACCAAATGATTTGGACCAGTGCACAAAGCAAGGTCTATAAAAGACCTGGATGAGAGAGGACTGGGAGCCAGGCTCTCTCGTCCTCACAAATGCGCTTCTGGAAGAATGGTCAAACATTCCCATAGACAAACTCCTAAACCTTGTTAAGATCCTTCCCAGAAAAGTTTAAGCTGTTAAAGCTGCAAAGGGTAGGCAAACTCAATATTGAACCCTACTCACTAATACTGGGATGCCTTTAAAGTTTTTGTGCATGTAAAGGCAGGCGGCCCAATACTTTTGGTCATATAGTGTAAGTAAATTAATTTGCTGCTTAACAGAGAGATGTGATCAGTTAGGCTGCTCAGTGTGCTCTGGTGCTGTCTATGATGTCTGAGTGTCCCTGTGCTCAAGAAATTAGGAACATTTGGTGCTATAGGTGGAAACTAGGCAGATGAGCAGCATGAATATGCATAGAGCCCTGGGCAATTGTAAGGGGAGGTGCCCCTAGGCATACTGGGTGCCTATATTTATGTTTGAGGTCACATGGGCTCTGGGTCATTCCCAGGAGAGGATTGCACCAGGCTGGGGTGGTGAGGCTTTGCCTCCCCAGCACTTGTGGCCATGTGGCCTCAGGTGGGCGACCTGAGGTCCTAAATTGCTGATATGCGGCTTCAAATGGGAGATCTGAGAGGCTGAAGTCTGTGTGGAAACCCTGGTCCCACCATAACTGACAACTGAGAAAGGGAGAGTCTACAGTGCATCTGGTCTGATATCACTGAGAGAGAAATTTGGAGTATCCTACTTTAATCCCTTCCCTATCCAAGTTCTCCAATAAAACAACAAAACAAATCCCCTAGATTGTTTTTTGGAATAACAAGCAAAAAAGTGTGTGTGCACCTGGCTGTGGGAAGTACCTTGTGACTAGTGGAGGAAAAAGTGGGGAAGACCCGGGCAAAGACCCAGCGGCTCATATGGGCATAGCGCTACATGTTATAAGGTGACAACACTTCTGTCTATTTGTTTTCATGGGTTGTCATCCTGTTACAGGAGCTTTTGATGAAGAATACACATGGCCATTTCAACACAGGCATGGTGCACTGCTATCACAATCAAGAGACACTGGGAAATTATGTGCGACCATCTCTTGCGTGCATGCATGTAGACAGGAAATGACTGCAAAGAGGCAGCACTTAGAATTAACAAGTGGTGAAAAAAAGGTAAAAACAAGTATTTTCTAAAAAGTAAATGGCATTGGTGTATGATACACAATGCTTTAGCAAACTAAACATGATTTAGTTAGGATTTGCAATAACTTAGAGATGAATTCCAGGTATGGCAATTTTTACAGCTTGGACCAATGTAACGATGTACAGTATATACCATATGTAGACAAACAAAAAAGTACCGCTCTAATGCTTCTATCAAAAATATCTGTCAACATGTTATTTAATGAACTGGTTCAGATCGTATAAAACACCTTGCCTGGCTACAACATACTACATAAATATGGCAATATGCACATCTCAGGAAAGGTCCCTCAGACACGTTTCACCCCCTAGTGGGCTTAATAATTAAATGATTAAAACATGTCTGAGGGACCTCTTCGCCAGGTGGAGAGCAGAGCTGAAGCCATTGCATTATCTAGTTTAGTTTTGGTCACAGAAAATCTTCGTCCTGTGTGCGATCGGTTGCCATTTTTCTGTATGTATATACCCTACCTTTTGGATCCCCTGGAAGCTGGAAACCACTGTAGTAGGCATCGTTACTACAGTGATCTCCACTAGCTTTCAGGTCCATGTCTAGCGGTTGCCCTGCTGCATTGTGAACACAGGAGGTCGTTCCGTCGGCAAGGGTGCCATTCAGGGAACATGTTGCATTTTCTCAGTGAATCCAAAGCATTCTCTGATTGGATGAGGTTGAGAGGTGGGGTGGTGACATCACCTTGTCCAATCAGAGAACACTTTATATTCACTGAGAAAATGGAGCCAAGCAGGCGACCTCCTATATTCAGTAAGCAGCAGGGCAGCCACTCTGCACTGGACCCAGAGGCTAGCGATAATTACTGCAGTAGCGGTGCCCACTACAGTAATTTCCAGCTTCCAAGGAGATCCTTGGAAAACCAAAAATTTTGGGTTGTCCCCAGAAAATTAATGGAGGGGAAATCTTCCAATGGGGACACTAGTTCTGGTGCCCTGGGGGTCCCCTAGAGATTACCATAATTTGCAGGGATTTCCTCTCACTTCCTGTTTGGCTATGGGACATGAAGTGAAGGGAAATCTCTCCAATGGAACAAAGATGGCAAAAATAAACCCTACAGGAGTTATAGTCCTCCCTTACTCTACTCATAATTAAAAAAATAATTTTGCCTATAGTTCTACTTTAACTATTTTTAATCCTGGTACTGCTAGTCTTATTAAAACTATTTTATATTTACTTGAGTCAACACCCTCTTGCCTGCATGCCCGGGCTATGGTATCCATACCATGAAGTAATGCTGCATGAATCATCCGTCCTTACTCAATATATCAATGGCTAGAAATGCTAGGTGGGTGGTTTTCAAAGTGATACTGTACCTCAACAAAATAAAGCATGGAGACATGGATGGACGAGGGAGCATGCCTTTACAATTAAAACTGAATTGAATAGTGTTTTCTGTTTGTGGTGCTCAGATACAGTTTAATTCAGCTTTAAAGGCCTTATAGACAAACTTGAGTTCTGGGGGAAGCACATCCATTAGCTGTGCTTTTCCTAACTGTGTTCTACTAGGTTTTCAAATGCGTTGTATGTAGGGGGTCCTAATACAAGCACATGACCTCCGGGAAGATTTACCCTCCTTCATGACCAGGCCATTTTTTTGTGATACGGCACTACGTTATTCTAACTGACAACTGCATGGTCATGTGACACTGTACCCAAAAAAAATGTATGGAATTTTTTTCCCACAAATAGAGCTTTCTTTTGGTGGTATTTGATCACCACTGCGTTTTTTATTTTTTGCACTATAAACAAAGACCAAAGATTTTGAAAAAAAAAAAAACATTTTTTACTTTCTACTATAGAACACATCCAATAAATTTCTTCATAAATTTAGGCCAATATGTATTCTGCTACATATGTTTAGTAAATAAAATCCCAATAAGCATATATTTATAGGTTTGCGCTAAAGTTATAGTGTCTACAAACTATGGGATATATATTGGAATTTTTTAAACTAGTAATGACAGCGATCAGTGACTTATAGTGGGACTGCGATATTGCAGCGGACAAACGGACACTAACTGACACTTTTGACACTTTGTGGGAGCCAGTGACACTAATACAATGATCAGTGCTAAAAATATGCACTGTAACTGTACTAATGACACTGGCTGGGAAGGGGTTAAAAATCGAGGGCAATCAAAGGGTTAAAAGGGTTAAAGAATAAGCGCACCCTAACAGTAAAATCTGTACATCCACAGACATCCATGATCTAACACTAACCTATCTAACCCTGTAAAGAAGACGTCAGTATACATACCTTTTTTGAAGCCGACCCGATCTCACGCTGAGCTGAAAGCTGCAGCTTCGCTGTAGAGGCGGGTGCAGAGGACACATTCGACAACGGAAGCCCCATAGTAAGTTTATGGGTGACATCACTCCCCATTAATTTTACAGCCGTTGTAGGCTGTGTCCTCTGCAGAGCTTCCGCCGCTGGAGACTGGACCGGATCGGCTTCAAAAAAAGTATGTATACTGAATTCTTCTTTATAGGGCTAGATAGGTTAGGCTTATATTTTGGATGTCTGTAGATGTAGCAACTTTAGTGTCAGGGTGGACTTATCCTTTAAATACATTCCAGTATTTTTGCCAGTATTTTTGTGTACTTTGTGTGGTGCTTTTACTAAGGGATGTGAGAAATTTTCTTTCCCTGCTTTGCAGGGTAAGAAAACCCATCACACCCCCGCTGTCAGAACAGAACTCTGCCTTATTTACACAGGTGGAGCTCTGTCCGGCCTCTCTTCTCGACGATTGGCGGGTGCCAGCGGATATCCATTTGCTGGCACCTGCTGATCAGCTTCTGCTGTGACAAATCACAGCAGAAGTGGCGCACTGGTGGTGGGTGGGCGCCCCTAGGCAGATCTATATCATGGTATATACATGATCTACACAGAATGGCTGCCCTATACCAGTACATCTGCTATAGGCCGGTCATTATGTGATTAAGTAGCATGCAACACATGTGCATTAGCATTCCATGAAAAATTCATGGCACCACAGCACACCAATGTATGTTTTTTAACATGTTACATCAGAATAGTGTAAACCCAGAATGAAAGGGACCTCCACAGAGGAGATATGGACACTGCCATTATAAACTTCACCTTCTGGAAATGCTTGTTGCTTGAGTGTCATACTGATCCAGTGCATTTGCAAGTCACTTTCTAAATCTTGACAGCCAGTCAATTAACATTTTCAAATGGAGCTCTGCAATGGCAACCCACAGGGGTCATTTAAACATGATCCATAATAAACATTCTGCTCTGCCTCTTTGAAATTTTCAAACTGAACGATAATTTTCATAGCCATAGCAAGAATAAAGCAGTAGAAATAAAAAGTACAACATGGATCTTGGACATTACAAACACGGTTGTGCAGTACTACAGAAAAGTATTTTTGCAGTAAGCGATTTGGCACTGGATGAAGGTAGGCCTATATAAAACATTTTCAACATTGCAGCTGCTTAAAATCCATCATTCTTAAACGTTCTGGCCAGCTGCTTTTACTCTCTGCTCACACACTTTTGTAGTTGTGCAGTATAGCCAGAAATATATCTCATTGACAAAAAAAGTAATTTGGAGATCTAGAAATGTGTGCTTAGGGAAAAAATGGAACACAGTAGTAATCCGAACAGGCTGCATACTCCTTGGACTATCTTGTGAATAAGCTGCAGGTGTCTGCCTGCCATTGCTCTGAAAACCCCTATAAAAGTGGTCATCAGTAAGATAAGGCTAATAAATTGGCTAACGTGGCTTGTTTGCTATTAAAACAATAACGCATCATCCGCGTATAGGCAAAGCTTGTCCTCCCTTTCTCCTCGTCTAAACCCCTTGCTAGTATTTGACTGTCTGATGGCTATCGCTACTGGTTCGATAGCCAATGCAAACAGCAATGGAGAAAGTGGGCACCCCTGCCTAGTACCTCCTAGACAAAGTAAAAAAGTCTCTAAGATAAATCCATTAATTTGTAAATATGCCCGTGGGGCAGAATACAAAAGCTTAAGCCATCGCACAAATCCCTCCCCAAATCCATACATCTCCAAAATCTCCCACAAATATGTCTATTCAACACTGTCAAATGCATTGGCTGCGTCGAGGGACAGTACCCCCCTACTCGCCACGTTATCTGATGCTATTTGCAGACTTAGAAAAAGCCTTCTCCTCTTCTATTCATTGCTGTAGATCTTCCAGGGATAAAGCCTGACTGGTCCAGGTAAATTATCTAACACTGCTTAGTCTGGTAGCCAAGACCCTAGCCAGGATCTTAGACCCTCAATTGCCAAAGAACATTAATTCTAAAGGCAAGAAACCAGAATATTTATATGAAAGAAATAGAGAGAATAGCAGCAAAAAATTGTTTTGCTTACCTAAAATAGGTATGCAGTGCCTTGCAAAAGTATTCACCCCCTTGGCATTTTTCATGTTTTGTTGCCTCACAACCTGGAATTAACATGGATTGTTTGAGGATTTGCATCATTTAGTTTACAGAACATGCCCACAACTTTGAAGATTTTTTTTTTTTTTTTATTATTGTGAAGCAAACAACAAATAGGACAAAATAACAGAAAAAGTCAATGTGCATAACTATTCACCCCCCCCTAAAGTCAATACTTTGTAGAGCCACCATTTGTGGCTATCACAGCTCCAAGTCGCTTTGGATAAGTTCTATGAGCTTGCCACATCTTACCACTTGGATTTTTGCTCATACCTCCTTGCAAAACTGCTCCAGCTCCTTCAAGTTGGATGGTTTGCGCTTGTGAATAGCAATCTTTAAGTCTGACCACAGATTTTCTATTGGATTGAGGTCTGGGCTTTGACTAGGCCATTCCAATACATTTACATGTTTCCCCTTAAACCACTCAAGTGTTGCTTTAGCAGTGTGTTTGGGGTCATTGTCCTGCTGGAAGGTGAATCTCCGTCCTAGCCTCAAATCACACACAGAGTAGTACAGGTTTTGCTCAAGAATATCCCTGTATTTAGCACCATCCATTTTTCCCTCAACTCTGACCACTTTCCCAGTCCCGACTGCTGAAAAACATCCCCACAGCATGATGCTGCCACCACCATGTTTCACTGTGGGGATGGTGTTCTTTGGGTGATGTGATGTGTTGGGTTTGCGCCAGACATAGCGTTTTCTTTGATGGCCAAAAAGTTCAATTTTAGTCTCATCAGACCAGAGCACCTTCCTCCATACATTTTGGGAGTCTCCCACATGCCTTTTCGCAAACTCAAAACCTGCCATTTTGTTTTTTGCTGAAAGTAATGGCTTTCTTCTGGCCACTCTGCCATAAAGCCCAACTCTATGGAGCGTACGGCTTATTGTCATCCTATGTACAGATACTCCAGTCTCTGCTGTGGAACTCTGCAGCTCCTCCAGGGTTAGCTTAGGTCTCTGTGCTGCCTCTCTGATTAATGCCCTTCTTGCCCGGTCCGTGAGTTTTGTTGTGCTGCTATCTCTTGGCAGGTTTGCTGTTGTGCCATGTTCTTTCCATTTGGTTATGATAGATTTGATGGTGCTCCTAGGGATTATCAAAGATTTGGATTTTTTTTATAACCTAACCCTGACTTGTACTTCTCAACAACATTGTCCCTTACTTGTTTGGGGAGTTTCTTGGTCTTCATGGCAGTGTTTGGTTAGTGGTGCCTCTTGCGTAGTTGTTGCAGCATCTGGGGCCTTTCAAAAAGGAGTGTATATGTAATGACAGATCATGTGACACTTAGATTGCACACAGGTGGACATCATTTCACTAATTATGTGATTTCTGAAGGTAATTGGTTGCACCAGAGCTTTTTATGGGCTTCATAACAAAGGGGGTGAATACATACGCACATGCCAATTATCAGTTTTTTTATTTCTGAAAAATAGTTTTATGTATATATTTTTCTAATTTTACTTCACCAACTTAGACTATTGTGTTCTGATCCATCACATATAATTCAGATTAAAAAAACATTGCACTAAAGGCTGTAGTGTAACAAAATAGGTAAAAAGCCAAGGGGGTGAATACTTTTGCAAGGCACTGTATAAATAAATACAAAATGACTCAAAACTATTACTAGTATATTAGAGGCAGTAGGATTTTTTTATACTGTATGTGGTCCCATAATCAGGGGAACACAGAAAGTTACTATCTGGCTGATACATAGAGCCATTATAGAACTAATGCTACCCAACTAAAATAGAAAGTCATTGTATGACTAGAACAAGTGTAGGATTATGCCCCATACACACGAGAGGAAATTCCACCAGCAAAAGTCCAATGAGAGCTTTTGGTCCGAAAATGCGACTCTGTGTATGCTCCATCGGACTTTTGCTGGCGGAATTCCAGCCAGCAAAAGATTGAGAGCATGTTCTCAATTTTTCGGTCGGAAATAGTTCCGATCGAAAATTCCGATTGTCTGTACCAATTCCGACGCGCCAAATTCCTACGCATGCTCGGAAACAATTCGACGCATGCTCGGAAGCATTGAACTTCATTTTCACGGCTTGACGTAGTGTTGTACGTCTCCGCGTTCTTGATGGTCGAAAGTCCAGCGAACGTTTCTGTGACCGTGTGTATGCAAGCCAAGCATGAGCGGAATTTCGTCGGAGAAATCATCCAAGATTTTTCCGACGGAAATTCAGCTTGTGTGTACATGGCATTAATACTACTTGGGCAAAATAAAGAACAATTATAAAACTAATATTGAAAGGTCAGCTTATAAGTGTTCCATCAGGTAATACACCCAGTCTCCTAGAGTGGTATGGTAAAAGTTCGTGCCTATTAATATCCAATTTTTACCAGTATATATTAAATTGTTAATGTTCCTATTTCATCAGATCACTTAAATATAGCAGCATTTATTCAGCATTTTTAAAACCCCATAACCTCCTTTCAACGTCTGCCATGAATATTGCAATGGCATCACACAGTGCTGTTCATATAGGAGCGGTAGCGTTATGTCATGTTAAAAATTAAGCAGCATGTCACTTGCATGAGCCATTGACGATTGTCAGCCACCTCCATTGATTTAAATGGTAATGCTCTTAAATTGTACTCTAACAGCACCTATAACATTTATGGTGTGTTGGTGAAGCATTTATGAATTGTTAGCTGGGCATTGCAGGAGAGGCAGTGGAGGTTCTTGTATCCCAGAATGCACTGGGAAATATTAGATGTAGCCAGGAGCTGGCTAATGCTGCCTTCACTGTCGGGAGACAATATCAGTAGTATCAGCAGTATCACTGCTGTGGAGCTGTTCTCTCCTAGTTTCAGCCCAGACTCTGTGTTGTCATATCCTGAATATAGAGTGACTGAGTTCTAGGAGTAAAGCAAAGCATCTTGGGACGTGTAGTTCATGGAGTCAAGATTTGCATTCAACTGGACTGTTTTAACCGCTTCAGCCCCAGAAGATTCCCCCCCCCCCCCCTCCTGACCAAAGCACTTTTTGCGATTCGGCACTGTGTCCCTTTAACTGACAATTGCATGGTCCTGCGACGTTGCACCCAAACAAAATTGACGTTCTTTTTTTCCCACAAATAGAGCTTTCTTTTGGTGGTATTTGATCACCTCTGCGGTTTTTATTTTTCGCGCTATAAACAAAAAAAAGCGACAATTTTGAAAAAAACGCAATATTTTTTACTTTATGCTATAATAAATATCCCCCAAAAATATATAAAGAAACAATTTTTTTCCTCAGTTTAGGCCAATATGTATTCTTCTACATATGTTTGGTAAAAAAAAAAAAAAAATCACAATAAGCTTATATTGATTGGTTTGCACAAAAGTTATAGCGTCTACAAAATAGGGGATAGTTTTATGGCATTTTTATTATTCATTTTTTTTTTAATAGTAATGGCGGCGATCTGCGATTTTTATTGGGACTGCGGCATTATGGCGGACACATCGGACACTTTTGACACATTTTTGGGACCATTGGCATTTATACAGCGATCAGTGCTATAAAAATGCACTGATTACTATAAAAATGTCACTGGCATAGAAGGGGTTAACACTAGGGGGCGATCAAGGGGTTAATTGTATTCCCTAGTGTGTGTTATAACTGAAGGGGGGAGGGGACTGTGTAGGGGAGATGACAGATCGCTGCTCATACTCTGACGATCTGTCTCTTCTCCCCTCAGAGAACCGGAAACTGTGTGTTTACACACACAGATCCCTGGTTCTCGATGTGTCAGCAGCGATCGCGGGAGCCCGACGGTGATCGTGACTGCTGGGCACTCACCACGGGGCGAAGCGATGTTACCTAACGTTGTTTTGCCCAGGCGTGCCATTCTGCTGCAGTGAAACTGCGGTGGCTGGTCGGCAAGTGGTTAAACTAAAATACCAGCCAGCTGGGGAAGAAGAACAGGATGCTGGGAGAGGTGATAAAAGGCCTGTGTGCGGTCGGGATCTTCCTCTTGGGACCCCGGCCTGGAACTGCTCGCAAGTGACTCTGTGTCAATGTGTGCTGTGGCCAAGTCATGGCCTGTGCTGCAGAGAGAGAGAGTCTTTTGCGGGTGCAGGTACAATCCACTGCAAGCTACTCTGACCGATCAGCAGCAGCCTGGAGGCTGCTCTTCAGACCTCCACGCTAGATCCATCCAAGCTGCAGAGCAATGTGTCACCAGACCGCATTACCCCTTTGAGCAGGGCTCTACCAAGGCATAGCGCGGAGGCCCAATCCACTTTCCAGTATCAAGAATTATTGGAACTGGTGAGCGGGCACTTGCCCATCCTTATACCCCAAGAGACACTGCATGCAGACACCATTGTTTTGTTCCTTTACCTAAGCCTGTGGGATGTGGTGCTACACTTACTCTTTGTGGAGCAGCAATAGCGTTCCTCCTTCCACAGGGCACTTTTTTACACTCAGTTTTTTTTACACACAAGTCGTCACCAGATCACTTCACCTTCTCCTGATCACCAGGATATCTCAAGTACTTCACTAAAGAGCTAGCTGAAGACCAAAGGCTCCTTTCTTCTGAAAGACTACAACATATCCCCACCACTAAGGAATTAATCAGTTCTGATACATTTGGTGTTGAGGCACAGAAGGGAGTGGTTTGACATAAGGATGTCATTCCTCTGCCTTTTCACATAGGTTTCCAGCCAAACTGTGTATTGTTGATAAGTCTTTTAATCCTGTAATCAGTTATTGTTTCTGTTCTACTGTCTTATATCATTTCTTTCATTGGCCTGGAAAAATTTCTCAAGGGCTAAGTTATTAGAATCGAATGCTTATAACCTTTCTGGTAAACAATACTTAATTATTCCACTTAAACTTGTGTATGTGTCTCTAATCATTTTGGTTATTAACAAAAAATGTCTGAATCCAGGGTGTCAGAGGTGTCGGAGGACTTGCATGGTCGGGGGAACCAGTGAGGTACAGATTTAGCAAGCAGCCCTCACGGTGCTACATATAAAACTCAGACAGAGCAGCTCCAGTCGTCACTTCTTGGTTGTACAGGGCAGCCGTGTGGTAACACTATTTACTTCTGTGTGCAGGCAAGAGCATCAATCCAGCCAGCAATACAGACAGCACCAGGCAGTAGCAGAGGCAATGAGCATTATTGCCAGTGGCAAAGTTTTTTGTGTCAGCAAAGTTGAGCTGGACAGAGCCAAAGGTCAAAGAGATCAAAGTATATGAATCCATCTTGCAGAGAATTCACAAAATGCCTGCTATCACACCACAATCTAAACACACCTCAAAGTAGATCATTTCCACTACATCACTTTCCCTTTAAGCACTTTGCCGACCAGCTGCCGTCATTATACTGTGGCAGGTCGGCACGATCCCACGAGCCATCATAGCTGTACGTTGGCTCCTTTAAGCGGGATAGCCGGTGCGGGCATGCGCCCACTGCACTCTGGTGGTGTCGATGCTTGCAGGCCACGAGCGATCGTGGGAACGAGAGGCAGAAAAAGGACATGTGTGTCTAAACACACAAATCCCTGTTCTGTTCTGAGAGGAGATGCAGATGCAATATACACTTATTGCGATTTTTATTACCAAAAATATGTAGAAGAATACATATCGGCCTAAACTGAGAGAAAAATTAGCTTTTTTAAAAAAAAAAATGGGGATATTTATTATAGCAAAAAGTACAAAATATTGTGTGTTTTTTTTCAAAATTGTCGCTCTTTTTTAGTTTATAGCGCAAAAAATAAAAAACGCAGAGATGATCAAATACCACCAAAAGAAAACTCTATTTGTGGGAAAAAAGGACATCAATTTTGTTTGGGTACAGCGTCACATGAACGTGCAATTGTCATTTAAAACAATGCAGTGCCATATCTCAAAAAGTGCTCTGGTCATTGAGCAGCCAAATGTTCCGGGGCTGAAGTGGTTAAAGCGGACATTCAGTTCCACTTTTCATCTATTAAATGCTTTGCCCTTGTTCTTTTAACTTTGGATAGTAAAACATTTTTTTTCTGCCAGTAAATACTTTATAGAGCCCACTTCCTGTTTCTTGTCTGGTCATTAGCCTAGGCTTATGACATCATGCACAGCTCTCTCTCTCACTCTTGTGAGAGTTTGCCAGGAAGGGAGGGGGTGAGTTCTAAGAGGGTCAATGAAAGCTGCAGGGCTGCAGAGCTGGAGGTGTGCCTCTGTGTGTCTGTGTAAATCCAGGAAGTGAACAGGCAGCAGCTTCAGCTGCCCACAGTTAAAATGGTTGCAGTCAGACTTAGTGGAGGGAGAATTCTGCAGCATATTTGGCAAGTACAGAATCACAGATTATATAAAATATTTTATAATATTTTATATAAAATTGAAGATGGTGCTGTATGCTATTTAGATAGGATGCCCACATCCAAGATGGCGCTGTGTGTTTTGTTTCCCTCAGTTTCCCTCAGCGGGACTCAAAGCGAGGCTTGGTGTGCGCATATAACGTGGTGGCTCAGCACGCTGCCCGTTCCCCATTGAGAACTTCAACGTATGACGAAACGCGTCTGGGAGGGACGTGCTGACGTCACCACGTTGCCATATCGAGGACGGGAGAGTGTCTGATGTGCCGGCCGGCTCCGTTTTACTTTCGTTTTAGATTTTCCATGTTCGTCCTGGAACCTACTGTGGCAGGACGTATCCTCACCGTTCCTATAGGAGCTCGTTTTGGGATCTCGTTTCATCTGTCTATCCCAGTTTGGGTTCTGGTAAGCAGGATCTCCTGAAGGTTTGCTGCTGCTTTGCATCCAGTGTTTTTTCTATGTATGGTGGACAGTCTTTGGCCAGATTTATTCCGCTCACATTTTTTTCTTATCTGGTAAGCAGTTTGCACATGTGATTTGTTGCACCTAGAGGGATTTTTGTCTTTTCCTGGGTGACTATTACAGGCCTAATTTTTCCTCTATATCTGGTAAGCAGTTCTGGATGTCATTCACGTGTTTTATTTTTTCACTCTGGTACTTATATTTTGCATGTTTTCCTGACACTCATATAATCACCCCCCAGTTGTTGTCACCTGCACTGGATTTTATGATCACGTATGATTTTTTATGATCACGTATGATTTTTTATGATCACGTATGATTTTTAATGATCACGTATGATTTTTTGGGCTATGATTGAGTGTTGCACATTCTTGCTTTGAAGTGTTGTACGTATCAGTATTACGCTATGTTTGCTTCATATATTTTTGGTTAAACCTCTGTGGACTGTACACACGGGTCGAGTGTGTTTATCCTGCCTCACCGGGACTGATCATCTCAAGGCCCAGGCTGGGTTTAAGCCACTTGCCCCAATTTGGCATACTTCTGGTAAGCACACTACCTCACTAAAGCGTTCCCGTTTTATGCCTGATTCACCACATATTTCTTCTGGATGAAATCCACGTCACTCATTTATGACAAGATTTAATTTTGTTTTACACAAGGGACTATTTAATGCACATGGGACTTCTTAATATTGATGTCTATTATGTTGTTCATTTATAGCGCGGTTTCTCTTTTATAGATTTTGTTTTGGTGTGCCTCACTTGTAACCGCAGCTTGCCACATATACATTTTTCCAAGCGCAGTTTTTTTGTTTCTTAAATGAATGTATATAATTGTGAAGAGAACCACCACCGGGTGAACAGGAGGCTTACCGGATCGTTTGAAGACGCTAGAGCATACGCTCTGCTTGTCAAACAGGCTTGGGTATGGTAAAAATGCACTCTGGATCAGTATCGTCAGGCAGGTGTACACAGATGTCAGCCAGATGGAACCACGGAAAATGTAATATCACATGCAGACCGGAGCTCAGAAATCCACAGGCATATAGAGATGTCAAAAAAGGAAACCAAAAGGGGACCACATAGTGTATAAATTATATACATTCATTGTTTGCAAGATTTCCTCATATATTGACTGGGAATATATTCACATTCATCATTATTCATGGACTTTATTTTCACTTTGCACACAATTGTGTATATCATCTGATTTATTTTATTCAATTTTAAATTTAGTGCCATTTAGCTTCACTTATATATTGCCCTACCACGAAAATAAGCTCTAGTAAAGTTTGTTAAAAAAAAATATTTAAATCCACCTTGCAGAACGATTACACCGCTATAAGGTGTGTGTGTGTGTCTCCTTTTGTAACTGCATTGTGCAAATACTTTATTTACAGATTCGCCGGAGGTATTCTCCTCTCCTCCTGGCTGACGTCTGCAGCGGGGATAAAGGCGCTTCACTCTTCTGCTCTCCTCTCGGCTGACGTCTGTGGCCCCTCCCTCTTCAGTGCACGGAGCGGGCTGATGTCAGCGGGGATCTCGGGGCGGAGAAGAGCTCAGGCAGATCATGTGTCACCCAGGGGAGCTGTAACAAAAGGTATTTCCCTGAAAACAATTACAAAGGGAGACACACTGCACCCCATGCCTGCACAATTCCTACAAAATGGTTTACATAATTCTATAAGTATTTTAAGATGTTTATGTCAAAATACTGACTCCTGACCTGACGGGGAGGGGGAGAAGACAGGGGGACACAGGACATGGATAAATGACACAGCACAAGCACTATGCAATCTATCATGCTTTAAAGGAACAGGATTTTTTTTTTTTAGGGTGACAACCATTTTAAGATCATTGTAACGGTACATACGTAAATAAATAAGACATCCCCTGAAAATAAGCCCTAGTGTGTTTTTGGTTGCCAAAATAAATATAAGACCCAGGCTTATTTTGGGGGAAACACGGTATGACCCACAGATTGACAAATTGCTTGCTAGTTTGTCTGCTACAAAATGTTACCAAAGTTTTGATTAAGATCATCATCATCATTTTATTGCAGCCATGATATCTTGGCTTTAAATATTATATTCAACACAAAATGTGTTCAGTATATGATTTCGCCCCAAAGCTATGTCCGCTTAATGCTGTGTACACTGACTTCCAATGATGTATGACTTACATTAAACATTACTGAGCTAATGAAAGGGCTTGTAATCTCACCCTAAAGGCCACATTTGTTGCATACTAAATCATTTAACAGACATGATTAATTACGATAAAAAAGCTGTTACACTATAGCTGTGGGATCCAGCTTCAATTTACAGCCTTGAATAGAGTGTTTATTAACATGTAATTGAAATAAAATGGTTAAAAATTGTAGCACTGCTAGGGAGTATTTGCATATTCAACTTATTGGTGTGAGTAATACAACTGTGTCTAATAATAATAATATAAAGTGTCCATACAATTGTCTTTCTTTATGAAATAACAGTGCAAAATAAAGTCCAAGTGCTTTTGGAGCAATATTGAAAATAAGGTGCAAAAAAGTACAAAAAATTGCAAAATAAATGTGCAGAAATGTAATCCTCCTCAGAAATGCATAGCTCCCAACTGTCCCTGATTTTGAGGGACTGTCCCTGATTTGGAACAATGACCCTCTGTCCCTCATTCCTCCTCATCTGTCCCTCATTTTGGTCTGATCTATATAGTTGTATATAAAATGTACTTTTTATCTATCAAAAAGTGTTTTCCAGCCCTAAACCTTTCATCTGATTTCTGATTTCTATCTGATTTCTTTCTGCATTTGTAAATTCCAAAAGCCAACATAAAGGAATAGTAGTGGTAAAAAAAAAGCACTTGTGGGTTTAACCAATCTTGTTTTTTTGGGACGTGGCAAGGGGTGTGTCCTATGCCTGCATACTTTTGCTGATAGGTGTCCCTCATTCTCATCTCAAAAAGTTGGGAGGTATGGAAATGTTCAACAATGACTGTATAGACAGGGCCGGATTTCCCACAAGGCCACCGAGGCCAGGCCTTGGGGAGGCAGTGGTGCAGGGGCGGCGCCGCATGCGCTGCCCACAAATCGGTGCTGAAAATCCCCACAGTCTGTCACAGACAGTCATCAGACAGCCGGCATGAGCAGCATGCACACACAGTGCCAGTGCTACTTTTTATTTGATCGAGGAGCGAGCGGGGCCTTGAGCTCCACTGACGCTCTGGCCCGCCCCTTGCTATGCTGCCTGCAAGCAAGCGTGATCGGACTCGGAGGAACAGAGGCCTCGGTAGGAGGAGTGGAGTGGGGTCAAGTGAAATTAGCAGCAGCAGTGTGGATAAATTGATCAGATTCAAAGCTGAGCTGGCCAGGACGAAAAGGTAGGTCTTCTTTCTCCTCCCCTGGCTCCCATTTGATGGCACAGTGGCAGCGTTTGAGGGCACAGTGGCAGCGTTTGAGGGCAAAGTGGCAGCGTTTGAGGGCACAGTGGCAGCATTTGAGGGCACAGTGGCAGCGTTTGATGGCACAGTGGCAGCGTTTGATGGGCACAGTGGCAGCGTTTGATGGGCGCAGTGGCAGCGTTTGATGGGCACAGTGGCAGCGTTTGGGCACAGTGGCAGCAATTAAGGGCATAGTGGCAGCAGAGCATTACCCTCCTCTGCGCCGACTGCGTGGCTGGGAGCAGGGGTCTCTGAGACTGTGACCAGTGACGTGACTCGTTACGTGAGGAGAAGAGATAAGTTACGAGAGTCAATTAAAGCCAGTTATTTTCAGTGTTCTCGTGTGTGAGGTATGTTTTTAATTGATCTATTGTAGCAGTCATCGATAAAGGACGAGAATGGTGGTGTGTGTGTGTGTGTGCGTGCGCATTGAAGGACCCGGCCTTGGGGCAGCAAAGAGAGTAAATCCGGGCCTGTGTATAGATAGTGAACATCCATCACCATTAAAGAGTCCCAATCGTGACCACCACCACCACAGGGCTATTGGCCTATTACTTGAGCACAGAGAGAGAGAGAGAGAGAGAGAGAGAGAGAGGGGAGGTGATGGGGCTGTGTATAGGAGAGATGAGCAACACAGTCCATACTCCTGTCCTCGAGAGGATTCTGTAGGAGAGTCTTTGGAATACCCTGACCAGGCTGCTTGGCCACATGCTCTATTGACCTTTCTTTCAGTAGAGGGTCCTCTGAATTTGGTAAGTCTGCATTCGATAGCGAGGTGGTGGTGTCACGGTTGGGACTCTTTGTTATCATTTGTTTATTAACACAGAAAAAATGGACATGCAGTTCACTGCAAGTAGTTTTTTTTTTTGTTTATTTTTTTAATAAAGTCACTCTTTAGCCTACTGTATCTGCATAACATATTACTCTAAATAGGACGAAACTATCTTATAAATATAAAGCTGCATTAGTCAATACAATCTTTGTGTTGGACCTGTGAAAAAAATAAATAATAATTTATGACAAAATAAACACAATATCTAAGACATCAAGCAACATATTCAACAAGATCGCTAGCATGCGCCTATCTGGATGTCCCTAGCTGCTCCTGAGCCTAGCTATACTATGTTATGCAGATAATCATATATTCTGTATTCGGTCTCCTGCACATTCTATTAACAAACTGTTGTTTAGAAAGAGAAGAATATGTCCACTGTTTTGCATTGAACAGGAGCTGCTGAGTGTATTCATACAAATGATTATCATGCGGTGCACAATTCAGTGTTACAGGGATATTTAGAGAAGATTTCCTTTCAGCCTCTGCTGGGTCCATCAGTGATTAGGAGGTCTTAGCAAATATGGTCTACTCCCAACAAGACAGAAGGTGTAGGAGGCACAAGAGTTGATGTCCCAAACGCCCAGAACTAAAATGTCATTAAAATAAGCCTTTACCTAATACAATATAATAAAAGTATCTTTCCAGTTCTGTCATGGTGAAGTAATCTTTGTAATCCCTAAAGATATTTAAAAGTAATCTTTACTCTAGGCATTATCTGTGTACATTCAGCAGTATATTTCCATTATCTGTAATGAAGAAAACTTGGATTCAGGAGGACTGAAGGAAAAGCTTACAGATTGTAACTTTAGTGTACAGTACATCCAGAAAGGATGTTTCTTCTCATATAGAAGGATTATTCCTTTTTTATACAGCAGACCTGTGTCATCTGACGGTGCTATCTACTGGGTTTTAGGATCTTTTCCAAGATCTTAATATTCTTCACTATACCCTCACATTGTGATGGCTACTAGTACTTTCTGGTTTAAGTGCCTTTAATCTCTCTTTGGAGCCAAGGGCATTTCTCTGCTATGAACGACAATAATGCTAACTTAAAGCTGCCCCAAGAAACTTCAGTAAAAGCAAAAGTTCTATGTTTTACTGTTAAAACTTCTCATGTTTACGAGCTCTTGTATAATAAAACATTCAGAAAGTAGAACTTGGAATGAGATTTTGAGAGTGTATTGGAAATGTCTGTCACGCTCTATCTCAAAGGCTTTCCGACCTCTGACACCTTTCAATTCAAAAACAATAAATAATGCTGCATAAAAGTAGGTGCCCCTTTAACAATCTTCCTCCTTAGGGGCCCTTGTAACAGAGCCAGTTTTAAGTCCAAATGGGACCCTCTAGGCAGAATATACAGGCAGGATGACAATGCACAGCAAGAGGAATCCAATTATTGTTTATAGGACCTGTTTCCACCTATGCAATCTGCTTCAATTCAACTTGGAAAAAGGTGCAGTGGCTTCTTTTGGTTAATTTTTTACCCCATAGACTACAATAGGAGGGCACGAAACAAGCATTAAAAAAGAGCATAAAAATGACTGAAAAAACACATTAAACCTATGCTAAGCCAACCACCCCAGCTGCATTCCATAGCAAGCCCTTGTACCTATGTGCAGGTTAAACTGCAGTCAAATCAAGACTAAACATATAAATTCTGTCAAAAGCAGAATATTCAATATAAAGCTCTACAGCCTTAAAAACAGCAACACAGAAATGACATGCGTTTAAAGTACTGTATATAAAAACCCAATGACCAAAAACTGACTGTTGGTGATAAACCAAATATACCTGGTTTCAGTTTGAGCAGAGTTTGGTGATGACTAAAATTTGGGTGCCAAATCTGAACCCCATTTAAGTCAATAGAAGGTGAATGGTAGAAAACAGAAACGGCACTTTCTAGGTTACAATAAAAAATGTAAAATAACATGCATTAAATAACATGCCTAACGTATGCCCTGACCCTGCCTGCAAAGTGGGGCATCTGTGCGATATATGCAACCCACCACAGCAACACTGACATTTACAAAGAAAAAAGTGTTCTGGCTGCTTTGTTCTGTTTGTCAACTAAGCAGCCGGGGATTACCTACATCCATACCAGAACCAGAACGCAAAAAAAACAAAAAAACTGCTTTGGAGGTTCCCCCCAAATTCTATATCAGACCCTTATACAAGCATGCAGTCTGGAAGGCCAGGACAGGATGGACCATGGCCCAGTGGTTGTGGGGATCTGTGGACAGGGTGCTTATTGGAATCTGGATGCCCCATTTAACAATAGGAGTGCACTAACATACCGTAAAGGGTACATAACACCTCTAATCATTCACAAAAAAAAGTAAAATGTAAAGAAACATAGAAACAGTTTTTGGAAAGTCCTTAAAAAAAAAAGTGAGATGACAATCACTCATTTTGTGTTGGATCAGGTAATGATCCAACACATCCCATGACTCATGATTGCAGGTGGCCCCGATTCCTGTCAGCCGTCTACTAGTCCTGAGGCTCTAGGAATTGAACAGGTTAGAAAACCTCTCCTGGTCACTACTAAGGTTGCCAACCGCCTGTAAATTTATGGACAGTTTATAAAAAACATACATACAATTTTTACCTGCCTGTAAATGTCCAGGAATGAGCACCGAGTGCCCGTAAAAAAGATGGCTGGAGTCATGTAAGGGGGCTCTGGTGAAGTCCACAGCATTCTCCCTTACATCAGAGTCCACAGAGTTCCCCCTTGAAATGTAATGGGGGACCTTGCTGACTCTGATGTAGGGGGTGAACCCTGCAGACTCTGATGTAAGGGGGAACCCTGTAGACTCTGATGTAAGGGGGAACCCTATAGACTCTGATGTAAGGGGGAACCCTGTAGACTCTGATGTGAGGGGGAACCCTGCAGACCCTGATGTAAGGGGGAACCCTGCAGACTCAGATGTAAAGGGGAACCCTGCAGACTCTGATGTAAAGGGGAACCCTGTAGACTCTGATGTAAGGGGGAACCCTGTAGACTCTGATGTAAGGGGAAACTCTGTGTACTGTGATGTAAAGGGGAACACTAATGTAAAGGTGGACTCTGATGTAAGGAGCGACTCTTGGAACCCTGATGTATAGGGAAATGCTGAGGACTTTGATACACAGGGTTCATCCTGGCTGCTGGACTCTATTTTGTTTTTTGTATGTTACTTACTCCTGATCTTACTCTATACATTACATAGTCCTGACCAAGGTGTTTGTTGCCCCAAGAGTTGCTGGTTTTAATAAAGTTCTTCTTTAACCACTTTAGCCCCGGAAGGATTTGCTCCCTTAATGACCAGGCCATTTTTTGCGATACGGCACTGCGTCGCTTTAACTGACAATTGTGCGGTCGTGTGACACTGTACCCAAACAAAATGTATGTCCTTTTTTTCCCACAAATAGAGCTTTCTTTGGTGCTACTTGATCACCTCTTCGGTTTTTATTTTTTGTGCTATAAACAAAAAGAAGGAGCGACAATTTTGTAAAAAAAAAAAAAAAAAAAAATTTTTACTTTTTGCTATAATTACTATCCCCCAAATTAAAAAAAATAATCAGTTTAGGCCAATATGCATTCTTCTACATATTTTTGGTAAAAAAAAATAAAATAAAATCACAATAAGCGTATATTGATTGGTTTAAGCAAAAGTTATAGCGTCTACAAAATAGGGGATAGATTTATGGCTTTTTATTTTTTTTTTACTATTAATGGCGGCGATCTGCGATTTTATTGGGACTGCGACATTGCGGCAGACAGATCGGACACTTTTGACACTTTTTTGGGACCATTGACATTTATACAGTGAACAGAGCTAAAAATAGCCACTGATTACTGTAGAGGTGTCACTGGCAGGGAAGGGGATAACACTAGGGGCGATTAAAATGTGGCAACCTCTACATCTTCCTGCGCCCAAGGGTGATGGGATTGTATGTGCATGACCAATAACTCTCTAAAGTTTGTGGACAGCTTAAGATCTGCTATAGTACCATTAATATGCTTATTATACACTTACCCGATAACATTAAATTCCTGGCAGCTATAAGCCATGAATTTTAGAATATATTCCACTTCATAAATAAAAGATGAAATAGGAATGCTGAATGTACTCACCTATTTAATTTTTTATGGATATTAAACAGTGCATAGCAGTCAGTATATACAGTATACAGACAATTTTTACTTATGATATCTTCTTATATTTCTAGTATTTTACTGAACTATAATTTGCACTCGTAGGAAACTAATGTGAGACATAAAAAAAGTTTTCTTCACTTTCTTTCATAAAATATATTGAATAAAATAAGCCAGCAGCTTCTCCATTGAACTCTATCGAACCAAAAAAATCACTGTTTTGCTTTTAAAAGAGTCCCTGATCATTTCCATAAATGCAGAGGCACAAAATGCATTGATGTGAACCTGCTCCATAGGAACCCATGTTAAAAATAATGTCCCGCGTTTCTGCAAAAAGCATGAAAAAAGGAGTTCGTGTGAATAGAGCCTCAGGCTTCATTCACATGGCCATAAAAAGACGCACATACAAGTACTTTTTAATTACAGATTTGAACATAGCTGCATTGTTTTCAACTAAGCCAATCAAACAGGTGTGTAAACATGCACTGCATTCAGACCCGAAACACAGAATCCAAATGACACCAAGCTATGCAGTGGAATAACGTCCTTACAAGATGTCTCCAACTTACAAGCTGACCTCCATGCACTGTTTAATTGGACAACTATGTGGCAGATGAGGTTTAATGTTGATAAATGTAAAGTTATACACTTGGGGGATAAGAATATGCATGCATCATACATACTAGGGGGAGTACAACTGGGGGAATCCATAGTGGAGAAAGATCTGGGGGTTTTGAACTTTTGATAGAGCATAAGCTTAACCATTTCCTGCCCGGCCTATAGCAGAATGATGGCCGGGTTCAGTTATCCTGGCTGGGCATCATATGATGTCAAGCAGGATAACATGCAGGGGGGCGCACAACATGGTGTTCAGAGCTGCTGTGTGTCAGTCTGACACACTGCATCTCCGATCGTGGTATGGAGCCTCTGGCGGAGGCTCCTTACCACGTGATCAGCTGTGACCAATCACAGCTGATCATCGCGTGAACCAGGAAGTTCTGGTAAACGTCATTCCTTGGTTCGCGCTGACAGGCAGAGCCATTCGGTGGCTCTCCCTGTCAGAGGGGGGGGGGGGTTGTGCTGATAATCAGCACATTGATTATCAGCACAGACCCATCAGCTGCCAGTCAGTGCCCCATCATAAACAGCTTTAGGTGCCCATCACAGTGCCCATTATCAGTGCCAGTGTCCACCTCAGTGCCCATCATAGTGCCAGTGCCCTACAGTAACACCTGTCAGTACCTCATTAGTACCTAATAATCAGTAGTACCCATCAGTGCCACCTGTTAGGCGGTACTGATTGGCAATGACAGGTGGCACTAACAGGTGGAACTGATGGGCAGCACTGGTGATTAGGTACCGATGAGGCACTGACAGGTGTTACTGTAGGGCACTGATTGGCACTGTGATGGCCACTGACAGGCGACTGTAATGGGCACTGACAGGCGGCTGTGATGGGCACTGATTGGCACTGATAGTGCCACCTGTCAGTGCCAATCAGTACCGCCTATCAGTGCCAATCAGTGCCCATCACAGCCGCCTGTCAGTGCCGCCTTTCCGTGCCAAACTTTGCTCATCAGTGCCACCTATCAGTGCTGCCCATCAGTGCTGCCTTTTGGTACCCATCAGTGCCGCCTATTAGTGCCCATCAATTCTACATATCAGTGCCAACTCATTAGTGCCCATCAGTGAAGGAGAAAACGACATTTTATAACCGAAACAAAGAAAAACTTTTTTTTCAAAAATGTTAGTCTCTTTTAGTTTGTTTAGCAAAAAATAAAAACCCCAGTGGTGATCAAATACCACCGAAAGAAAGCTCTATTTGTGGGAAGAAAATAATAAAAATTTAGTTTGGGTACAGTGTAGCATGACCGCGCAATTGTCATTCAAAGTGCGACAGCACTGAAAGCTGAAAATTGTCCTGGGCAGGAAGGGGGTGAAAGTGCCCGGAATTGAAGTGATTGATAGCATGCAATGCCAAGCTGCAGTTTTCAAAGCGAGCATAATCCTTTCTTGTAATAGGAGAGGTATGGACTCCAGAGAGAGAGATATAATTTTGCCCCTGTACAAATCATTAGTAAGAATTAATCTGGAATATGCAGTTCAGTTTGAGGCACCAGTTCTCAAAAAGAATATCGGGGAACTGGAGAAAGTGGAGAGAAGGGCAACCAAACAAATAAGAGGCATGGAGGAGCTCATCTATGAGGGAAGATTAGAGGAACTGAATTTATTCTCTCTTGAAAAGAGAAGATTAAGGGGGGATATGATCAACATGTATAAATATACAACGGGTCCATATAGTGAACTTGGTGTTAAGTTATTCACTTTATGGTCAACACAGAGGACAAGGGGGCACTCTTTACGCCTAGAGGAAAAGATTTCACCTCCTAATACGGAAAGGTTTCTTCCCAGTAAGAGCTGTGAAAATGTAACATAGACTCATTCCAAAGGTGGTTCTGGCCAGCTCAGTAGATTGCTTTCAGAAAGGCCTGGATTCTTTCCTAAATGTACATAATATAACTCAATACTAACATTTATAGGTAAAGTTGATCCGGGGAAAATCCGATTGCCTCTCGGGGGTTTAGAAAGAGGAAAATGTTATACTTACCTGACGGTAATTTTCCTTTTCTGATGCAAAGCATGACAGCATATACAGTGGCTTGCGAAAGTATTCGGCCCCCTTGAACTTTTCAACCTTTTGCCACATTTCAGGCTTCAAACATAAAGATATAAAATTTTAATTTTTTGTGAAGAATCACCAACAAGTGGGACACAATTGTGAAGTGGACTGAAATCTATTGGATATTTTAAACTTTTTTAGCAATTAAAAAACTGAAAAGTGGTGCGTGCAAAATTATTCGGCCCCTTTACTTTCAGTGCAGCAAACTCACTCCAGAAGTTCAGCGAGGATCTCTGAATGATCCAGTGTTGTCCTAAATGACTGATGGTGATAAATAGAATCCACCTGTGTGTAATCAAGTCTCTGTATAAATGCACCTGCTCTGTGATAGTCTCAGGGATCTGTTGAAAGCGCAGAGAGCATCATGAAGACCAAGGAACACACCAGGCAGGTCCGTAATACTGTTGTGGAGAAGTTTAAAGCCGGATTTGGATACAAAAAGATTTCCCAAGCTTTAAACATCCCAAGGAGCACTGTGCAAGCGATTATTTTGAAATGGAAGGAATATCAGACCACTGCAAATCTACCAAGACCTGGCCGTCCCTCTAAACTTTCAGCTCAGACAAGGAGAAGACTGATCAGAGATGCAGCCAAGAGGCCCATGATCACTCTGGATGAACTGCAGAGAACTACAGCTGAGGTGGGAGAGTCTGTCCATAGGACAACAATCAGTCGTACACTGCACAAATCTGGCCTTTATGGAAGAGTGGCAAGAAGAAAGCCATTTCTCAAAGATATCCATAAAAAGTCTCGTCTAAAGTTTGCCACAAGCCACCTGGGAGACACACCAAACATGTGGAAGAAGGTGCTCTGGTCCGATGAAACCAAAATCGAACTTTTTGGCCACAATGCGAAACGATATGTTTGGCGTAAAAGCAACACAGCTCATCACACTCAACACACCATCCCCACTGTCAAACATGGTGGTGGCAGCATCATGGTTTGGGCCTGCTTTTCTTCAGCAGGGACAGCGAACATGGGTAAAATTGAGGGGGAGATGGATGCAGCCAAATACAGGACCATTCTGGATGAAAACCTGTTGGAGTCTGCAAAAGACCTGAAACTGGGACGGAGATTTATCTTCCAACAAGACAATGATCCCAAACATACAGCAAAATCTACAAAGGAATGGTTCACAAATAAACGTATCCAGGTGTTAGAATGGCCAAGTCAAAGTCCAGACCTGAATCCAATCGAGAATCTGTGGAAAGAGCTGAAAACTGCTGTTCACAAACGCTCTCCATCCAACCTCACTGAGCTTGAGCAGTTTTGCAAGGAAGAATGGGCAAGAATTTCAGTCTCTCGATGTGCAAAACTGATAGAGACATACCCCAAGCGACTTGCAGCTGCAATCGCAGCAAAAAGTGGCTCTACAAAGTATTCACGCAAGGGGGCCGAATAATTTTGCACGCCCCACTTTTCATTTTTTTATTAGTTAAAAAAGTTTCAAAAATCCAAAAGATTTTGTTCCACTTCACAATTGTGTCCCACTTGTTGGTGATCCTTCACAAAAAATAAAAATTTTATATCTTTATGTTTGAAGCATGAAATGTGGCAAAAGGTTGAAAAGTTCAAGGGGGCCGAATACTTTCGCAAGCCACTGTATGTATGGGTAGGCTCTGCCCCCTGTAGCATTCTCGTAACTTAGTATCACTGCAAAGCTCTTTCGGGAGGGACCTATATGCTGTCAATGCTGAAGTGTTTAAGTTGAAGATTAGATCTATCCCTACTAATGACTGAAATATATTGTAGCTAAGGCCGCTGGGTCCACTTTAAAATGGGCCCCCAAAGTGTTGAATGTAAACCAGGTTGTAGTTTACATATTAGTTCTGCAGGGACTCCTTTGGAGTTCCATCCATGGATGCGCAATCCATCTGGGAAAGCGTTCTCTGCCCTCAATTGATGGATTTGTCCTAGCCATCTAAGCACCTTGACCGCACAACTGCGATTGTCTTTAATGGAAAGCGATTGTCTTCTTCTGATGCCATTAGTCCTGAAGAGCCTATTGTTTGCTCCTTGAAGAAGGGCGAATTCTATGCCTCTCTTCAAGCTTGAATCTATTTCCAATG
Source organism: Lithobates clamitans (assembly GCA_037952925.1). Classification (NCBI taxonomy): domain Eukaryota; kingdom Metazoa; phylum Chordata; class Amphibia; order Anura; family Ranidae; genus Lithobates; species Lithobates clamitans. Next base: position 11,403,748 of record JBBGZY010000637.1, read on the forward strand.
CTTGTGGTACTTCAAATACTTTAGTTTGGATATGCCAGAAGGATGATGTTCTAACCCAGATGCAAAGATGCAGACCTCTGTATAGTGCTGAGGAAGAGACTAGAGCCATTTTGCCTGATAATTTCAGCAACAAGGTAGTTTATGGCTTGACACTTGGATATCTGAGATCCTTCTAGACCTATTAGCCATAGAAAATACTTCTTCCAGTGTTACTGGCCATATTGAGGATGTCTTATCCCTCTGAATGGAGAGTGAGGCAATGAGGGTGATTTACAAAAGCCGTGCGCCACCAGTAGAGGCGCAACGCACATTTCCATGTTTACGAAATGGTGCGTCGGTAACAGAGCACGAATCCCCCATTTTCTATAGCGATTTCGGCGCACGGGAGAATGCAATCTGTGCACATGGCATCTCCAATTGACAGAAGATGGAGGTGCCAATATTATGGGGTGATGTGAGGAAGTTCAGTAACAACTGCCCAAGTAACAAATATGCCCAAAATAGAATGAGAAAGTAACTTTTTCAGAGAAAGCCTGCTGCGTCTGCAAGTATGTTTAGAACAGCGTGAGATCAATGAAAGCAGCGTGCATGTGCAAGTAGCTCTTGCGCTCGTTCACATGAGTTTGTTCGCTCCTCTAGCTCCTCCTAAAAGGGCATTTAACTTTCCCCATCTAATGCATATGATTTCCTGGGGCTAGCTTTTGCTTTTAAAGGGGAACTCCACACTCCATTCTACAATGCTCTTGTATCCCACCTCTAATACCTTGGATTTCCATGGGCTAGCTTTTGTTTTTAAAGGGGAACGCCACACTCCACTCTATTCTAAAAAGGCTGTGAGCTTCCTTCACCAATCCAAACCACATCCTTTTTCAGAGTATACAAAAGGGCCAGCTAGGAAAGGGGTGAGAAGAGCGATCGCCCAACCCCCTCCTTAACCATACAAGGCTATGTGCACTCAACATAGCTGGCTGCCTTTGGGGCATGTTGGGCTCAGCCCAATACCATCCACAAAGCACCTTGTACCCACTAGTTTAAAGGGGCTTTCCACTTTCCGTAAAGCCCCCTGTCTGCAGCCCCCCACAACCCCAGCCTAGGGTTGTGTGGAAGGGGCCCTTGCCCCCCTGAATATTGGAACAAGGTGGTTGACTTTTGGGGTGCCCAAGCCCCTCCTGCCCCCAAGCATCCACCTTGATTTCATGGGCTGGCTTGCTGTGTGTTTGGCTAGGGGTTTGTTAGTGTGTGGGAGGGGCACACATTTATTTTAGTTTGGGGTGGTATTTTTCATGTGGGGTTTCTCATTTTAAGCCTTAACAGACTCAAATAGTCTTGTATGTATTGGGAGGGCAGGCTATTTTTTGTTTTGGGTTAAAATCTTGCAGCTGCAATATAGATTGTAAGTTTTCTCTAAAGCCGTACATCTTTGAAGCAGCACTTTGGATGCATGCTACAGATGCACCACTTTACAGGCAGAGTACCCCCCCCCCCCCCAAGTTACTAGCTTTTAAACAATTTTGCATTTTTAAAGGCACTTCTCCTTGTTTAATTTTTGGGGTTGTACAAATTGATGACATTGATATGTGTCCCTTAGGGTGGGATCTGGGCCTCCAAACCCATTTTAAGGCCAATAACTAGAATATAAGCCAGCCAAGTGGGGACTAGCAAAATTAACAAGTCAGTTCCCATAGACTGCAATGGTATTTGTTGTATAACTTTTGCCCATGTTAGGCTCTTTATTTGCCCCCCTGGACCGGGGGGGGGGGGCTATTTGTCCCATCTGTAATTTTGTAGCATGCTGGATGATGTGCTTAACTTTGGACAGGGGGTGGCTTATTTTGCGCTAGCTGCATTTGGGTTGTTCTGGGCATGCTCAGTGTGTGTGTGTTGGGTGTCCTTATAGAGTTTGTAACGCATGTATTTTATCTTTGGATTTTGTTTGTTATGTCTTTGCAAAACAGATGTGTTTTAGAGCAAGTATCTTTTACTTTTTTTTGGGGGGGGGGTATTTTTCCCTGAGATATTTTTTATGTTGTCAATGTTTGTTGTTTGTAGGTTGTTAGTTTCACTTTGATTTAATTGTCTGTGCTGTATTATTGTGAAAAATCTTCCTCAAGCTGTTGTGACTAATAAATGTTTAAATCCTTAAAGCGGAGTTCCACACAAAAGTGGAACTTCCGCTTTTCCGAACCCTCCCCCCCTCCGGTGTCACATTTGGCAGCTTTCAGAGGGGAGGGGGGTGCAGATAACTGTCTAAGATAGGTATTTGCACCCACTTCCGGCTTAGACTCCCATGGGAGTCTATGCCTCTTCCTGTCCCTCCGTGCTGTCTCCTGGGAAACACACAGCTCCCAGGAGATAGCGGGGACCAGTTACGATGCGCAGCGCGACTCGCGCATGCGCAGTAGGGAACCGGGAAGTGAAGCCGCAACGCTTCACTTCCTGATTCCCTCACCTAGGATGGCGGTGGCAGCTGCCGAGAACCGAGCGGGTTCTCGGCGTCGCCTGCCGACATCCAGCAGCTGCAGTATTTGTAGCTGCTGGCTTTTAATATTTTTTTTTTTTGGCGGTTTAGGTGGGTTTTACCCTCACTTCCTGTTTGATTATGTGACAGGAAGTGAATAAATTTGAAGAAGAAACTGGCAAAATTTGGGAGGTGTCTTCACCCTATCAGGGGTGCAGACATTCCCAAAAACTGACAAGACTTCTAATCCCTTTGCACTCTATCCCCAAGCAAAAATAAGAAAGTATTTTATTTAGTTTAACTTTGCAAAGACACATTCCTTCAACTGTGATGCATGTCAGTGGCCCATTTAGATGTTGTTTAATAGAAAACACCAGTTGCCTTTCACTATAAACATTTGTTAGTCCAGTCCTGGAAACCTGCATCTGCTTTACTATTCATTTCCATAAAAATTGGGTTCCTGCAGCTAGATGCGCGACCACTGTGTATTTGAGATGCGCAACGGCTGTGTGCATGGAGGTATGTACCGTGGCGCATATCTGGTACCTGGAAGCGGTGGCTAGCACACAAGAATGACATTGCGCCCCTCCAGGAAGTTGCTTGTACTGCTGCTAATTTCTTCCCACCACCATGGCCCGCTCACTGTTCTCTGAGGAAGAGATGATCCTTATTTGCAAATTAAGATAATTTTTTATTTTTTTTAACATGGAGTGGTGTTTGTGTGGGTCATGTGTGTATGTGTAAATGATTTGGCCTCAAAACACACACCTACTTCCTGTGTATAGATTCACTTCCGAGCCAAGATAGATAGATAGATAGATAGATAGATAGATAGATAGATAGATAGATAGATAGATAGATAGATAGAAGCTATACAGGGATGTAGATATGGGGGGGTTAAAACCCACCCCAGAACATCAGTGCAGATTGCAGAAGAAGTAGCTATGTCTGCTCTAAATAGTGGCGCTGGTTGCACCGTCATCGCCGCACTCAGCACTGACTCACACACACGCTGTGGCTGTGTTGTGTGCTGCCTGAGCCTGGCATGCTATTACACCGCCCGACTACCGGAGCACGCTGGCCCGGGCTATTGGGCTCGGCTTAGGCTGAGGTAGGCTCTGTCAGCAGGGGGGCCAAGAGCTCCACCGACGCTCTGAGCCTGCCCTGCCCCATGCAGCCTGTATGTGCTTGGAGCAGAGAAATCAAGTTGGAACCCCGCCCCCGGACTGGTAGGAGCCCCACCCCCAGGCCACTGAGAGGCCCGCCCCCTGACCGCTGAAAGCGGGAGGTGAGCCCGGCTGGACAGGTAGGTGTTTTTCCGCCCATATACCCTCCCACTTGATTTCTCTGCTCCGAGCACGTACAGGCTGCATGGGGCAGGGCAGGCTCAGAGCGTCGGTGGAGCTCTCGGCCCCACTGTTATGCTAAACCCTCACTTACATTGTTGTTTACCCCCCTGTATAGCTGTGCATTGCTAAAAGGTAAAATTTAAAAAATGGCTACTTGATCATCTCGTGTAGTATGTTGCATCCGCAGTCTCTGGTTATCTCCTGTAATCTATCCGCAGTCTCTGGTTATCTCCTGTAATCTATCCGCAGTCACTGGTTATCTCCTGTAATCTATCCGCAGTCACTGGTCATCTCCTGTAATTTATCCGCAGTCACTGGTCATCTCCTGTAATCTATCCGCAGTCACTGGTCATCTCCTGTAATCTATCCGCAGTCACTGGTCATCTCCTGTAATTTATCCGCAGTCACTGGTCATCTCCTGTATTCTACCCGCAGTCACTGGTCATCTCCTGTAATTTATCCGCAGTCACTGGTCATCTCCTGTAATTTATCCGCAGTCACTGGTCATCTCCTGTATTCTACCCGCAGTCACTGGTCATCTCCTGTAATTTATCCGCAGTCTTTGGCTATCTCCTGTATTCTACCCGCAGTCTCTGGTTATCTCCTGTATTCTACCCGCAGTCTTTGGTTATCTCCTCTATTCTACCCGCAGTCTCTGGTTATCTCCTGTATTCTACCCGCAGTCTCTGGTTATCTCCTGTAATCTATCTGCAGTCTCTGGTTATCTCCTGTATTCTACCCGCAGTCTCTGGTTATCTCCTGTAATCTATCCGCAGTCACTGGTCATCTCCTGTAATCTATCCGCAGTCACTGGTCATCTCCTGTAATTTATCCGCAGTCACTGGTCATCTCCTGTAATCTATCCGCAGTCACTGGTCATCTCCTGTAATCTATCCGCAGTCACTGGTCATCTCCTGTAATTTATCCGCAGTCACTGGTCATCTCCTGTAATCTATCCGCAGTCACTGGTCATCTCCTGTAATCTATCCGCAGTCACTGGTCATCTCCTGTAATTTATCCGCAGTCACTGGTCATCTCCTGTATTCTACCCGCAGTCACTGGTCATCTCCTGTAATTTATCCGCAGTCTTTGGCTATCTCCTGTATTCTACCCGCAGTCTCTGGTTATCTCCTGTATTCTACCCGCAGTCTTTGGTTATCTCCTCTATTCTACCCGCAGTCTCTGGTTATCTCCTGTATTCTACCCGCAGTTTTTGGTTATCTCCTCTATTCTACCCGCAGTCTCTGGTTATCTCCTGTATTCTACCCGCAGTCTTTGGTTATCTCCTCTATTCTACCCGCAGTCTCTGGTTATCTCCTGTATTCTACCCGCAGTCTCGGGTTATCTCCTGTAATTCATCCGCAGTCTCTGACTTTCTGTGCATTTGGCTTGTGGCTGCGGCAACTGTGACATCAATGGGCAAGTTTAAGGGGACGCTGCTTGTAAAAATTGACATGTCATGTTGCAGCACCCTGAAGCCAAGCATTGATGTCACAGCAATGTGTAGTCAATGATGCAGCTGCTATATTCATTCAGAGGTAGGTGGTAAAGGGGTGGTTCTGTTTAATCATCCCCTTTGAGTCCCCGTTCACATTGACTGATTGAACCGGTGCACATTGAAGCGCAAATGACGATAATAAATACCCACATATGTAAACTGCAACTGTCGTGAGGGTAACTGCGGTTTTCTCATTGATAAAGCGCACGCCCAATCCAATCGGTTAATTTCATCTCATTGGATGTGTCTTGTTAGGCAATTAGTAGGTGTTCTCAGTTAATTAACCCTTTTGATGCTACTCTCATTCCTATCACTTCTAATATATCTTTGAAATGTGTTTTTTTCTTTTTTTACCCAAATCTTTCAATACATTACAAAGAACAATGAAGAGTTTCTAAGCCCAATAAATTATTATTTTCCGATCTTGATCTTTAAAGGTGACCATACACTGCAATCAGTTAGATCTTAAATAAATTAGCTTTAGTGCAAGAGCCTGTTTGATTTCTTATAATTTGAATTAATTGTTAAAGTGCGTCTTCCTATTACCTATTTTGCCTAAATATCGAGTTGTACAGAGATTGGCCAATCAGATTGCATAGTGCATGACTATCTTAAGTGCCAAATTTGGAATGTAGATGGGCCATGACCCACTTGTATTTTCCAAACAATATTTCTTGGGCATTATACAAGGCACATGAAAAGCCACCTTTTTTCAAGACATGTTAGAGTGATCAGGAATCTTCAAACTACGGCTCTCCAGCTGTTGCGGAACTACACATCGCAGGAGGCATTGTAAAACTCTGACATTCACAGACATGACTAGGCATGATGAGAGCAATATACAATGGCCAGGAAGTGAATCTGTACACAGAAGGTATATGTGTGTTTTGAGGCCAAATCATTTAGACATACACACATGATGCGCACAAACACAACCCCATGTAAAAATAAATAAAAAATTATCTTAATTTGCAAATAAGGATCATCTCTGTCTCAGAGAACAGTGAGCGGGGCATAGTGGTGGGACGAAATTAGCAGCAGTACAAGCAACTTCCTGGAGGGGCGTTATGTCATTCCTGTGTGCTGGCCACCGCTTCCAGGTACCAGATATGCGCCACGGGTACATACCTCCACGCACACAGCAGTTGCGCATCTCACATACACAGCGGTCATGCATCTAGCTGCAGGAACCCAATTTTTATGGAAAATAATAGTAAAGCAGATGCAGATTTCCAGGACTGGACTAACAAATGTTTATAGTGAAAGGCAACTGGTAATAAACAAGGTCTAAATGGGCCATTGACATGCATCACAGTTGAAGGATTGTGTCTTTGAAAGTTAAACTATAACTAGCATTTTGCTCTGTACACCCCAAATTATTAGGTATCTTGGACTTTGGGCTTTATTTACTAAAGGCAAATCCACTTTGCACTACAAGTGCACTTGGAAGTGCAGTTGCTGGAGATCCGAGGGGGACATGCAATGAAAACAAAAAAACAGCATTTTTGCTTCTACATGATTGGATGATAAAATCACCAGTGCTTCCCCTCAGATTTACAGCGGGCACACTTATATTGCAGAGTGGATTTTGCTTTATTAAACCCCAAAATACCTAATAATTTGGGGTGTACACAACAAAGTGCTAGAGTGCAATTTGCCTAATGGGGACACTAGTTAGATTGACCTGTGTGTCCCCAAGGAAATGCATTGGTAGGGTTTTACCCTCACTTCCTGTTTGGCTATGTGACAGGAAGTGAAGCCACTTTTCAGAAAAGGGATACGAAGCCCAACCTAAAAAAGACAAGCAGGAGTTCTAACACTCACTTGGTTTCCCTCAAATGCCCACAATTAGAATAGGATTGTCTTGAGTTAGATTTGAGCTCGGTGCTCTAAATCAGTAGTTCTCAACCCTGTCCTCAAGTACCCCCAACAGACCATGTTTTCAGGTTTTCCTTCATCTTGCAGAGGTGCTTTAAATGACAGTCAATGGCTTGGTATTTTGGACAGCTATTTTAGCTAAGATGAATTCCCAAAACATGTCCTGTCAGGGGTACTGGAGAACTGAGGCTGAGAACCACTGCACTAAAATGGAAAACTTTACCTCTCTGTAATTTTCCTTACCTGGTGCCTATCCATGGCAGCATATGCACATTCCCTGCATATGTTACCATGAAGGCACCAGGAAAGTAGCTTTTAGACAAATCACACCTTTTTTTGTTTTGCCATGCCAATCAGCCTAGTTTACCTGCAGCTGGGAAATCTGTTGCATGAAAATTGTTTGGGGGGGGGGGGGGGGGGAGTGTAAAATGCATCACTTGGATTCAGCATGCATCTGCAAAACAAATTATTATAAAAAACATAAAAATTTGCTACAAATTTTATTGGTCAACAGAACAAGATTTGGAAAAGAGCAAGGAAAGCAAAAAACACATGTATGTTAATTTGAGACACTAACAGAATATGGTTTTGAGGTCTGGCCATTTTGCAGAGGAAATTAACAGGAGTTAAAAAGACTGCGCCCACAAACGGACAGTCTCTTAAGGATTTAAACATTTATTAGTCACAACAGCTTGAGGAAGATTTTGCAAGCCAGCCCATGAAAGGGGGTGAATGCTTGGGGGCAGGAGGGGCTCGGGCACCCCAAAAGTCAACCACCTTGTTCCCATATTAAGGGGGACAAGGGCCTCTTCCACACAACCCTAGGCTGGGGTTGTGGGGGGCTGCAGACAGGGGGCTTTACGGCATGTGGAAAAACCCCTTTAAACTAGTGGGTACAAGGTGCTTTGTGGTTGGTACTGGGCTGAGTTCAACATGCCCCAAAGGCAGCCAGCTATGTTGAGTGCATGTGGCCTTGTATGGTTCAGGAGGGGGTTGGGCAATTGCTCCTCTCGCCCATTTCCTAGCTGGCCCTGTTGTATGCCCTGAAAAAAGATGTGGTTTGGATTGGTGAAGGCAGCTCACAACCTTTTGAGAATAGAGTGAAGTGTGGAGTTCCCCTTTAAAAGCACTTGCCTACTCGGCACTTGCCCCCTCCTGCCCAGACCAATTTTCAGCTTTCAGTGCTCTCACACTTTGAATGACAATTAGTCATGTAATACTGTACCCAAATTAATTTTTTGTCCTTTTTTTCATACAGTACATAGAGCTTTCTTTTGGTGGTATTTGATCACCTCTGGGTTTTTTATTTTTTGCGCTATAAATGAAAAAAGACCGAAAATTTTGAAAAAAAAAAGCATTTTTCTTAGTTTCTGTGTTAAAATTTTGCAAATCATTAATTTTTCTTCATAAATTTTGACCACAATTTATACTGCTACATATCTTTGGTAAAAATAACCCAAATTAGTGGATATTATTTGGTCTGTGTGAAAGTTAGAGAGTCTACAAGCTGTGGTGCAAATCATAAAAAATTGATCACACCTGATGTACTGGTGGCCTATCTCATTTCATGCGATCCAAATAAGCCAGGAAAGTACAAATACCCCCCCAAGTGACCCCTTTTTTGAAAGTAGACATTCCAAGGTATTTAGTAGGATGCATGGTGAGGTTTCTGATGTTGTCATTTTTTCCCACAATTCTTTGCAAAATGAAGATTTTTTTTTCCACAAAATTGTCATTGTAATAGGTTATTTCACATGGCATGTGTATACCACAAATGACACCCCAAAATACATTATGCTACTCCTAAGTATGGCGATACCACATGAGTGGGACTTTTTCACAGCCTATTCACATACAGAGACCCAACATGCAGGGAGCACCATCAGGTGTTCTAGGAGCATAAATTACATATCTAACTTGTTGACTACCTATTACACTTTTGAAGGCCCTGGAGCACCAGGACAATGACACGTGACACTGATGACAGATGGCACTGATACGTGGCACTGATGACAGATGGCACTAATACGTGGCACTGATGGCACGTGACAGTGATGTGGCACTGATGACAGATGGCACAAATACGTGGCACTGATGGCATGTGGCACTGACAGATGGCACTAATATGTGGCACTGATGATACGTGACACTGATGACAGATGGCACTAATACGTGACACTGATGTGGCACTGATGACACTAATATGTGGCACTGATGGCACGTGACACTGATGACAGATGGAACGTGACACTGATGACAGATGGCACTAATACGTGGCACTGATGACAGATGGCACTAATACGTGGCACTGATGACACGTGACACTGATAACAGATGGCACGTGACACTGACAGGTGGCACTGGGGACAGATGGCACTGACAGGTACTGTGGGCACTGTATTTACTGTGTTTTATTCAGTGTTCACTCACAATCTGCAGCACAGGAGCTCTCCCTCCTCACACGCTGTCTCTGTGTGAGGAGGGAAAGCCGGCAATGAGAGATGATCTCATATGTTTACATTTGAGATCATCCCCCATTGGACACGCCGATCGAGTGCTAAATAGCCGCTGTGACTGACCATTTAGCTCGATCTGTGATTGGCTGTGTCCAAGGGACACAGACAACACAGATATTCCCCAATGCGCCCCCGCGGCGGCGCACGGGGAACAAGTAAACAGGAAGACGTCCAGGGATGCCCTCCCGGCAATTCAGCACCGCGCTGTAGCCTTCTTTCGGCTATAGCATGGGCACAGAGTGGTTAAAAGCAAAAGCTAGCCCAAGGAAATCATATGCATTAGAGGGGGGAAAGTTAAATCCCCTTTTAGGAGGAGCTAGAGGAGTGAGTCATTTTACATAATTTTAACAACGTAGCATGCTAACATGACCTGTGTGCAAAGGTGAACCAGCGTAAAAAAAAAAAAAATGTCAAGTTTAGAGGTGCGCCCGTTTAACCCACGCAATTGCATGTACGTGCTTAACATTTACTAAGATTTTGTCCGCACAGTGAACAAACGCAAATGAATGAGCATTGCTTACATTACATCTCACACAGTTCTAAACGTACTTGCATGCACAGCAGGCTTTCTCTGAAAAAGTTACTTTCTCGTTCTATTTTGGGCATATTTGTTACTTGGGCAGTTGTTACTAAACTTCCTCACATCACCCCATAATATTGGCACCTTCATCTTCTGTCAATATTGATTTGAAGATGCCCTGCATGTCCACAGTGGCGCATAGATTGCATTCTCCCGTGCGCCAAGATCACTATAATAAATGGGGGATTCTCGCTCTGTTACTGGCGCACCATTTTGTAAATATGAAAATGTACATTGCGCCTCGCTGTGCTCCACTACTGATGGCGCACGGCTTTTGTAAATCACCCCCCAGTCTTGTATCCACAGTGGCTGAACTGCGTCACTGGCTACTTCATTTTTACTCTAGGATCAGCCATCATAGAAAGTTTATCACTGGCCAGAGCTCTGCTTTCATCTTGTCTGAGATCCTGACAGTCTGGCTATCGAAGTGAGCTTAACCGCAGGTCACAAAACACTACTTAATAGAAGTATGACCCTTCTTCATCTCCAGATCCATTCACTGTCCCGGGGCCTCTGCAAAGGATATTGCTTTTCTGCTGGCAGAATGGCACCCCTGGCTAATCTGATGAAGCCTGTTTGGCCGGCTGCTTTTGAGGCAGAGGTACCCTTTAAAACTACTTAGTTGTTTTATTAGCTTAGTACCTGAGCATTATTGAATAGAGATCCCCACAGTCAGTTTGGACAGAGTTAAAACATTGACTTTTTGCTTCTGATATGCCAACTTGCCATAGCAAATTCCTAGAAGCAAGCTAAGGCTGACCCATCTGGCCAGTCTGATAAAGACTCCCTGGCCAACTGCTTCTGAGGTAGAGGTTGCCTTTAAATAAACGCAGCTGTTAGATTAGGCTTGGTATGGAACCATTAGTGACTATAGGCCTTCTCAGTCTCTGCCCATTTGCCACTGCCTCTGGCCTGCAACTTGGCATGCATTTTGGCTGACACACCAGCTACCACCAGTCCACTATCGCCCCCGATGGTTATTGTAGAGATTTCCTTGGTCTGCCTTTTCTGGCAGTTAAATACATAGTGGTTCCTTCAGGGCTAAAGAGGACCTGTCCCTGTTGCAGAAGCAGGTTGACTTTCCTCTTCCTGAGAAGTGGTGTTGGTGTTGAGGGCTGGAGAGATTTACAATCCATTATGCCCATAATGTGCACACTTTTAATGTTGCTGGTCTCTAGGAAGGCTGATTGCTACTGCTCTATGGATGAGCTGAAAGGCTGGAGCCATGCCTGGGAGTATTTGTTAAAAAACCACCAGTAGTAACCACTACAAGCAGCAAACCACATATCCCTCTGTGGTATACCACAAATAACAGAAGCAATTACACATTGCTAACAGGACTAAGGAAATGTAACTAAGCAGATACTGACTTTCATTTTAGCATCAAGGTCAGCATGTAAATGCATAGTAATAAACATGACTGTTGGATAACAGATGTGCTTAACCATACCCTTTAAACCCCTTTATTTTAGACCATTACCCCAATAACTAAGACCACACCAAGATTGGAGTAATAAAAGGCCTTAGCAGCCTACTTTATTTAACAAATATATCTTTTAAGTAGAAAATATAAACATATCTACATCAACTGCAAAACAACATCTGTTATACCACCCATTAAATATCTCAAGCGTTGGTCTGCGCAATATCTTAATAATCAACCATGTCCATAACACACTTGCACTGCGGCCCCATCAAATTTATACCATAGGCCTCAAGCCGACAAGCTGGCTCAGAGACTAACCAATGACCGCAGTGCCCCATTATCACTTCCTGGCTAACCTCCGTTAACCGGGAACCACCATAAGGACCCATATCAACTTTAGCTCCCAAACCAACTTTTACTTTTGCCATCTTCCTTCTTTTGCACAGACCAACGCCCGCCACCGCACCCAGGAATAACACCTTACTCATGGGTGCCCCTCCACACCTGAAGTGCTCTTTGTATGCCATCCTGTAATCCTAATGCCCACAAATCTATACCAACCTCATTTAAATGAACCCCATCAGCTCTCAAATACCTCCATGTCTCAAACTCCAGCTCAAGGTGTCTCACCGCCAAACCCCCATTATTTACCACAAACTTACTCACTTCCCTGTTTATTTTTTTACGGGCCCTGTTCACCCCTTCCACCGACCTAGCCATTCTCCATGACATCCTAGCCACCATGTCAGACCAGACAATAATCATTTTAGGGAAGGCTTCCTTTAACCGCCAAACATCAAGCTTGATGTCACGCGTGATATCCACCATGGCTCTTACGCCCAAATCATTGCCTCCTACATGGATGACTAATACGTCCGTAGGCCTATCTTTTTGTGCATAGCGATGCACCTCCGAAACCAATCTGCCCCACAACATGCCTGGGATCCCCAACCACTTGATACATGCCTCCCGCCTACTAAAACCCAATTGCCTACCCTCCTTGCGGGCGTCCCCTCTCCGTGCCCCCCAGGACACGTAGGAATGGCCCATAATCCAAACCATCCCCGTCACTGCATCTGAAAATAGAAGAACACAAAAGAAACAACCATACTGTAAGCCCCGGTTTAGTCAACATTCACTTACCACCCAACAGTTCCCAACACCGTAAGCCCGGATAACCTTCTACAACTTTACCACCATATGGGGACGCACGTAAGATTGGAACCTATTAGATTCCAACCTCCCAATTCGCTTAACTGCTTCCACATCCATACCATTTCTGGCTGCCTCCTTAGCGGCCCCAATCCTGAAGGAGTGGGACGAGAAACCCTTCTCTTCCAGCCCCAACCCTCAAATACATTTATTAAAAACCGTGACAAACTGAAATCTAGACAGGAAATCACCCTCCTTATGTAGCAACAAGGGGCCCAGTATCGCTGGACGAACCCTCAAAAATTCCCCAACAGCTTTTACCAGGCATAATTGTGATCCCAAAATTGGATACACCTCAACCCTTCTCCCTCTCCCCATTTGATCAGTCTTTGATTGCCGTAACCACAACTTCAAACCCTCTTCAACCCACGACATCTCCTGATACATCAACCCCCCTTGCATTTTCTTAGAAGGGCTGACCAATTCCCCTGTCCGAAATGCCTCAAAAAACGCCAATAAAAAGGCCGCCGTAAACAACAAAACTTCATAACTGGACGTACACACATGAAACAACTGAGTTACAACACCCTGCAGGATTTCAAACGTCACAGGTCTCCTAGAATCCCGTCAAACCATCGACTTCCTATAACCCTTCATTGCCTGCCGTACCCAAAAATCCTTTGTAAAATCTGGCCTACCTTGTAATTTAAAAAGAAAAGCTAAACCAACTACCCTCTTGTTAACCATCGATGCGGACAAACCTTCCTCCATTTTACTAGCAATATAGTACAGTAACAGCAAACGCACGTCCTGACCGGCTGGATCATCCCCCAATCCATCTGCAAACTCACTCCATACCTTCGTGTACGCTGCCCATGTATCCCCACTCACCGACTTCTTTATCCATCCTGCGATGATGCCAATGCTATCTCCCACAGCCATTCGGGACAAGGCACCCCTTGTTGTTCCGCATCCGGCGCCAACTCTCAGAACCTGTCCCACTGGAAGCGAGACAACGCATCAGCGATAACATTTTCAACTCCCGGTAAATGGACAACATGAACGAATACATTTAGCTGCAGACAGCTCAAGACTAAATGTCGCAGCAGCCTAATCACTGGCGGTGATGACGCCGTACTGCTGTTAATTACCTGCACCACCCCCATATTGTCCCCATGGAAACGCACCTTCAGATTCCTGAATGATGCACCCCATAGTTCTACCACCAGCACTACCCGAAATAATTCCAGCAGCACTAGGTTCTTTGTGAATCCTGCCTCCACCCATGCCTGAGGCCAAGGCCCTGCGCTCCACTGACCCTGAAAAAAATGCCCCAAAACCTGTGGAACCCGCTGCGTCAGTGAACAGCTCCAAGTCAAAGCTACTGACTGGACCCGACATCCAAAACGCCCTTCCATTAAAAGACTCCAAAAATGAATGCCACACCCTCAAATCTGCCCTGTGCATTGCACTTAAACGCACAAAATGTCTTGGCGATTTGATTCCACTTGTGCTGGCCGCCAGCCGGCGACTGAACACCCTCCCCATTGGTAATATGCGGCATGCAAAATTAAGCTTGCCCAGTACCGATTGCAGCGTCCGCAGCTGCACTTTACGCAATCCCAAAAGCCCCGCTATTTCCTTCTTCAGGTCCTCCAATTTATCATCCGGCAGCCTACATTCCATCACGTCCGAATCCAGGACAATGCCCAAAAACGTGATGACCGTGCAAGGTCCCTCCATTTTATCAGCAGCCAATGGAATGCCAAATTTTTCTGCGATGTGTTCCAATGTGGCTAGAAGCACAGCGCAGATCCTCGAGGAAGCCGGACCCATACAGAGAAAATCATCGAGGTAATGAATTATAGAATTCATCCCTGACACCTCCCGTACCACCCATTCTAAAAATGAGCTGAATTGCTTAAATATCGCGCACGATATCGAGCAACCCATGGGTAGGCATTGGTCCACATAAAATTCATTATCCCAATGACACCCCAGTAACCGAAAACTCTCGGGGTGTACCGGCAACAGCCTAAAAGCGGATTCCACATCCACCTTTGCCATCAAGGCTCCCTTCCCGTAGCGCCGTACCCATCCCACTGCCGCATCGAATGAGGTGTAAGTCACTGAACACACCCCTTGATCTATGGCATCATTCACCGACCCCCCTTTTGGGAAAGATAGGTGATGAATGAGCCTAAATTTGCCCGGTTCCTTTTTTGGTACCACCCCCAGAGGCGAAACCACCAAATCCTTAAATGGCGCCTCTGGGAATGGACCACCCATGCGTCCCAATGCAACTTCCTTCCTCAGTTTTTCCGTAACTACTTCCGGATGTTGCATTGCTGACCTTAAATTGGGCGACACCGGGGGGATAACTGTCAATGTGCATGGGATCCTAAAACCCACCGAAAAACCCTCGTCCAACAATTGGGCGGCTTTCCTTTTTGGATACCTACCTAGAAACGGTTGCATCTTTTCCACTCTCACCGGGGTCCTCCCTTTTGCTTGCAGCCTCTCCTGGACGACTCTTGCCCTGCTTAAAACATCTAGATCCTGGATGAGATCCACCGCATCCGGAACACTCGTGTTTATACTTACATGTGGCGCCAAACTTGCAGCTCCCTGTGTTGTATTGCCAGCACAACCCTTTTTTGGTTCCGACCGGCTGTCCCTGGGCCGAAGGGCCGCCGGTCCCCCCTTGAAAAAACTGGTTGGATGCCCTCGCCGTCGTCATCAATCTCATCCTTAGGCTGATGTCCTTATGGTCCCACCGCAGTGCCGGCCGCACTGCCCTCCGCTGCCAGAACTGCTCGTCGTACCTCAGCCACGCTGTACCACCATACACTCTATAAGCCTCTCCAAACGCATCCTGATAACAGAAAAGAGCCGAGCAATGCTCGGGTTGCTTTTCCCCGATGACACTTGCCATAATCGCAAACGCCTGCAACCAGTTGGCTAATGTTCTTGGAATTAAACGGTACCTCCTCTTCTCCTCATCCTCCTTCTTGGAGTCATCCGGCTTCACCCTATCCAGATTGAATTTTTCCAGCAGTAGCAGCGAAAAAATTTCCACGTACTCACCTTTCCACAACTTCTCACGCACCTCCTGCTTCAAATGCGACCCTAACGGCCCCTCATAGCAAACATATACTTCACATTTTGCGGCGTCCGCCAACATCGTTGTGTCCTGCCTACCCGCAACCTCAACCGCCGCCGCTGTTTTTTCCGTCCCTTGCGTGCTCTCACTCGCCGTCACCACCGCCGTGGGTGAGGCAACCACTCCTGTGACCACCGTCCCCGCTGCTGCCGTTCCTGATGCCCCAGCCCCCCCGGCCGGCGGTATCCAAGATGCCACCGGTCCTGCAGGAGCCTCAAACCTTTTTACCAGTTCCTTTATGCCGGCCAAGAAACCCATTAAGCCAGAGGTCTCCCCGCCTCCCTCTGTTACCTCTACTCTAGGAACCGCGCTCGTACCCACCCCCCTGGGCCCCGCATCACTAGGCAGACCTAAATTAAGTAAATTAACATGTGACTCACCAGGCTGCACAGGCGTAACCTCATCAGCCGAACCTCTGGTGTCCACCGCTACTGTTCTCCTGGATGGGGGGTTCGACTCCTCCTCTGACCCGGACCACTCTGGTGCAGCATGGCGCTCCTCTACTTCTTCCTCTGACGATGAGGGCCCACCCGGTCTGGACACCGTGGCTGCCGCCGTCGTTGCACCTTGCCGTCCCCGCCTCCGCGCATCTCTCAGGCCATCCGACTTCTGTTTGGCTTGTCCTGGACCGGTGTTTTGCACCACAGCCCTGCTGTTGATCGGGTTAGCTGCCCTAACAGGCCGACCCCGATCGCTCCTCCTATGATCCCCTGCCGCGGAACCTGAAGGCCCAGGAATCCCTCCATGTGCTCTTCTCTGCACGTCCTCGTCACTTCTTTGGGGGGCGGGGCTTGTGCTCACCTCCGCTCTCGTTCTAGGCCGCACTGCTGCTCCAGAAGCCTCCCTTCTCCCGCTCCGCTGTGCTGAGGACCCCCTCGTGCCTCCGACCGTTTCTCCCACCATCCGCTTAGCCGGCGGGCCCGCCGGGAGTCCGACCTGACCCCTAGGCTCCGCTGCTCAGGGGAGAACTGCTCGGGTGGCCGTGACCGCCGCGCCCTGCTGCTGCTCATCTCACCCCCGCTCGGAGCAGGCCCCGATCTCTGGATGGCCTCCGCTATTGTCTCCTGTAGCCAGGCCGCCCCTCTCACTGCTGCTTCTGCCTTAAGCTGCTCCATCAGTTGCTCCAGCTCTGCCATCCTGCTCTGAACTTTCCTCCACTCTACTGTTACTCCCCCAGGGCGGGATTACAAATTTAAGGCATCCCTTAATACCTCCCCCTCGGCTAACTCCAACCCCACCTACTAGCTTAGTTAACCCTACTGCTCCCAAAGTCATGCATGCCCTGCACCTAGGCATTACATGCTGCTGTTCCGGGCTCTCCTTTAGTACTGTAGAGTCAATGTAATCACAGGCAAGCAGCAAAGATTAATAATCAGTCACTTAGCCCTAGCAGGTTAAACCTACCTTAGACACATGTACCGCAAAAAAAGGTCCATACCACAACCAAGCATTATTACACAGTAAGCCCAGCTTGCAGGGCCAGGCCCTGCGTTAATAGGAAAGGCTCAGCGCCACCTGTTATCAGCCTAAGCATTAGCAATACTGCAGACACAGACCACAACCTGTGAAGCATTAGTAAACAAAGCGGTACTATGGACAGCCAGTAAGACTCACATGTGTGATATATGCTTTTAGTGGTGCGAGCTAACGGCATACCTGCAGACAATAAGTCAAGCCTGTAGGGTCAGGCCTTGCTGAGTTAATAGGAAGGCTTCAGCCCAGCACAGCACACCTGCTATCAGCATTAGCAGTATTGCAGACACAAACCACAACCTATGAGGCAATAGTAAACAGACTGAAACTATGGACAAGCCAGAAAAATTCACATGCGTGACATATGCTTTCAGTGGTGCAAGTTAACAACATACTTGCAGCAGTAACTGAATACTATAGATTTGTGCACCATGTGGTGCCTTATCACCTGCACGTTTCATGGCCAAACAGGAAGTCCAATGAATGTCCATGCATGGAGTCATGATGAAGAAGCAATCCCTAGAGACCAGATGCCATCACCCCCCTCATCCTGGATCCTGAGGGGGGAGGTCTCTTCCATATAGGAGATTTACAGCCTGTGCAGCGGGGAGCTTCGTCACAGGAGAAGCTTGAACCTGTGCAGCTTGGCCAGATGAATCCGGCAAGGTGAGGGAAAAGAAAAATCCTGCTTTCAGCAGCAGCATAACCGGCTGTAGCAGTGAGGGGGAAAAAAGAGAATACTGCCTGCAGGGAGGAGACTTAGTTATATAGTATGTGGGATATCCCACATATTAGTTCACAATCATGCCCCGTACACACGGTCGGATTTTCCGATGGAAAATGTGTGATAGGACCTTGTTGTCGGAAATTCCGACCGTGTGTAGGCTCCATCACACATTTTCCATCGGATTTTCAGACACACAAAGTTTGAGAGCAGGCTATAAAATTTTCCAACAACAAAATCCGTTGTTGGAATTTCCGATCGTGTGTACACAAATCCGAAGCACAAAGTGCCACGCATGCTCAGAATAAATAAAGAGATGAAAGCTATTGGCTACTGCCCCGTTCATAGTCCCGACGCACGTGTTTTACGTCACCGCGTTCAGAATGATCGGATTTTCCGACAACTTTGTGTGACCGTGTGTATGCGTCGGAAAAAATCCTAGGATTTTGTTGTTGGAATGTCCGATCAATGTCCGACCGTGTGTACGGGGCATTCGTCTTATTGTTGTGTTGGCTGCTCACATTTGAGGTTGGCGCAGTATTTTTACCTTTTTCTTTCTACTTATATAGTATAACCGGTCCTGGAATAAGGCAGGGGGTGGAGCCTACCCATACGTAGCAAATTGGATCATGCTTTGCTGGGGTTTTTTGCCTTCCTCCGGATCAACTGTTGGTATAGGATCGTGTATATGGGATGGATTATTATTTTTTATTTATTTTTACGGTTAAACAAAAAGATGGATTTGTGTCTTTTTTTCAACCTAACTATGTAACTATGTATACGCATTTGTAAGTGTGTAAATTAAGTCTAAACAAAGTGGAAAAACAAATTATCATTATGTATGCATACACATCCTTACGCGTTTAAAGGCATCTATACGCAAGTAATTTACTGATCACTATGCCAGAACCTTTCTCCCAGAAAACATGCGTAATATCAGTAACATTTTTACAGATGTGTTCATGAAGCCTAATAGATGCCCAGTTCCTGGCAAAGAAGGAAAGCAGATCATACAGATAACTAGTCTCCAGGTCCCATGCTGAGCAACTGCCCTTCTGCTTACTAAATACAAACTGCTAGCTCTGCATGGGCTTCATTCAGAGAACACTTTACATTTTTTCAATGAATGCAAAGTGTTTTCCGATTCTACAAAGTAGAGCTTGTGACGTCACCTCACCGTCTCTCCACCTTGTCCAATCAGCGAACGCTTTGTATTCACTGGGGATATGCAAAGTGTTTTCTGAATGTGCTCATGCCAAGTGAGCAAACACCTCTGTTCACTAAGCAGCAGCGCAGCCACTCAGCCCGGGACAGAGAAGCTAGTGAAGATAATTGGTGTAGTGATGCTTACTACAGTGATTTCCAGCTTCTGCAGGGATCGGCCAGGTATGGCACATACATAGTTACACTGGTCCAAGCTGGACCAATGTAAGGCCTCATTCACATGGGGCGATGACACAGCCGCTGCTCCCAATATGACACCCCTGTGGGTGCACGGCCCCAAACACACCCAGGGTGATGTTCTGGGATAGAAATGATGGGGATTGCCGACATGGGGATGCATGCATGCATGCAATACTCGTACATGCCTGTGCCGGTAAAATACGGCCCTGTCCAGGGCACAGATGTACAGTAATTGCCCATGTGAACAAGGCCTAGATAAAAATTGCCATACCTGAACTTCAGCTTTAACAAGTATACAGCACTGGATACAGCAATACTATAAATATTACAAAATTTATTACAGTGAACAACAGTTTGATGGCAGAGTAATGACAAAGTTGTTCCTGCCACAAGCAGACGAATAAATTCTGAAAGGCAAAGAGCAAGAATCTCATAAAGCACCCAAGCAATGATTTTTTCCTATGAAAGGTTTGGCTATTTATCAAAGGTACGGCGGACATAAAAAGCAATTTCTGAGAACATTTATATAGAAAGCCTTGATTTTGCATGTAGAGTTAGTATTTCTTGCTCTGATATGTCACCGCAGATTGTGACAAAGAAGCTCAGGTATAATCAGCTCAGGCATACACCAGGAATTTAATCACACCTTCAATCTGCAGCCTTCCAGCTCGGCTTTCTGCTGGGGTCAAGCAGGCCACTTCGACATCCATGTTTCATACGATTACTTGTCAGACCTCTGGACCGGTATTATTTTCTCCTTTCTGCTCTGGAGTTACTCCAGCTATGAGTGTTAATGTGATTCATGAGGCAGAGATAGGCGTTTATAGGTTTAGGCAATTCTTAGATTTCAGATCCATTAAAGGAAGCAAGTTATCAGGCCCAGTGTAAAGCTGTCTGCACAGGTGTGCATGGCGTAGATTGGGAGCCATTATTATTTTATTCACAGTAGATTAATTTATTTGTTTTACTTAGTTATACATTAGATATGACAAGGCGTTCACCTCTTTTTCTGTAAAGAAAAGAGTTGCACTCATCATATCTATATCCCAAAGGCTCCTTCACAACAGGGGGTGCTCTGCGATGCGTTGTTACAACATATTGCATTGCTTCCTTTATTTCCCTTTTTTTTCCTCTGCCCCCTTCCTTCCCCCAGTAGTGTCCAGTACCCCCCAAAACAGTGTCTGACCCCTTCACATCACCCCCCCCCCCCAACTGTAGTGTCCTCTGCCCCTTTCTTCCCCCAGTAGTGTCCTGTACCCACCAAAACAGTGTCTAACCCCTTCACATCATCCCCACACAACTGTAGTGTCCTCTGCCCCCTTCCTTCCCCCAGTAGTGTCCTGTACCCCCCCAAAACATATCTGACCCCTTCACATTACCCCCACCCAACTGTAGTGTCCTCTGCCCCCTTCCTTCCCCCAGTAGTGTCCTGTACCCCCCCAAAACAGTGTCTGACCCCTTCACATTACCCCCACCCAACTGTAGTGTCCTCTGCCCCCTTCCTTCCCCCAGTAGTGTCCTGTACCTCCAAAACAGTGTCTGACCTCTTCACATTAGTCCCAACAAACTGTTGTGTCCTCTGCCCCCTTCCTTCCCCCAGTAGTGTCCTGTACCCCCCAAAACAGTGTCTGACCCCTTCACATCACCCCCCCCCCAACTGTAGTGTCCTCTGCCCCCTTTCTTCCCCCAGTAGTGTCCTGTACCCCCTAAAACAGGGTCTGACCCCTTCACATCATCCCCACCCAACTGTAGTGTCCTCTTCCTTCACCCAGTAGTGTCCTGTATCCCCCCCAGTGTCGTCTGACCCCTTCACATCAAGCCCCCCCCCCAGTGTCCTCTGTGCCCCCTCCAACAGTGTACACCCCAAAATACACACAGCTGTGTAGGTAGCATTTACCTGCCAGCGTGTGTTCATCAGAGCGGAGATCTAAATGTACAATCTCAAGATTTACCAGCAATCAAGGTGATTGCCTACCTGATGGGATGTATATTAAATGAATTGTTTAGACAGATTGTAAAGCTGGCCATACACTTTTATTTTTATTCAGCCATCAGCACAAACAAGTTGGATGGAGGATTTCCCCCCACCGAGACATTTTATTCTGCAGCCGCTGATCAAGAAAAGTTTTCCAGCTTGTCCCCTTGGGGAGCGGGGACTGCCATACACTGATTCAAATTGGGACGGTTCAGCAGGGATCAGTGCATGGCCAGCTTTAGGTTGTTGGTTAATCTGAACCAGATTGTAATATGTATGCCCAACTTGTGATGCTAATTGAAAGACAGGAACCACAGTAATGTCAAGACAACACTCGAGTAACCAATGCAGGAACACAGGGACTGCGCGAGAGCAGGAACAGGGATTTGTGTGTGTAAACACACAAATCCCTGTTCTGTCCGGAAAAAAGAGACATATTGTTTGTTCCTACCAAGTAGGAAAAACGATATGTCTCTTCCTCTAATCAGTCCTATCCCCTCACAGTTAAAAAACACCCAGGGAACACACATTTAGCCCCTTGATCGCCCCCTAGTGTTAACTCCTTCACTACCAGTGACATTTACACAGTAAACAGTGCATTTTTAGAGCACCGATCGCTGTATAAATGTCAATGGTCCCAAAAATGTGTCAAAAGTGTCCGATCTGTCCGCCGCAATGTTGCAGTACTGCTAAAAATCGCAGATCACCGCCATTACTAGTAAAAAAAAAATAATAATAAAAATGCCATAAACCTTGCCCATAGTTTGTAGACACTATAACTTTTGCGCAAACCAATCAATATACGCTTATTGTGATTTTTATTACCAAAAATATGTAGAAGAATACATATTGGCCTAAACTGAGGAAAAAATTTGTTTTTTAAAAACATTTTTGGGGATATTTATTATAGCAAAAAGTAAAAAATATAATTTTTATTTCAAAATTGTCGCTCTTCTTTTGTTTTCTAGCGCAAAAAATAAAAACTGCAAGGTGATCAAATACCACCAAAAGAAAGCTCTATTTGTGGGAAAAAAAGGATGTCAATATTGTTTGGGTACAGCATCGCACGACTGCGAATTTGTCAGTTAAAGCGGCGCAGCGCCATATCGCAAAAAATGCCATTAAGCAGCCACATCTTCCGGTCTGTAAGTGGTTAAAGAGTAAGTAAAGGCTTCCTGTTTAATTGTACCTACAGGTAAGCCTATAATAAGGCTTACCTGTAGGTACTGTAAATATCTCTTAAACTTGCACCGTTTAGGAGATATTTACTATATACGCCACTGCCATCGGCGTGTGCGCTCTAAAGGAACGGACGCTCATGCATTTTTCAGGGCCCTGTGCCGTGACCGGCGGCTTATGCGTGCATGCGCTGGAGTGTGCCGGAGCCCGTAAACGCAGAAGAAACACCAGGGAAGATGTCAGCCCTCTAAGTGGTGTGCGGGCGCCGCTGCAGAGCTTCGTTCTAAGGTAGGAGTTTCATAATGAGCTAGTATGGGATGCATACTAGCTCATTATGCCTTTGTCTTACAGGTTTATTTTTTATGGTTTACAACCTCTTTCACATCAGGGCTGATCAAAGGGTTAAGTGTGCTCCTAGGGAGTGATTTCTAACTGTGTGGGGGATGGCTTAACTGGAGGAAAACAGAGATCTGTGTTTCTGCTTAGCAGAAACACAAGATCTCCATTTTCCTCTCTGACACACAGCCGTTCTGCCTCTCCTGTTAACGAACGGCAAGTCCCGGCGGACCCGCTGATTGGCTCCCACTGTGTCCAATCACAGTGCGCCCCAGACCCAGAAGAAGAGACAACGTACAGGTACGTCGTTTCACGCAGCCGGGCCGCCCTGCCGCAGTAAATGTGCGGTGGGCAGTCCGGAAGTGGTTAAAGTGGTTTTAAACTAAAAAGTTTTTTTCACTTTAATGCATTATCTGCATGATGGTAAAAAAAAACCTTCCCATATTTGTTCTCTCCCCTTTCCCTATACACTTACCTAAGGCCTCTCACACTCCAGTACTGCTCTCTCTTCCTGGATTCACATGGTACATTGGGAGCAAGGGGAGCCACAGGCTCCTGCTGCCGTAAAATCCTGTGAGGAGGCTGAGCCTCGCTGTGTGTGTCAATGGACCCAAACAGCCGGACTCGGTAGCATGCCTGCACAGGTGCCCCCATAGCACATGGCTTGCTATGTGGGCACCCGCAAGAAAAAAAGAGCAGGGGGGACTCCAGAAGAAGAGGTCAGGGCCCGGTCTGACTAATATCATTGCACAAAGCAGGTAAGAAAAAAAAAAAATATATGCTTAATATCACTTGAAATTGGCTGTGCAAGGAGGATTACTAGTATTATTGTCTACTCAGCTGCAAAACTTGATACTACTTGAGAAATGTACAGCAACAAGTGAGAGAGTTTATTACATTTATTCCTGTGCAGCACTACCAGATAGTTTTGTAATGGCTACAGTGGTTACTCCGTTTCAACATCCACCAGCATATATTATTACATTTAGGCTAGGTTCACACTGCTGCGAATTCTATTGCGAATTTGAGCCGTTGCGATCGCTCAAATTCGCAAGTCATTTAAATTACATAGATTAACATTAGTGCCGTTCACATCGACGCGTTGCGAATATAACCTGCGTGAAAAAAAGGTCCTGTGCGAGTTTACTGCGTTGCGTTGCGAATTTAGTCTCCATAGACATCAATGTAAATCGTTCTTGAATCGCATTGATGGTTCACATATGTGCGAATTCCACCACACTACTCTCCACAAAAACCAGGAAGTACACAGGAAGTTAAGACCCTTTTTTTTTTTACATTATGATTCCATTGGCTAGACTATCAATCGCAGCTATATCCAACTCCTGAAATTCGCGGTAAAATCGCGGTAAATTCGCGGTAAAATCGCGGTAAATTCGCGGTAAAATCGCGGTAAATTCGCACTGCAGCAGTGTGAACCTAGCCTAAGAGTGGATTTATTTCTCATGCTTTTGGGATGGTTAGTGACTTTTATACATCTTTGCGGACACCGTTTTTTTTTTTATACTTTGGCTTCCATTTAATCTTCTAAAAAAAAGTTGTTTTTCTAAAACCAGAAAATTTAACTATCATGTTTTTTTTTTTTTTTTTTAACAAAACAGTTTTATTGATACTATAAAATTACATGAGTACATAAAAAAAACACAAAAAAGAAAAATATATAAATACATAAATCAGCAAAACTGGAATGCTCTTTTGCAATAAATTATATATTCCAAGAGGTTATTTCATAGATTAATGCTTTAAGTTGTCTGGATTCATAAGTGACTGTATTCTTGCCGATGTGCATTCTCTTCTCTTCCAGTGGTTGTTCAATTAAAGCCGTAATATTTTTACCATAAACTGAAAATACAAAATATTAATATTTACAAATTGCCAGTATGCGGGGAAAGAAAGTGTAGATTAATTCTGAATGGTCATATGCAATTAAAAATATAAGCACATGATAAAACAACTCATTCGCAGCATTTGGAAACTACAGCTAATCTGTCTAACCACATTAACCATGAGTTATGGTGACCATTAATTAATCTTTCTAAGGCTGGGTTCACACTAGTGCGAACTGGATGCGGATTTCCCCGCATCCAATTCGCATGACAGGAGATTGTGATCGGCTCTCTATGGAGCCGATTCACAGACCTCTGTTGCGGCTGCGAAGCGGCTTGCACAGGGGTCCTGTGACTCTTTGGCTCCGTTTAAGGGCCGCATCTGTTGGAGGTGTGAACCCAGCCAAGGCTGCAGAAGCAGAAAAACAACTCAATTAGCCCAAATTAACCTTCTGTATTTATTACTGTAAGGCAGTCAGGCTGCATATACAGTATCTCTCAAAGTACACCCCTTACATTTTTGTAAATATTTTATTATATCTTTTCATGTGACAACACTAAAGAAATGACACTTTGCTACAATGTAAAGTAGTGAGTGTACAGCTTGTAAAACAGTGTAAATCTGCTGTTCCCTCAAAATAACTCAACACACAGCCATTAATGTCTAAACCACTGGCAACAAAAGTGAGTACACCCCTAAGAGAAAATGTCCAAATTGGGCCCAATTAGCTATTTACCCTGGTGTCATGTGACTCGTTAGTGTTACAAGGTCTCAGGTTTGAATAGGAAGCAGGTGTGTTCAATTTGGTGTTATCGCTCTCACTCTCTCATACTGGTCACTGGAAGTTCAATATGGCACCTCATGGCAAAGAACTCAGAAAAAAAAAATATATATTTCTCTACATAAAAATGGCCTAGGCTATAAGAAGATTGCCAAGACCCTGAAACTGATCTGCAGCACGGTAGCCAAGAAGACCATACAGCGGTTTAACAGGACAGGTTCAACTGAGAACAGGCCTCGCCATGGTCGACCAAGGAAGTCGAGGGGTGTACTAACCTTTGTGAGATACTGTACAGTAAGCCGTGATTCACACTACTGCGACTTTGAATCCGACATCCTTGCGTGACTTCATCGCGGCTTGCATACGACTTCTTTAACAGAAGTCAACGTAAGTTATGTTGAAGTTGCACCAAAAGTAGTACTGAAACCTTTTAATAAATTGGAGCTACTTGAGTCGCATCGATTAGAATGGTTCCATTGCCTTTAATGGGGCTCGACTTGTCATGCGACTTTGAACTCTCAGGTCGCATGACAAGTCACGACAGTGTGAACCAGGGCTTATACTTGTCTACGTTATTTGTTTCTTTTTTACTTACCGAGTGCCGCAGCAAAGGTTAAAATGACATGTAATGTATGCAATACATTTGTAATATTTTACTTTTTGCACCAGTTTACCCAGATTTTCCATTGCTTAACAAAAGTGTCATGTTTAGAGGATGTAGGAGAAAGTAGAACGTAGGTATTTCTCAATTTTTTTTAGTATAATACTTCTTGCTGCCAGAAAGATATGTGTGACAACATTGCGGAATGCATGGGGGAAACGATCAATTCCCACATTAAGGATTGCCATATTTGGAGTAGGAGTTAAAATCCTGGTAACTTCGGAGATAATCTGGAAGATCTTCCACCAGAAGATCTAGGTGAATGCAAAACCCGCTTGAAGCAGGTCAAGTGAGGGTCAAAAGCCCCTGTCAATGAATTCCAAATAACCTAAGCAGCATTTCAAGCTGATGTCATTGGAACAAGCCAAAAGCCAAATGACACAGGCCCTAAAATGTCATCCACACGTGCAATGATGTGATTCTTACCTCCTCTCCCAGTGCTATCATTGCAAGGCAGGCCTTTACTAAAAGAACGGGAATTTTTAGTAAGTGGATTTTGACATTATCCTACTTTTTGGCTTCAAAAGAAGGTCTGCTTTAAAGCTGATGCCCAAGCAACATCAAAATTAGACTATCAACCAGGGTTCTATCTCTATCTCTGGGGTTGATTTACTAAAACTAGAGAGTGCAAAATCTGGTGCAGTTGTGCATGGCAGCCAATCAGATTCTAACTTTAGCTTGTTCATTTAAGCTTTGACAAAGTAACCTGGAAGCTGATCTTTCTTTGCAGAGCCGCACCAAATTTTGTACTCTCCAGGTTTAGTAAATCAACCTCTCTGTCTCTTAAATAAGTAACCACCGACACCAATCATCTCTTAGACTACTTGTGAGATGGGAATTTTTCACATTGTGAAATTAATAATGCAACTGTTGCACGCTGCCACCTAACTCCAATACCCAACTCTTGGCTGCTGCAACCACTAAATGTCTTCCCACATGAAAGTGCAAAATACAAAAACAATATGTGGTTGCGCAGCCCAAATGCTTGACATGCTTAAATAATATTTAAATTAAATTAAACAAAACAAGGATTGATGACGGTTTAATTTTTATTTAAGCATCACAAGCATTTGGGCAGCGCAACCACATATTGTTTTCTGAATTTTTCACATTGGCTGCCAATGCAAGGGGCATTGTTCCCACAGACCATCAGTGTAAAGGGAACCTTTTTTCAGTGACTACCAATTTAGGAGGGTTATTTTACCACTTGCCACCAATTTAAGTGGGCCATTCTCCACTAACATAAGGGGGCACTTTTCCACTAACAACATATGATCATTTTGTACTTTGTGTTTCTTTTCTGAACATTTTTTTTTTTTCATTGTTATTACTGGAAACTATTTTTTTTAGTAAAGAACAGTCCTGGTTATCAAACTGATGCACAGTATGCCTCATTCTTTATTCTTAAATCTCAATTCACTCTTTACTCTAATGTACCGTAACTTGTAGACATAATTATTAGAAGGGGTTCCCTGAGACCCTAAAGCTATTGAAAGGGTTTTTGTTCCTGTTAAAAGAAACACTGATCTGAATGGTTGAATATATAAGTGAACTATTGATTTACCAAAGGATTTTTTAATTCTGTTTGGCCAGTCATGTAATGCAGGCACAGTAAAGCCAGGTCAGTGATCCCACTTTTTTCACAGGGGAAAGCAATACAGTTTGGTTACCGACTCATATACAGCGTGTTGGCTGGGCAATAAAGGGGCAGCAAGTTACCAATGAAGTCATCATTTGCTTTCTGCTCCTGCTAACAAGCTCTGAGTTGTTTAACTTACATCACTGAGCAATGCAGACAAGACTGACAGGCTGAGAATTCTGCTCATCTCTCTTTCACGCTTACTTCTGCAATACAGGTCTATTATAAGAAACTTACAGGTCCTTGTACTAGTATTGTAAACACATTGAGGGATTTTTTCTTTTTAATTGAATGCATAGGCAATAGTTCTGTATCTACTTGGAGTTCAACTTTTAACGTACAATATTTCAAGCCATGCATGGTTATCTTGTTGCCTGGAAACTTACTTTCACAGTGTTCCAGAAATTGAATGCACTCATAGACGACACCGTCCTGGAGCATGATCATGTGCTTTGCCATATTTTCTAGCAAGGAGAGGAAACATCGCTTTGCATAATACCATGTGTCTGTTCCAAGCTGAAAACCAATACAATAATTGATTAAATTAAAATCCCTACCAGTCACAGACAGACAAACACACATCTGGGCTAGCTTTAGTGGAAGATGATTGGTTTTGGATTCTGGAAAAAAATTTAATCCGTAAAAAAAATCCAAGAAAAAAAAAAAAGACTTTTTTTTTTGCTTTTAAGTGTAAATGGGAGATCTGAGGTCTTTTTGGCCCCAGAGCTCACATTAAAGAGGTCGTGTCATGCTTGTCTTCTATTACAAAGGATGTTTACATTCCTTGTAATAGGAATAAAAGCGATCCATTTTTTTTGTAAAAAAAGGACAGTGTAAAAATAAGAAGTAAAAGTAACGCCCACATATAAAAACAGTGTTCAAACCACACATGTGAAGTATCGCCGCGATTGCTAGAGCGAGCGCAATAATTCTAGCAGTAGACCTCCTCTGTAACTCAAAACCGGTAACCTGTAGAAATTTTTAAACATGGAGATTTTTAAGTGCCAAAGTTTGTCACCATTCCACGAGCAGGCACAATTTTGAAGCATGACATGTTGGGTATTAATTTACTTGGCGTAACATTATCTTTCACAATATAGGATAAATTGCGCTAACTTTACCGGTTTTCTTATTTTTTTTTTTAAAAATTGCGTTTGTAAGACCGCTGCGCAAATACGCTGTGACAAAGTATTGCAAAGACTGCCATTTTATTCTCTAGGGTGTCTGAAAATATTATATATATATATATATATATATATATATATATATATATATATAATGTTTAGGGGTTCCAAGTAATTTTCTAGCAAAAAAAAAAAAGATTTTAACTTGTAAAGTTAATGTTAAGTGTGAAAAATAGGCTTGGTCCTTAAGTGGTTAAAACTTTTAATCAAAGATAAATAAATCATAAGTGAGTGGTACGCAGTTACGCATTTAGTTACATACCATATTCTACAACTTATGGTGGGCAGGGCTGGGCTTGAAAAGCTCTTTGATTTTCTGCATGCTCTGCATCTCTCTGAAGTTGTTGGGAGCTTCACCATACATATGAGGCAGATGCAGCCAAGTGTAATCTCCAGTAGATTTACATAAAATCTCTTTTGGTTTTAAAGTTATGGCCCCTTTACTATTGATAAGACACTGTTGCATACTGGCACTGTCTATTTGCACAATAGAGTAAGGACTGACCAGACAGCAGTTACTTGACCAGCTTGATCATGTATTGCAATATACAGTATGTGAACCAAGAATCACAGTTATTTCAGGATTTTCAACGTCATAATGTGGCCACATCCCTTTAGCCCCTAATGTGTTTTATATCTATGTAAGTTATTTGGGTTTGAGCACAAAACATCTTTGTTTCCACTGCACCAGTACTATACCCAACTTATACTTGCCTTTTTATTGTATGGTTCAAGGCTTTTGATGACTCGAGAAATACCAAATTCATAGTTTCCTTTAGCACAATAAAGAGTCCTGTTAAAAAGTAGCAAAAATGAAATATTCAGTGTAAGTATCAGTATTAAGCTGGCCATACAGTTTTTTTTCGCTTAGCCTGTGGGGTGAATGAAAAAAATCTCACCAATTTCTCCATCCTTGCTATACAGCGTGGATGGACGAATCTTGCCCACTGTCAAAATACCCAAATAATCTGATTGGATACAGCTGCTGTTCGGCCAACAATTTTCTGCCCAAGTGAGAAGTGGCCGAAAGGGCCACCCAACTAGGCAAATTCATCAGGAACCAGACAACATTCACATTGTGTATGTCCAGCTTTATTATAAATATCAGAAAAAAGATAAAACTGACCAAAGATAAACCATGTACCTATTCTATGCCAGTAGTGGCCCGTGCATTGTGGGCGCACGGGCTCCGACCCCTACCCCTGCTGCCACCTCCCTATCCATGCACCCGGCCCCTTTCAGGATGCGGGGTGCATGGATTCCTATGGCGGGGGTGTTTTCTTTTGAAGCACCTGATTAGAGCCAGAGGCTCTAATAGGCTTCAAAAAAGGGTGGGTCCAGGGTGGGGGGTGATGTCAGTGGTGCCGCAAGTGGGGGTTGGATGATGTCAGTGCCGCAGCACTATCTGGAATGCTGGGCTATATAAACTATCTGTATTTCTGGGCTATATACGCACACTATCTGTATTGCTGGGCTATATATATATATATATATATATATATATATATATATATATATATATATATATATATATATATATATATATATATATATATATATATATATACACACACACACATACATACACACACACTATCTGTATTTCTGGGCTATATACACACACTATCTGTATTTCTGGGCTATATACACATCCAGGGTGGGCCATCCTCCCTTGGGCCTCCGGCAACTTCATATTCTGGGTAAGATGGGTGTTTCGGGGTTAGGCACATCTGATACTCTTTTTCATATTAAATCAAACTTTAACATGTTTATTATAAATATGGTTATCAGTTTTACTAACGTATGTCTCCTTTATCTCATAGTTATATGATAATTGTCTCTTCAAAACTTCATGTATATGTACAATAAATCTCCTGAAGAACCGGTGAATGTGACCCACGAAACATGTCGAGCAATTAATATACAGATAATGTAAATGATCTAGTTGTCACACCCTAATGTGATTTCAGAATTAAGAGTTTTTGTTGATTATCATTGGAGTTTTAATTTTCAAGCGTTAGAAGTATGTGTATATAATATATATATATATATATATATATATATATATATATATATATATATATATATATATATATATATATATATTTGTAATAAAAACCATTAAAGTCCATAATAGCCTCTCCCTCACTAGCCCTTCTCCGTAAAAATGGAAAAGACTGGGATTGAAGGGTAGGACCTCATGGAGAACACTTAGATGGAGCTTCATTTATAGGTTCACTTCAAGATACATTGAGCATCATTTAAGGTTGCTGAAGCACTTATCAGAATTGGAAAAGTTTAGTATAGGGCCTCATGTTGTACTATTTTTCTTCAAGCAAACAAAACAAAAAAACAACAAAAAAACACTTACCCAATAACCAAGTTAACTATGCAGAGATGGTAGATTTTCTTATCAGGATAATCGTAAGCAATCTGTTCCTCCTCTTTTTCAATTTTTCTCATTAATTCTTCTGCCTAGCAAGGACAAATTTAAAGGAATGTTTTAAACGACTCAGTGATGAAGATGGGAACCCTAAATTACATTACAACTTTTAAGGTTTTTTTCCCACTTCATAGTGGTTTCATTTTACTGCAGTTCTAGGTACTTTAGTGTTGCACTGAGGTACCAAAGAGGAGGACCACACTGAATTTAAATCTCCACAAAAGGGCAACCAATCTAAAAACACTTTCAGCAACTCTCACATCAACGGCTGCATTATTGCTGTTAGTAATGTGGTCTTTATGGCTTTATATAAAAACCATTTTCAACATTACCGAAAGTGCAAAAGAATTGATCCGTGGAATGCTTAAGTATATCTATAAAATAGTGATTTATTACAACATTATTCTGTCTGATTCTAAAATTTGTGCGCTCATGTTTGAGCAAGGAACAAAATGTTGTTGTGATGCATATCCTATGCTTAGAGTTTCTTGTGTAAAGGCATTTTTACCTCTACAACTTCAAGGATACAAATGGAAAACAGGTTAATGGGTCACACTAACCCACACACTACCAGTTTCACCAATTTTTTTGAGGTTCACATACACATAAGCTAATACAGTAATGGATACACTCCTCATAGTGTCATTGTGCAAAACGAATTTAAATGAAGAAGTGAGTGAGAAAGTGATACCTTGCACAGGGCCATTATAAAAACAGATAAAATAAATAAATAACTGTAGGCTCGGAGACTTTTATGCTCAAAAAGAAAAAAAAGAGAATTTTGGACCCAGTAACTATTCGTATGGAGTATAATGCACACAATGTTTCCTCTGGGGATTCGGCCATGGCTTCATCAGAAACTCTCCAGGCCTTACAGTACGATGTCCCTGCAAACACAGTTTCCTGCTTCCATCTCTATTCCCTTGTAACCACATGAATCCACTATTTGACCACCAAGTTTGATTCTGCATTGCAAAAAAGTCCTGAAGCTAACATTCTGCTATAAAACAGCGAGTTGCTTCAGATTAGTATTGTGCATGAAGTAAAGGTAACTTTACTAAGCCATAATCAGATGGGCAATCAGTCGTAAAGAAGTCTCACCGTATGTACCTGGTCCCATGAAGGATTTAATAACAATTTTGTAGTTGTGGTGATACTTCTCTTTAGCGTGGTGAGCACAAAGCATGCTTAGTCAATAGGTTAGCAACAACAAATAGAAATTTGCAAAATGGCAGAAAATATTGGCACCTTTCAACATGTGTGTGTGCAATTTTATAAAGTAACATGTTAGGTATCTATTTACTCAGTGTAACATTGTTTATATTTTACCCAAAAAATTGGGTTATATAGTGCATTTTTTTGCATTAAAATTCATCAAAGTGTATTTTTTCAGAAAAAAATGCATTTGAAAAAAGGTTGCAACATAAAAAATTGCAATGACCAGCATTTTATTCTCTAGTATAAACACAAAAGTCGGAGCTACTACCTATACAACACATAGATAGCAGAGCTCCCGGGTACTCGATCCAGAGTCGCTGGCTGAGTAAAGTAATGTAGGAAAAATGATTTGCACTCCGGTTGTTGCTCTTTAAAAAAATCTTTGATTTTTTTTTTTTATTGGCAAGCCACAATGAGCCAACGCAGATGAAACAGTTAATGCTTTTCAGCCTATAAGGCCTGAAGCCCCGTACACACGATCGGACTTTCTGACGGGAAATGTCCGATGTCAGGCTGTTGGTGGACAATCCGACCGTGTGTATGCTCCATCGGACAATTGTTGTCGGACTTTCGGTCAACAAATGCTGGCTAGCAGGTTTTCAACAATTGTGTATTGTCGGATTTTCCGATCGTTTGTACACAAGTCCGTCGGACAAAAGTCCAAAGTACAAACACGCATGCTCGGAGGCAGAAGCGGTCGGTCTTGTAAACTAGCATTTGTAATGGAGAATTAACATTCGTGACATGGCAAATTTTTATGAAATCTCTAAATGCAGTGCACATTCTCTTCTTCTTTAATGGGATAATAATGAAGCTGCTTTACTGGTGATACTGATGTTATTGCAAACGATTTTTCAAAGGCTTTTTTTTTCTAGTGATGTCAAGATTATTATTATGTTTTTTTTTGTGCAAGTTACCACAACACCATTATCCCCTAGTTTATAAGATCAAAGATACAACTATCTATCCCTTGTCAATTTTACATTGTATTTTTTTAATGTAACTGCCCACTCAAAGCAACATTAAATACAAGTGCTCACAATTTCTTAAGATCTAGTTTAAAAATTCAAATGTTGTATTTCACATCCAGTAAAAATACGCAATAAACTGAGGCCTTCATTACACCAACAGGTGCGTCCAAGAGCGCACGCTTTTTTGCATGTTTCCACGTGTCCTGTTTTAGGGCAGCCTATTAATTTAAAAGGATTTCTCTATGAATGAGAAATGCAGAACAAAGATGCCGGCACAATTTTTAAAGTCACGATGCACCAAAATGCATAGTATTGCATGTTTGCTAGATGTGTGGGGGTGCCATTAAGAATTAATGCCATGACATCTATGGTCCATTCACCCTCCCATGAGTATCTAAGTACATCTTGGGCATACAATAGAATGAGTAACACTCTACCTGTACAGCTTATACTGCTGAATCTGGGCCATAAAGATAAGATGATGCAGAATGCAAATGGGTAATGTATTTGCTCAGAACAATAAATGATGGCAGGGGTGGGAAAAATGGAAACATATATTGTATTAGTTAAATCCACTAAAAGCCTCTGGTTTTGATTTAACCACTTTAAGACCAGGCTTTCTTCTGACACTTTTTGTTTACAAGTTAAAATCAGTATTTTTTGCTAGAAAATTACTTAGAACCCCTAAACATTATATATTTTTTAGCAGAGACCCTTGAGAATAAAATTTATGATTTATGCCTCGTACACACGATCGGATTGTTGGCCGACAAAACCGTGTAATTTTGTCCGAAGGGTGTTGGCTCAAACTTGTCTTGCATACACACGGTCACACAAATGTTGGCCAACAATTATGAACGTGGATATGTGAAAAACCGCGCCAATCCAAAGCGTCAAAATAGCAGCCAACACTACAATACGACTAATTGTGCACAATAACTAAGAAATAAAGTGTAGCGCTAAAGTGAAATTATGAATAAGTAATGTAAATAAGGGTAGGGGATGGAGAAGTAGTCAGTCCATATCTGGAAAGACTAGTGACCATATATGATCCTAAACCCAAAAATAATAATAAGTGATTATAGTATTAAATTTAACCACATCCAAAAAGTGAAAACACTCTTTCTTCTCAGAGAGAGTACAAAAAATTACGATGTGTATGGTAAATAGTGACAATAAATTCAATATGGAAATATTCTAATTAACAAAAATGACTTTACATAAGTGGTAATAATAGTGTCCACAATATTGATGGGGAGATATATCTCCCAAGTGAGCAACATAAATATGACCAATTAGTCCATATATTGTAATCAGTAGTTGGCCCAACTTAAATCCCAGGTCGATATCATCACAATAGACATCCAGATCAAAGAAAGGGATGAAGTACTCTTACCGACTTCGGTGGACTCACAGGCCGTGGGCGGTGAGTCAGATAGGCTTGTACTGTCTTACAAAGGATGACAGTGTGAGAGTGGCTTGTACCTCAGATGGAGGGCTGGGGGTCTCCCCAGACGGTATCCACAGTCAGCGTCCTTGTCGGCACACATGGACCACGTGTAAAAAGAAAACAGGGAGCCTCCACATAGTGTAAATCCAAAGATTATTGAAAAATGATGTTTATTACATCACTCAAGAACATCAAACAGTCCATAGAGAAATTTTGTTTAAAAGAATCGATTCCAAATAGTAAAAACAAGTATGAGAGCAATAAGCGTGGTATAGGTGGCTGGGTACAGCAAGAAACCCGACCGGTTTCGTCCACAAAGACTTCGGCTGGGGTGTATGCCATCCTGCCACCTCCACGCTTTTATATATTTGTGTAATACTCAACTGAAAACAGCTGTTGCGGCATTATGCAGACCTACTTCCTGAATCAATGGCGTGCGCTCCATTCAGGGTCATGTGTTATCTTAATTGGCCAATAGGGGAATGGAGCGATGGATCCACCTCTATCTCCCAAGCCTCGCTGTGGATGTCACCTCAGCGCGCGCACTCATTGGAAAGAAGAGTGCGTTCCTCAGTTCTTCACCCAATAGGGGCCGCCGCCATGTGACGTACATGCAACGAACGCCACGTGATGGCGCCGAACGTCACGTGATGGCGCCTGACGTGCCCCTGGGTGTCCATCATCGTACTCTGCCGGAAGTATAATCACACTACCGAGGCTTCTGCCGGAAGTATAATCACACTACCGAGCCTCGGTAGTGTGATTATACTTCCGGCAGAGTACGATGATGGACACCCAGGGGCACGTCAGGCGCCATCACGTGACGTTCGGCGCCATCACGTGGCGTTCGTTGCATGTACGTCACATGGCGGCGGCCCCTATTGGGTGAAGAACTGAGGAACGCACTCTTCTTTCCAATGAGTGCGCGCGCTGAGGTGACATCCACAGCGAGGCTTGGGAGATAGAGGTGGATCCATCGCTCCATTCCCCTATTGGCCAATTAAGATAACACATGACCCTGAATGGAGCGCACGCCATTGATTCAGGAAGTAGGTCTGCATAATGCCGCAACAGCTGTTTTCAGTTGAGTATTACACAAATATATAAAAGCGTGGAGGTGGCAGGATGGCATACACCCCAGCCGAAGTCTTTGTGGACGAAACCGGTCGGGTTTCTTGCTGTACCCAGCCACCTATACCACGCTTATTGCTCTCATACTTGTTTTTACTATTTGGAATCGATTCTTTTAAACAAAATTTCTCTATGGACTGTTTGATGTTCTTGAGTGATGTAATAAACATCATTTTTCAATAATCTTTGGATTTACACTATGTGGAGGCTCCCTGTTTTCTTTTTACACGTGGTCCATGTGTGCCGACAAGGACGCTGACTGTGGATACCGTCTGGGGAGACCCCCAGCCCTCCATCTGAGGTACAAGCCACTCTCACACTGTCATCCTTTGTAAGACAGTACAAGCCTATCTGACTCACCGCCCACGGCCTGTGAGTCCACCGAAGTCGGTAAGAGTACTTCATCCCTTTCTTTGATCTGGATGTCTATTGTGATGATATCGACCTGGGATTTAAGTTGGGCCAACTACTGATTACAATATATGGACTAATTGGTCATATTTATGTTGCTCACTTGGGAGATATATCTCCCCATCAATATTGTGGACACTATTATTACCACTTATGTAAAGTCATTTTTGTTAATTAGAATATTTCCATATTGAATTTATTGTCACTATTTACCATACACATCGTAATTTTTTGTACTCTCTCTGAGAAGAAAGAGTGTTTTCACTTTTTGGATGTGGTTAAATTTAATACTATAATCACTTATTATTATTTTTGGGTTTAGGATCATATATGGTCACTAGTCTTTCCAGATATGGACTGACTACTTCTCCATCCCCTACCCTTATTTACATTACTTATTCATAATTTCACTTTAGCGCTACACTTTATTTCTTAGTTATTGTGAACAATTATGAACGTAGAGACGTACTAGACGTACTATGTGGTTTTTCAGCTCTTTATCGCCACCCTTTGGGCTCCTTCTGCTAAATTCATGTTAGTAGAAGTTTGGTGAGTGCTGATTCGCGCTTTTCTTTTCGCGGTTTTCTTTTAGCACTTTTCAGTTCGTGGTTTTCATTTTGTGCTTTTCAGTTCGTTTCTGAACGGCCGTTCGTCAACCAGACATGTTGCGGAATCGGAGGAGATAACGTGTTATTTATGATTGGCCTTGGAGTTATTGCTTTGACATTATTAATGATTTGATATCATTAATGATTTGATTTGGTAATTTTTCTATATTTTTTGGATGCATAGAATGCACTTTTTGGTTAAGTTCTATTGGCAGATAGCATGTCTAATTTTATTTGATTTTTTTTTAATGCACAATTTAAAAAAATTGTGGAGAATAATACTTGGCTATGTGTTTTACTTCAAATGACAGTTTGGGAGTGGGCAGTTACATTAAAAAAATACAATGTAAAATTGACAAGGGATAGATAGTTGTATCTTTGATCTTATAAACTAGGGGATAATGGTGTTGTGGTAACTTGCACAAAAAAACAAAAAAAAAACAAAAAAAAAACAAACTCTCATTTGAAGTAAAACACATAGCCAAGTATTATTCTCCACAATTTTTTTAAATTGTGCATTAAAAAAAAAATCAAACAAAATTAGACATGCTATCTGCCAATAGAACTTAACCAAAAAGTGCATTCTATGCATCCAAAAAATATAGAAAAATTACCAAATCAAATCATTAATGATATCAAATCATTAATAATGTCAAAGCAATAACTCCAAGGCCAATCATAAATAACACGTTATCTCCTCCGATTCCGCAACATGTCTGGTTGACGAACGGCCGTTCAGAAACGAACTGAAAAGCACAAAATGAAAACCACGAACTGAAAAGTGCTAAAAGAAAACCGCGAAAAGAAAAGCGCGAATCAGCACTCACCAAACTTCTACTAACATGAATTTAGCAGAAGGAGCCCAAAGGGTGGCGATAAAGAGCTGAAAAACCACATAGTACGTCTACTACGTTCATAATTGTTGGCCAACATTTGTGTGACCGTGTGTATGCAAGACAAGTTTGAGCCAACACCCTTCGGACAAAATTACACGGTTTTGTTGGCCAACAATCCGATCGTGTGTACGAGGCATAAATCATAAATTTTATTCTCAAGGGTCTCTGCTAAAAAATATATAATGTTTAGGGGTTCTAAGTAATTTTCTAGCAAAAAATACTGATTTTAACTTGTAAACAAAAAGTGTCAGAAGAAAGCCTGGTCTTAAAGTGGTTAAATCAAAACCAGAGGCTTTTAGTGGATTTAACTAATACAATATATGTTTCCATTTTTCCCACCCCTGCCATCATTTATTGTTCTGAGCAAATACATTACCCATTTGCATTCAGCATCATCTTATCTTTATGGCCCAGATTCAGCAGTATAAGCTGTACAGGTAGAGTGTTACTCATTCTATTGTATGCCCAAGATGTACTTAGATACTCATGGGAGGGTGAATGGACCATAGATGTCATGGCATTAATTCTTAATGGCACCCCCACACATCTAGCAAACATGCAATACTATGCATTTTGGTGCATCGTGACTTTAAAAATTGTTCCGGCATCTTTGTTCTGCATTTCTCATTCATAGGGAAATCCTTTTAAATTAATAGGCTGCCCTAAAACAGGACACGTGGAAACATGCAAAAAAGCGTGCGCTCTTGGACGCACCTGTTGGTGTAATTAAGCCCTCAGTTTATTGCGTATTTTTACTGGATGTGAAATACAACATTTGAATTTTAAACTAGATCTTAAGAAATTGTGAGCACTTGTATTTAATGTTGCTTTTACCATACATCATATTACTTTGTTTTATTTTCCTTCATACAAATCAATATGAATGCATTTTAAACCCATCCTAAACTGATCACGAACTGAGGTAGAGCTGATGTTATATAATCTCAGAATGACCTCAATTGCAAACCATTTTTCTGCATTTTACTTGCATGTTAGTCTGAAGCCAATGTGAACTAGCCCTAAAAATATCCACCTCAGTATACAAAGACTTGTAGATCCAACCAGTGGTGGGCCATGTATTAAGGGCACACAGGCGCTGCCCCCTCTCTCTCGTGAGTGGATTAGATTGAAGTTTGCCTGTGTACCTTTGGTATCATAACCATTGCACAATGATCGTTTTTTTCTCTTATCTGCTTTGTCAATGAGATCTGTTTTTGATCATCACATCTGATGAGAACAGAAGCAAAAGAAACATTGTTGCTAAAAGTATCAATGAGCACCTTAATTTAGCAAGGGTGTGCTTTTTTCTAATAGCTTTGCTAGTGGGACCTGATCAAAGCTCTATGTCAATCGGATTATACATTTCATAGCTTGAACTCTTTGAATACATTCCTATATATTTTTTATGTGGATTTTTATACATTTGGTGTCACTATTTCTTTATAATGTTCACACATTTTTTGCTGGATTTTTTAGGGATTTTTTACTCACTGCTGGATTTATTTGAGCATTTTCTAGGAGCTTATTAATATTTATTCATCTTTTTTGTGAAGCGCTTCAAATATTATAATTTATTCTTTTTTAAGTGATTCTGAAAACACCCCCTCTATGAATAATGGATAGGTTCAAGTATAGCATTAATCTATCCATGGACGCCGCTGCCACCCCCTATTCAGGCGTCCAGCCCCTTTTCGGACTCCGGGCGCCTGAATTACAGCAGCGGGGTTTTTTTTAAACACCCGATTAGAGCCATAGGCTCTAATAGGCTTCAAAAAAAAGATGGACTTGGAGTGCAGAGCATTGCGCTTGCAGTCCACCCAGATGTGTTAGAAAAGCAAATGAATATTTGCTTTTCTATCACTGAATCGTTTCTCAGCCAATCAGGAAGCGCTGGTATGTTACGTGGTTCCCGATTGGCTGAAAGCTTAGGTGATCCTACTGGATGCCTAGGAGAAGGGGAGGAGAGGCAACGCGGAAGCCGCCATGATCTCCAATGAAGACGCCATCCTGCTGCAGCCCGTCTTCCCCTGCCCGATGATCCAAGCCGATCGGGTAAGTGCAGGTGGACTGGCAAACAGTGGGGGGGGGGGGGGGGGGGGGGGGTTGAGGTGCTGGGGGGGGGGCTGTTTGCCACCCCCCCAAAACAAAAAACCACCAGCCGACACTGGATCCAACACTACATGCAAGTAGAAGGTTCCTTGTACAAAAAGATGTATAGACATATGTAAAATACTGGCAGTTTAGAAACAAAACATAATGACAGTAATTATAAATACTACTAATTACAAAAAAAATAACGATCACAAAAAAAAGCATACCAGATCATTTTGACTTGTCATGATGTAGGAAACACACAAGTTTGCAAGAACAATTGCACTGACATTCAAGATCTGAAAAAAGGCAAAATAAGGATGCTTAATTAGAACTTATGTTACATTATTATTAGGAAACAGTATGTATACAAAAGTTATCATGTAGACAAGGACAATGAACATGCTATTGCATGAAGGGCACTCACAATGCTAGTGTTTCATCTTAAATTAGTAATACACTAAATACAAATAATAAATAACACAACATTATAGATTAGAAAATACATTGATTTGAATCTCATGCATGTATGATCACAAAGCCAAGATTTATGTTTCTACTTCCTCCTAAAGATCACAAATTCTGGCGGCATTATGTTGTCACTGATATCTTATTTCAACAGATGTTACAGTGATACACTCAGAACTCCCTCTAGTGCATAACATACAGCTCTCTATTTTTACCAATAAAAATCTGAAAAAAGTAAACTTGGAAATGTATAAATCATATACAGATTGCATGTAAAGTTAAGGCCTTGTTCACATATTTGAGGGTGCAGGATTTGCAGCGATACCAGCAACAACCCGTATTCAAAATTTGTGGGGCTGCCATTCATTCTTAATGTCACCCCATGCATCTAGAAATACAGCGAATTTGTGAGTGCAGGAACTACAGGGGAATCACCATGGTGTAAAAGCACCATACAATTTCCTGGGTGCTGCATGCACCTATTTCTGCGGGAAACACAGGCACGGCAGCCCATTCAAATGAATGGGTTGTGCCGTGCCCACGCAAACCCACATAGATGTGAACCAGGCCTAAGAGGTAGTCCAGTAAAATGAAGAGGGAACAGTCAGCAACTGTGTGCGAGAGAAAGAGCAGGACACCTGAGTGAGCAGGGTGGACTAACTTGGGGCTGAGATACGGTTGCTGAACTGTGAAAACCACCTATTTGAGACTCCTGAAGCAGACAGGAAACCCCAGACCCCCGTGTGGGAGCGGTATAGTGCCAGAGAGCCATACTCTTGTTTTCCATTTTACCAGTTATAAACTATTTTGTGTTTGCTTGCTGAAGAAAGCTGTTTTGTTTGCTAGATTTTTTGCAAGCTCAATAAAAACCGTCACTTTTACAAGCGGCTAGCAGTGATTCTGAGCCCAGTATCACGATTTGCCTATATATATCAAATTAACATCTTCTTAGCATGGAAACGCACGTCCCATTTTATAACATATCTTAAAATAAGAGAATTGTTCCCCAATTCAAATTCAGGACAGTGTGTAGAGTCGTATGGTATTTAGGAGCAGTTGAGAATCCCCTTTTGTTTTTCTTCTCTTTTTTTCTTTGATTATGTAGAGTCGT
Source organism: Lithobates clamitans (assembly GCA_037952925.1). Lineage (NCBI taxonomy): Eukaryota > Metazoa > Chordata > Amphibia > Anura > Ranidae > Lithobates > Lithobates clamitans. The sequence continues at coordinate 11,445,767 of JBBGZY010000637.1, forward strand.
ATGGTGCATAGTGCACGTATAGCCTAATATTAGAGCCATTTATTCCAAATTGCATACAGCTGTTTTCTGGCCATCAACAGTAGACTGCATGCAAACTTAGGCCTCACTCTACCACAGAACGCCTGTACAGCGTGGAGAGGAGTGACAGTTGTTTGCATACTACTGCTGAACAAATCAATGACAAGCTGCGACTGTATGCATGTCATGGTACATTCATCAGAGGTGCAATGACTCGCATACAGTCAATAATGAAAATAAGGTAGGTGGGGTTATAGGACGTCATTACACCCAGAAGTCAGAGGTCGGTCATTTTACTGGTGTCTCTCCCATTGATGTTTATCCTTAAGGGGGCAATGTTTGGAAACTTAGGGAGGGCGCATCCTCTTGTGCACTTGGTTTCAGTGCACTCTTTGTGAGTGGATATTTTATTCTTTTATTAATGTGGGAATACTACACCATGAGGAGTTTTTTTTATCTCTTCTCTCTTGCTGAGTGGGCTGGATCCTGGGTGGATGGTGACTAAGCTCTTGAGCCTTCAGGTGGATTGACCCCAGTTTTCACTAGGAATGCGCATGGTGACCTTACCTGTGTGTAGGCCTGTCAGAAACCATGAATCAGACCGAGAAAGAAGTACAGTTAAATCAAACTTATTTAATAATAAAAGTAAATAGAACAAACTTAGACAAAACATAGCCAAAGTTCGGTAACCGAAATGGATAGTCAGGAAGCCAGGAATCAGTGTAGTGGAACAGCAAGCAGGATCTGGATCCAGAAGGAATCCAGAAGGAATGTCAGCCAAGCAAGTCTTTAACAGGAGCACAGGAGAAAGTCTCTGTGACGTTGACCAAGACGAAGGCAGCGATCATCTGGGCTAGACAGCTTATGTAAGCAGGACTGACGAGCAGGATATTATCAACAGGTGAGTCACTGTGGAGAGATAGGAGCTGGTAATTAGCCGACAGCTGAGCAGCCAGCTTAGAGAAGGAAGGGCTAATAAGCCCAGCCCTGACAGTACCCCCTCCTCAACAGAACAAGGGTGCACACACCGCTTCAGGCAAAAAATGGACACACCCGATCCAAGATGCTAATCCCGGCTCATCACTGTAGGCAATATCAAGAAGAGAAGAAAAGATTGATTGCACGCTTGAATCCAAAAGATGCTGTAGAAATTTCTTTATTGTAATGAGCCAGACAAAATTGCAATGATGATCAGTTGACGCGTTCCACATGAAAAGAACTGTGCTTGTTCACTGCCCCTCCTCAACGACCCCTCCCCCTCGGAGGACCACCAGGCTTGAGGGGAAAACTTCTATGGAAATCATGGAGGAGGACAGGGGCAAAGTCCGAGGATGAGATTCCAGGGGCGTTCCTCCAGACTGTACCCTTTCAAATGCACACGGTACTGTATGCGCCCACGGGACCTACAGGAGTCAACAATGGACTCTACTTGAAACTCCTCATGGTTCTCAACCTGTACGGGGTGAGAACATGGCACAGAGGAGGTAAAGCGGTTGCAGACCAAAGGTTTTAATAAAGAGACATGAAATACATTTGAGATACGCATTAGAAGGAAGGTAAGCCACTGGTTTAATCCTGCAGAGAATCAGGAAAGGCCTAATAAACCAAGGTGCAAACTTCAGAGAGGGAACACAGTCGGAGGTTGCGAGATGACAGCCAGACCCTGTCCCCAGCCAGGTAGAAAGGCGCAGGCACGCATCTGCAGTCAGCATGGAGTCTGTACCTATCATTAGCACGTCGCAAAGCCTCCTGGACCTGTGCCCAAGTGGAACGAAGACCACGGAGATGCTCCTCTAACGCAGGAATACTCTACGGAACAAATCAGGCAATATGGGAGGTTGGAAACCATAGTTAGCCATAAACGGGGACAATCAGGAAGCAGGATTCCAGGCACTATTGTGAGCAAACTCCGCCGATGGTAAGAGGTCCGAGTAGTTGTTATGATGGTCAGAAATATAGCAACATAGGAACTGATCCAAGGACTGATTGGCTCTTTCTGTGACCCCATTAGACATTTTCGAGAATCGGTCAACCACCATAAGAATAACTGTGTTGCCCTGGGATTTGGGTAACTCCACAATGAAATCCATAGTTAGGTGGGTCCCGGGCCTCTCTCCATTGGGTATGGGTTGTAGGAGGTCCACTGGAAGGTGTCGTGGAGTCTTACTCTGAGCACACACAGAACAGGCAGCTGCGAAGACGGTTACATCAGAACATAGACTAGGTGCCAGAATTGTTGAGAAATGGCCCAAAAGACTTCATTCTTCCCAGGGTGGCCAGCAGCCTTGGGAGAATGGCAAGTCCGGAGCATGGCAGTACGGAGACTCTCTGGGACAAAGCAGCAGTCACAAGGTTTCTCAGGAGGAGCATGGACTTGAGCGGCAAGAATTTTGTCAACCAAAGGAGAAGTGAGACTGGTGCGAACCGTAGCTAGAATACGATCAGGAGGAATCACAGGAACCGGAATGGACTCCATCTTGGAAGTGGAGGAAAATTGTTGCGATAAAGCGTCAGCCCTTACATTCTTAGTACCGGGTAAGAATGAGACAATGTAACTAAAACTTGACAAGAAAAGAGCCCATCGCGCCCTTCTGAGAGAGAGGCGTTTAGCCTCAGACAAGAATGTGAGATTCTTATGGTCAGTAAGAATGAGAACCGGCACAGTGGTACCTTCGAGGAGATGTTTCCATTCTTTCAGGGCTAAAATGATCGCTAACAGCTCTCTGTCCCCAATCTCATAATTGCACTCCGCAGGTGACAATTTCTTGGAAAAGTAGCTACAAGGATGCATAGCGCTCTCAGAGGTAGGACATTGAGACAGAACAGAGCCAACTCCAGTCTCAGAAGCATCAACCTCAAAGATAAAAGGTAACATAAGATCAGGATGTGCCAACACAGGAGCAGAAACAAAAGGCAGCCTTGAAACTCTCTTAATGGACTCCGGAGACCAACTCTGTGGGTTACCGTCCTTTCTGGTCATATCGGTAACTTTGCTATAATGCATACTGTATCCCAAAAAAATTTATAAAAAAAACTAATTTTTTCATCAGTTTAGGCCGATATATATTCTACATATTTCTGGTAAAAAAAAAAAAAAATTGCAAAAGGCGTACATTGATTGGTTTGCGCTAAAGTTATAGCGTCTACAAAATAGGGGATGGATTTATGGCCTTTTTTATTATTTTTACTAGTAATGGCAGCGATCTGTGTTTTTTAGCGGGACTGCGGCATTGCGACGGACAGATCGGACACTTTTTTGGGACCATTGACATTTATACAGCGATCAGTGCTATAAATAGCCACTGATTACTGTGTAAATGTCACTGGCAGGGAAGGGGTTAACACTAGGGGGCGATCAAGGGGTTAAATGTGTTCCCTAGGTGTGTTCTAACTGTAGGGGGGATGGGCTTACTGGAATATGACAGAGATCACCGTTCCCGATCACTGGGAACAGTAGATCCCTGTCATGTCACCTGTGAGAACTGGGAATTGCCTTTGTTTACAAGGGCAGTTCCCCGTTCTGCCTCTGTAACAGGCGATCGTGGGTCGTCAGCGAACATCCGAGTCCGCCCGACCCGCGGGCATGCTTCTCAGTGTGCAGTGGGCATGAGCCCGCTATCGCAGCTGCGCGAGCCGCCATACAGCTACGTCGATTTGAGCAGGAGAGCCTACCTGCCACCGTATAACAATGGTGGCTGGTCGGCAAGCGGTTAACTTTGGATAGTAAAACATTTTTTTTTCTGCCAGTAAATACCTTATACAGCCCACTTCCTCTTTCTTGACTGGTTATTATTATTATTATCTCTCACAAGAGTTTGCCAGGAAGAGAGGGGGGATGAGTCATAAGAGGGCCAGTGAGAGCTGCATGGCTGCAGAGCTGGAGGTGTGCCTCTGTGTGTCTGTGTAAATCCAGGAAGTGAACAGGCAGCATCTTTAGCTGCCCACAGATAAAATGGCTGCAGCCAGACTTAGTGGAGGGGGATTTATGCAGCATATTTGGCAAGTACAGAATCACAGTATATATAAAATATTATGCAAAGTGGTTGGAGGGAAGCTTCAGAATGGCAAAGATGTTTATATTACAAATTATGTCAGCAGATTGCAGTTCCTCTTTAAGCTCTGCATTTCTTTTTTATTTATGCTTTCTGCATCTTTACTTAAACACTTTTTAGACCAGATTAGGTTCAGTTTAAAGATGTTTTAGGTTTTGAAATGGAAAAAGTCTTCATTTCGGGAGAGATATACATTATGGTTTATAAAACTAGTAATGCGATACCTGGGTGGGTAAAGGCATCATTCATTTAGTGGACATACAGGTTGGCCCAGCACTAAAAACATTTAGGACTCTGCAACTGGAATACATCCTTCCCTCCAGTGAGCAGTACACATACATCCAAATAGCCCACCTAGTGAAAACTACCTTGGAAATTGGTCCAATACTACCAACAATGCAAAACCTCATTTAAGGGTATCTTGTTTATATACTTATGCTTATAGGAAAAAGATACCTTTGCTAAACCTTCTTAAATAACCGCTTGGGAGAAAGAAATATGGAAAAAATACCCTGAAGATCAATGGGTGAAAGCCCTCTGTACCATCTACTCCTCTACCAGAAGTGCAAGCCTCTGGGAGCTTCACCAAAAAATAATGCTGCCCATATTTGTTATCCAAGATTTACCCAACCTCCTCCCCAGAGTGTTGGAGGAGCTGCGGATCGCCAGATACCCTAATCCATATGTTGTGGTCCTGTCCAATATTACATTTACTTTGCACCCAAGTAGCAAACATTATAATCAAAATCACAGGTCTGAACCTGGACTTATGCCCTGGAATGGCAGTTCTATCCCTAGAATTAGGATCTATTCCCATACCCCATAGAACTATAATCTCTCATGCACTACTTGCAGTACGCCTAACTATACTAAGGCATTGGAAAAAACCAAAAGCTCCTGGGATAGCAGTAAGTAATTCAAACGGTTCACACTTTTTTTCCCTCACCTACAGGGAACTATGAAGCAGTCTCAAATTTGTGGACACCCTGGCTCAAATGGTACTCGGAAGGCTATAGCCTTAAATCCCATATATATGATCTTCTAGTTGTGGTCCTGAATTATTACTGAACAAGTATAAGAAGAGTATAGCAAGCTTATTCTGATGCAATAGGACTCACAATGTCTTAGTCATAATTATCATCATTCTGACTTTTATGTTTATTTTATCTTATTTTATTTTTATCATTTTTATTTTCATTTATGTTTCCACTAGTTTTATTGGTGGTACATGAATTCTAAGAGCTACATGATTTGTATTTCTAGTCAGGCTTGTATATACATACACACACACACACATATATATATCTATACACACACACACACACACACACACACACACACACACACACACACACACACACACACACACACACACACACACACACACACACACACACACAGAAAAAAAAAAAGTCCAAGTCACAGCTCCTCTGACCACAAAAGAGATCATGAGTGGGCCTAACAAATAATCTTTCATTATAATACACAATTTTTTACTCTTTGAAGTGTAGTACTGTACAACCAGAAATACATATGTATCTTCTAAATCATGGGTTGCTCAATATAACTGTAGTGCACCACTATGTTGTATTGTATTTTGTTCACCCTTTCTCTTTTGTCCGATGCAAAATTCAAATAAAAATTATTGAAACAAAAAAACAAAACAAACTAGTAATGTGCTTTCTCTGTTGAAAAGAAATAAAAAAAAAAAGAAACCTAGCGCTGACCATTTTGTTTCATTTTTGTGTGAACAAAAAAAAAAAAGGGCTAATCTTCAATTCTGCATATTTTATGGAGAACAGAGCATTTAAAGTAAAAATCTAAAGGCTTTTTTTCTCATTTTGGATGAGAGCAAGAGAGGACTATAACCCTTGTTGTTTTTTTTTTGCCATCTGTGTCCCATTAGAGATATTTTTATTCATTTTCTATCTCATAGCCAAAATGAAGTGAGAGAAAATCCCCCCGAAGTGAGGAAATTTCTGGCTGTCACCAGGGTCACCAGAACAGTTGTCCCCATTGGAAGATTTCTCCTCTATTTCAGTTCTGGTGGCAACCCTAAATATGAGATTTTCACTTTTACTCTCAGTGAGAACAGTAAACAGAGAGGGTGAACCTTTGTGACAGGGGCACAGACGACCTGACAGGTGTTCTAATCCCTCTCGACTCAATCCAAAACTGGAAAAAAAAGTTTTGTCTTTATTTATACTTTAAGTACCGTTAACAAAGGAGTGTTTTTTTATGAGACCAAATGCAACAACCTTACAAGCATAGGTAAGGCAAGTAAATTAAACTGTTCATAAAAAATTGAATTACTATACCTTCCATCCTAAGAAAACAAAATGCATATTATCTATACAGTAACATAGTCATTATACAAGTCCACTATGAGAACCATTTATACAGATGACACCAGGCTGTGATAGACAAAGTGCATACTTGCAGGCCTGAGAAATAGCAGCACACAGTACAGAGACAAGCACTCTGAAAAGCCATGCAACCAAAGCAAAAGGAGAAAATATTAAAACAAAAATGACAAACGCTCAGTTTACCGAAACTTTTCTCTTGCAAGGACATTCTTCAATGTTACACTGTCCCAGCTGAGATGCACAGGAGAAAAATTGTGCAAAGATGATGCATATGCTTCAGTAAACAGTAATAGAAAGAGAGCTTTTGCCAAAGGTTGATTTAAGCAACTGATCACTCTCCAAATATATGGTAAGAATTAAATCTGATCTTCAATCGTTGATTTAATGTAATGGTTGAGAGTAATGAAAGAAGACAGCAAAATGCTAATGAATCAGAACATGACCTGTGTACCCTTTTGGAAATTACTTTAAAATCTGAGCCGAAACATCTTAAAACTAAACTTCAGACCAACAGCACACATGAACCCACCACAGAGTTGTATGCTGCCCATTCATTCCTTTAAGCGGAGCGCCACCCAAAAGGGGAAGTTCCGCTTTAAACATTCCTCCCCCCTCCTATCTTACATTTGGCATGTCATTTTTTTTTTGGGGGGGGGGGGGGGGGGGGACAGGTACCTGCTCCCACTTCCACTCGGGCATCCTAGGCAACTCAACCGGAAGTTCTCCTCTCCCCCTCCCATCTTCTGGGACACGTCACAGGTCCCAAAAGATTGGCCCACCATTGAGGAGGTGCAGTGCACACCCGACTGTGAAGCCACAATCTGTCACAGCCGGGTGCCCACACTTGTAATGCCAGTGCAGGAGAGAGGCAAGGGAGAGAAGCGAGGGTTTGGGGCGATACATCGCTGGATTCTGGGACAGGTAAGTGTGTGTTTATTAAAAGCCAGAAGCTACAGTTTTTGTAGCTGCTTACTTCTAATAAACACAAAAACGACTGGAACTCCACGTAAAGCCTTGTACACACTACTAGTTTTTTTTTTGGTTCAACCCAGAGGCTAAAAAAAAAAAAAAGAAAGCCTGACAACTCGGGAGGAGCAATAGAACATTAGTACAGAAATCTCCCCCGCTGAGCTATTGAGTTCTGACAGGAGGGACGCCTCCCAGCCAGAACACATCGATCAGTGCTCTCAGCCATTGGCTGACCTTCTTCGGTCATGTCCTTCGACAGAAGCTGGCCGAATGAATGAACGTCTTCTGTCGGACTGAATGTCATACACATGGGCTGAACGTTGGCCAGCCTGGAGTCCTCCTGCTAGGTCTTGTCCCGCCCGAAGCCTTTTATGGGACTGTAACAGGAGAAGCAGCAGACCAATAAGCTCATGCTGTCACTCTGCTCTCTCAGCATGTTTCTTGTTAGCACATGATCACTGTAAAACAAATAATTAGCTACCCGTGCCACCCCTCCCTCAACCAGGCTGAGCTCCACTGTACAGAGAAATGCCAGAGGCTAATATCAGTCAAATGACATTTACATTTGTGGTTGTAACATGACAAAATTTGGAAAATTTTAATAGGTATAAATACTTATTCAAGGCACTGTGTATGTATATTATATATACGGTATATCATATATATATATATATATATATATATATATATATATATATATATATATATACATATACACACATATACATATACATATACATACACACACACACATATTTTAGTGTCTATATAAATTAGGATATTTTAAAGAAATATAACAAAAAAAGTGCAAGTGAGTTAAGCTTGGTATTCTAGTTCTGTTTAAAGTGGCGTCTTAAATTATAAATAAAACCTGTTTGCAAATTCACAGTAGTAAGCCCTAAAGTTACACACAGGTACACTTGCAACTAAACTGTGAAATACATTTTTTCTTCCCACCAGGTTTGCCAACATCCATTGAGGGATCATTGAGATGCAGTGGGATGCATTGACTGCAAAATCCAGGTTATCCTATGGGCATAGTTCACACTACTGCAATCAAAAGACAAAGAAATAAGTGTAGCGCTCAGGAAGGGGATAAAAATGTGGTCTAAGAACTGACAGTTCAAAGTTCATATGCTGACAAAAACATCCTTGGGGAAAAGATGGAAATGTGAAGTCCTCTGGAACAAATCTCAACTTCGGTAAAAATCCTCTGTAGAGGAAGCCCACACACCACCAATGATAATCAAGAGGCTTACCAGACTTGGTGGACCCAACAAGGCATACGCCAGGTGAGGTCAATCAGGCTTAAGTGGTGCTGGGCTGGAATGAGTGCAGAAGAGCAGGGATGATGGAATGATTTCCACGTGACTGTGTCCCTCCAACGTGGTCCGGCTCAGAGGTCTTGTCACCGCCTCACCCGTCCGCACAGATTTGAGGCGGTGACAAGACCTCTGAGCCGGACCACGTTGGAGGGACACAGTCACGTGGAAATCATTCCATCATCCCTGCTCTTCTGCACTCGTTCCAGCCCAGCACCACTTAAGCCTGATTGACCTCACCTGGCGTATGCCTTGTTGGGTCCACCAAGTCTGGTAAGCCTCTTGAATATTATTGGTGGTGTGTGGGCTTCCTCTACAGAGGATTTTTACCGAAGTTGAGATTTGTTCCAGAGGACTTCACATTTCCATCTTTTCCCCAAGGATGTTTTTGTCAGCATATGAACTTTGAACTGTCAGTTCTTAGACCACATTTTTATCCCCTTCCTGAGCGCTACACTTATTTTTTTGTCTGTTTTCTACATTTGTTGGTTGTGTTAGCTGCTTTCCATTTCCCCCTTTAGGTAGCGCAGAATTATTGTATATACACACTGCTGCAATGCAGTGAAAAAAGTACAGCATTTTTCTGCACTTAAAATGCACAGAAATACAAGCAAATGCATGTAAATGCACAAATCTGTACTGCAATACAGTAAAATGCACATAAAAGCTCAAAGAAGATGAAGAGACAAGTGACCTCAAAGGAAATGCAAGCTTTGGTAAAATGCATCGCAAATGTGCATAAAAATGCATGTCCAATTGATATCACTTTGCATGTAAAAATCCGCAGTAAGCGCGCTGTTTCTGGTGTGAATGGTAATTCAAATGGATACCCCCAATAAATAGCTACTCAACCAGTTGGATGCTCTTGCAGTGGGTGGTGCAGCCTGCTCTTGCAGTAGTATGGAGGCTGCTCCAGTCGTGGGGTAGGGAGGAGCCTGCTTTTGGTTTATGTTGAGGTGAAGCCATCTTTTGTAAAGGGGTATGCTTTTTTAATGTTTTATCCATTTATGCTACACCCTTCCTAATGGTAACCAGCCTAGCACTTATTTAGATTTGCTTAGGGGGAGAATTGATCTTGTAGACACCGCTATTTTACTTTGCTACATTCAAAATAATGATAGGTTATGTTTAAAAATGGGTGGTCTCTAATTCACTCAGAGGAGATATGGAAAAAATAGTCTATAGAAAAGTTGGCCACACAGATTAATGTCTACACACACACAAAGCTACCTTATTTTAATCAGCTTCAAAAAGTGAAACAAAGAATTTTTTTAATTACAATTACAGCTTTTAATTGCTAATTGATCAAAAACTACTGGCCAAAATGCAAAAAAATAACTAAATCACATATAAAGATAATAGCCCAAATATTTCAGTTAATACATTTTGTATTCCATACATATTCAATTGACCTGTAATGGTTTAAAAAAATCATTGTATTTAGTTCCAAATGAGACAAAGGTTTATAAGCAGTTACTAATATTCATACCTGCCCAATAGTTAAAGTGGTACTAAACTCAAATTTGACATTTTTCCCTGCAGGCAAGCTTATAAAGCTTTTCTGTAGGTACCTTGGAAATGGCCTAAAGTTTAGTTGAGATTCACATTGGCTATAGCCGATGATGTCACTGGCGCATGCGCAGTACACTCAGCATTGTCAGCACACTGAGTCTGCTGTGACTGCAGAGCTTCCTGCCTCGATGGTGACTTCCAATGCGAATGTGTCCGACCATTAAAGTGGCTGGAGAGCATGAATTTGAAAGGAAGAACAGGTGAAGATGGAAGCACCGGGAGCAGTGACAGCTCAGGGCTAGAGGGCTCTGTTTCACAGGTAAGTCTGTCATAATGTGGTATATGCTCTGCATACAATTACATTAGGGCATAACCACCTGGATCCCAGTTACAGAAAAAGGAGTTAAATACCACTTTAATAGCTGTGGAAAATGGGGAAAAAAGAAAAAAAAATCTCATTAAAAAGCAGATAATACTTACATTGTCGTAGTGCTTTTTAACAATTGGCTCATAGAAACCAATCGCTTCTTTATACTTATTTTCCTGCATAAACAGAACATGAGCCACATTCAGCTTCCACACATCATGCTCATTGCAGAACTCCACTGATTTACGGAAAGTTTGTTCCACCTCCTGGTAGTTCTCCATGTTCCAGTAAATTTTTGCCTGGGCCATCAAAACAGGTATATATCTAGAATGAACATTAACAAGAAAATATCAAAAGACTGTTCCAATTGCATCACATTGTTAAACTTTGTAGTTTCCAGGGGAAGAATAAATTAAAGTGGAACTAAACCCATTGATTTAATCATTTCCTAAAAAGTTATATTCAAGGCATGCCGTGAATGATAACTGTCACAGTTGCTTAAGCTCTTAACCGAACTGCCAAACCATCAAATGGCTGGTGTCATAACTGATCACATGTGCATCACCATGGCAAATGTAGATCACACAGGGGCCAAGACAGCAGCTACATACAGCATAGAGAGAACCACTCAAGGGGGCAGACTTGACAGAGCCTTCCTATGTAGTTACCATCTTGTTCACCACCTCTCTAATCAGTTACAAAAAAGCAAGAAGGGCAGCTGCTCTGCTCTGTTTGCAGCTAGACATAGAAAGAGTTTTTTTTGCTGGCTAGCTTGAAAGTGTGCTAGTACCTTTGTACTGTTATATCTTCAGTTAGGTCCCCTTACACCAACCGGTGGATAGAGGCCCCCCAGATTTAGTGATGGTGGGGTGAAGAGCACAGTAAATGGTATCAGGGTCTCTCACTCTTCCAGGGGACTTAGGCTCAGTTCACACGGCTGTGACATGGGATCCGACTTGTGAGACCCCAAGTCGCGTGACATGTCAAATTCAATGTTTCCCTAAGAGAGCCGTCTTAACTGATACTACACAAGTCACTTCGACTTAAAAAAAAAAGGTTCCTGCACTACTTTGGTCCGACTTGGGTGTGATTTCAGCCCTTGTTCAGGCTCCTAAATAGCATTCAAGTCAGATAAGTCGGAAGGAAGTTGCAGGCACAGTGGTACAACTTTGCCATCGCAGCAGTGGTAACCAAGCATAAGTGCCATCAATCGTACAGTCCCTAGCCGCTCTACACCCTATAGTTCTTTTAGGACAGAGAAATGTTAAAATGAAGGATTTATGCAAAGCAATGTTTTTTTTCTTCACTCTAAAAAAGGAAATCGTTCTCTCCATGAACAATGAGTTTCGGGCTCAGCTGGGCACATTGTGGGAAAGCAGATACTTTTGGCATTTGTGAGAGCCATCCAACACTTTGCATCAAGATGTCTCTCCTTTCTTCAGAAATCGCAGGAACACCAAGCAAGCTGGTTCATAATAACAGTACTGAGCAGCTGGCTGGCTCCATTTTCTTCACATGTACTAAGAACCAGAAGACTAAATATTTCCAAAATAATTGGGAAGAACCTGTTCCCTATAGGAGATTATATATATATATATATATATATATATATATATATATATATATATATATATATATATATATATACACACATACATATACATACACTTATATATATATATATATATATATACACATATACATACAGTGGTGAAAGTATTCAGATCCCCTTAATTTTTTCACTCTTTGTTATATTGCAGTCATTTGCCAAAATCTCTTAAGTTACTCTTTTTTCCTCATTAATGTACACACAGCACCCCATATTGACAGGAAAACACAGAATTGTTGACATTTTTGCAGATTTACTAAAAAGAACAACTGAAATATCACATGGTCCCAAGTATTCAGACCCTTTGCTGTGACACTCATATATTTAACTCAGGTGCTGTCCATTTCTTCTGATCATCCTTGAGATGGTTCTACACCTTCATTTGAGTCCAGCTGTGTTTGATTATACTGATTGAACTTGATTAGGAAAGCCACACACCTGTCTATATAAGACCTTACAGCTCACAGTGCATGTCAGAGCAAATGAGAATCATGAGGTCAAAAAGGAACTGCCTGAAGAGCTCAGAGACAGAATTGTGGCAAGGCACAGATCTGGCCAAGGTTACAAAAAAATTTCTGCTGCTCTTAAGGTTCCTAAGAGCACAGTGGCCTCCATAATCCTTAAATGGAAGATGTTTGGGACGACCAGAACCCTTCCTAGAGCTGGCTGTCCGGCCAATCTGAGCTATTAGGGGAGAAGAGCCTTGGTGAGAGAGGTAAAGAAAAACCCAAAGATCACTGTGGCTGAGCTCCAGAGATGCAGTCGGGAGATGGGAGAAAGTTGTAGAAAGTCAACCATCACTGCAGCCCTCCACCGGTCTGGCCTTTATGGCAGAGTGGCCAGATGGAAGCCTCTCCTCAGTGCAAGACACATGAAAGCCCGCATGGAGTTTACTAAAAAACATCCGAAGGACTCCAAGATGGTGAGAAATAAGATTATCTGGTCTGATGAGACCAAGATAGAACTTTTTGGCCTTAATTCTAAGCAGTATGGGTGGAGAAAACCAGGCACTGTTCATCACCTGTCCAATACAGTCCCAACAGTGAAGCATGGTGGTGGCAGCATCATGCTGTGGGGGTGTTTTTCAGCTGCAGGGACAGGACTGGTTGCAATCGAAAGAAAGATGAATGTGGTCAAGTACAGGGATATCCTGACCTCAGACTGGGCCGAAGGTTTACCTTCCAACAAGACAATGACCCTAAGCACACAGCTAAAATAACGAAGGAGTGGCTTCATAACAACTCTGTGACTGTTCTTTAATTGGCCCAGACAGAGTCCTGACTTAAACCCAATTGAGCATCTCTGGAGAGACCTAAAAATGGCTGTCTACCAATGTTTACCATCCAACCTGACAGAACTGGAGAGGATCTGCAAGGAGGCATGGCAGAGGATCCCCAAATCCAGGTGTGAAAAACTTGTTGCATCTTTCCCAAAAAGACTCATGGCTGTATTAGATCAAAAGGGTGCTTCTACTAAATACTGAGCAAAGGGTCTGAATACTTAGGACCATATGATATTTCAGTTTTTCTTTTTTAATAAATCTGCAGAAATGTCAACAATTCTGTGTTTTTCTGTCAATATGGGGTGCTGTGTGTACATTATTGAGGAAAAAAATGAATTTAAATGATTTTAGCAAATGGCTGCAATATAACAAAGTGAAAAATTTAAGGGGGTCTGAATACTTTCAGTCCCCACTGTATATTATATATATATATATACACACACACACATAGAGATTATATATATATATATATATATATATATATATATATATATATATATATATATATATATATATATATATATATATATATATATATATATATATATATATATATATATATATATATATATATATATAATCTCTATCTATCTATAGCTATATATATAAAGAAACATAGTAACATATTTTATAAATGACAAATCCCTACTTCTGCTCAGTAAGTCAGCTAAATGCCTAAGCTTAGCCCCCAGTATGCTCACAGCAGTAAAATATATACAGTATCTCACGGAAGTGAGTACACCCCTCACATTTTTGTAAATATTTTATTATATCTTTTCATGTGACAACACTGAAGAAATGACACTTTGCTACAATGTAAAGTAGTGAGTGTACAGCTTGTATAACAATGTAAATTTGCTGTCCCCTCAAAATAACTCAACACACAGCCATTAATGGCTAAACCGCTGGCAACAAAAGTGAGTACACCCCTAAGTGAAAATGTCCAAATTGGGCCCAATTAGCCATTTTCCCTCCCCGATGTCATGAGACTCGTTAGTGTTACAAGGTCTCAAATGTGAATGGGAAGCAGGTGTGTTAAATTTGGTGTTACGCTGTCACTCCCTCATACTGGTCAATGGAAATTCAACATGGCACCTTATGGTAAAGAACTCTCTGAGGATCTAAAAAAAAAAAAATGATAGTTGCTCCACATAAAGATGGCCTAGGCTATAAGAAGATTGCCAAGACCCTGAAACTGAGCTGCAGCACAGTGGCCAGGACCATACAGAAGTTTAACAGGCCAGGTCCCACTCAGAACAGGCCTCACCATGGTCGACCAAAGGAGTTGAGTGCACGTGCTCAGCATCATATCCAGAGGTTGTCTTTGGGAAATAGACATATGAGTGCTGCCAGCATTGCTGCAGAGGTTGAAGGGCTGGGGGGTCAGCCTGTCAGTGCTCAGAGCATATGCCACACACTGAATCAAATGGGTCTGCATGGCTGTCGTTCCAGAAGGAAGCCTCTTCTAAAGATGATGCACAAGAAAGTCCACAAACAGTTTGCTGAAGACAAGCAGACTAAGGACGTGGATTACTGGAACCATGTCCTGTGGTCTGATGAGACCAAGATTATTTGGTTCAGATGGTGTCAAGCATGTGTGGCGGCAGCCAGGTAAGGAGTACAAAAACAAGTGTGTCTTGCCTACAGTCAAGCATGGTGGTGTGAGTTCCATGGTCTGGGGCTACATGAGTGCTCCTGGCACTGGGGAGCTACAGTTCCTTGAGAGAACCATAAATGCCAGCATGTGACATATTGAAGCAGAGCATGATCCCCTCCCTTCAGAGACTGGGCCGCAGGGCAGTATTTCAATATGATAACGATCCCAAACACACCTCCAAGACAAAGACTGCCTTGCTAAAGAAGCCTAGGGTAAAGGTGATGGACTGACCAAGCATCTATTGAGCATCTGTGGGGCATCCTCAAACGGAAGGTGGAGGAGTGCAAGGTCTTTAACATCCACCAGCTCTGTGATTTTGTCAAGGTGGAGTGGAAGAGGACTCCAGTGGCAACCTGTGAAGCTCTGGTGAACTCCATGCCCAAGAGGGTTAAGGCAGTGCTGGAAAATAAATGTGGCCACACAAAATATTGACACTTTTGGCCCAATTTGGACATTTTCACTTAGGGGTGTACTCACTTTTGTTGCCAGCGGTTTAGACATTAATGGCTGTGTGTTGAGTTATTTTGAGGGGACAGCAAATTTACACGGTTATACAAGCTGTACACTCACTACTTTACATTATAGCAAAGTGTCATTCCTTCAGTGCTGTCACATGAAAAGATAGAAGAGGGGTGTACTCGCTTTTGTGAGATACTGTATAACAAATAATTTGACATTAATATTAGGGCTTATTTAATAAAATATAACAACTATAGGTATAGTGTTCAATAAATAAGTACCAGACAGTTTTTTTGTATTTGTTAATTGTAGTAGTTGATTGTAAGAGACTGGGATTAAAACCGAAAACATCAATTGCGCAGAATTCAGCCTTTCTATAGCCAGATAAAAAGGGTAAAATAATTAGCTGAAGTCTGTATTATGTTAATCTACACGTACACATGACTTCAGTTACTATGAAGCAAATTCCAGTTTTCCTCCAAGCGCTGTAGATAGACAGCCAATTCTGAGTGTTTTTATGGGTCACTGGCCAACACTGCAATTTGTATGATGCAGTAAAATAAATGTAATTATTTGCCAAAGCAAGCGTCAACACCAAGGCGATGTAACCCATAGGTTAAATATCAGGGGACTTTACAAAATTAGCAGAGGCTACAAACTGGGCAGTGTGTACATTTCTTCTGAAGTGTGTATTTTTTTAATAAAATAGTTTCAGTGGGGTAGGCAGAATTTCATAAGTCAAAAGGTGTATAACATACACTACAAGGATGATGACCGAGAGGAAATAAAACAACAAACTAGTGATCCAGAGACAGCACTCTTATCTGGTCTTTCATCAACCACAGCGTATACAGTATACAAAATATAAATATAAAAGTGAAAAAATGAATCATTTACGTATAAAGTCCATATACAGTATATACTCGAGTATAAGTCGATCCGAGTATAAGTCGAGGCCCTAATTTACCACAAAAAAAATGGGAAAAACTTATTGACCCGAGTATAAGATGAGGGTGAGAAATGCACAGCTACTATAATTGCAAAAGAGGGTCAACAATGCCCATTTGCAGCATCACTGTGCCCATTTGCATGCCTCACTGTGTCCATTTGCAGCCATAGGTCCCCCGAACTTCAAACTCGGTAGTTAAGGGTTCCTAGATGCCCCCTAGCTGCAGCCAATATTTGGGGTCTCTGAACCCAAAGGGTCCCGAAATGACATTGCTGCAGATGGACACAGTTGACCGATTTTGGGGCCCCATATCTCGGGGCCACTTAGTGCTAGGAACCCCAAATTTGGTGTGCAGACCCAGTGGAACTAGCACCATAAAACATGGGTTTCTAGCACCAAGTGGCCCTGAGATACAGGGCCCCAAAAAAATCGGTTCAGAAAATGTCAAGCACTTTTCTGCATCAGAGAATGACATTTTCCAAACCTACTTTGGGGCCCCGTATCTCGAGCTAGGAACTCCATCTTTGGATATGTTGTGGTAGCTGTCCCACTAGGTTTGCACACCAAATTTGGGGTTCCTAGCACCAAGTGGCCCTGAGATACGGGGCCCCAAAGTCGGTTCGGAAAATGAACTTTTTGGTGCAGAAAAGTGCTTGACTAGAGTATAAGTCGAGGGGGGCACTTTCAGCACAAAAAAATGTGCTGAAAAACTCGACTTATACTCGAGTATATACGGTAAGGTGAAAATATATAGTTCATAAACAAATCAACTCCGTGATATAATTTTAAAAATATGTCCCAAAATAATGAAGTCCTCGCTGGACCTTCTTCCTCTAAAGTGCTCCGTGCTCAACTATAAACCAACAAAGTGCTGTAGTGCTCCAAAAAAAAAAAAAATCAAACTGTGAAAAATGGCACTCACCCCTCTTGTGCCCCTACTCACCAGAAGACAAGGACCCTCAGCTTTTCAGCCTAAGGTCCAACACGCTCACTCTAGTGAGGGGGTGCTGGGCAGCTCTTCTTTATGCTCCTAAGTAGCCCACAAACTTGTACCATGAGACAGGTGGCTTTCCATGTAGATGTCACTTATATTCCACCCAGATCGATACAGGGAGAGAAGCTTTCAGAGTGTAGTAATTCTGATTTATTTTTAAAAATGTATAAAAAAAACACTTACAATAAAGTAGACAGACATCTGCTTAACAAGACAAAGGCATTAATTATCCGTGATCTATGCACGTCTTCCGAGTTGACCTCGGCTCCGCGTGGATTTCACAGACACGGGATGTGACGTAGTATGACGGATGGAACCGGAAATTCTGTCGACGCATTTCGCCCCTCCCACACGGCATTATCAACTAGTACAAATTCGTGGGCTACTTGTGACATATTTTTAGGATATCACAGAGTGGATTTGTTTATGAACTATATATTTTCACCTTATATGGACTTTACATGTAAATGATGAATTCATTTTTTCATTTATATATTTCATTTATTATTTAATTTGTATACTGTATGTGCTGTGGTTTATGAAAGATTGGTGAGGTGTTAGCACTTTGAGCATCAGCAACAGAATTTAATCAAAATGCCTTAGCATGAGTTTTTATGATTTCAGCACTCTAAATTAACCCTAAAAAATATAACTCACAAACCCTAAGCCATGAAAACATTTAAAACCACTAAAATACCTCTCACTTTATAGGGGCCTTAACCCTCAATGATTCAAGTATTATTTCAAAGTGGGGTCAGACAATCTTCAAAAGAGAAAGGCACCCAGGCCTCTCATCAAAACAGCAACATCTAATAAAGGAAGTAGTAAACTAACCAAAGAAAACAAAAAAAATTACATATCAAACATCATGTAATAAAAAAGAATGCGTCAGGTGCACAGTGAAAGTAAAAGCAGTTAACTGTCACTGATCCCTAGTGGAGGGAAAAAAATGAACCAAAGAGTAATGGACTAAGAAAATAAAGTAAGAACTAAAGAAAGAAACAACAAATCATTATGTCTACAGAAACATCATAAAAAATTAAATTAAACCCAATGAGCCAGCCAGTGGGGGACACCATCTCAGGTAAGTGGAGGTAGGGAAGGCATGTACTCCAGTATGACTGCATCCTCAGGAACCGAATTATTGGTTTGTAGTCAGAACTACAATTTGCAGTGGAATTGGACATTATACAAACAATTTACCTATTGTCTGTATGCCCAGGTGCCAAGCATTGTTATGTTAAAATAAAGTTCAGAAAACAAACTGCCATGTATAACAAGTATAAATATACATAGAGGCGTAAATGTATGTATACTATAATTTAGTGTACGGTGCAAAAATGATTAGTGATATAGTTGCAAAAAGTCTCCATGAGCTATAATGTTTCCAGAGATCCTTATCAATACAAATGTATATACATTCTATAACTTACTTTTCTAGGACTTCATCATAGTCATTCACAGCCCTTTTAACTGCCTCATCATCACGGTTATGTCTTGCTTCTTGCACCTTTACAAACAAATTAGCAAATGTTTGAACTGCATTTATAGCCATTTTTTTTAGCAGAAAAAGAGTTAAAATCAGTATCAAGTTAAGTGTACAATGGGTGTTTCTTTTCATCAATAACACAAAGGACACAAAGCACCGCACATTTACTCCTTTTCGGGGTACTTTTTTGCACCGCTTTGGATGTTTGAATTGGCATTGCTGCGCGCATAATGGCGTGCTTCCAAGTGGGCTGATACTCAAGTAATCACACATTTCCTAAACGCCCTGATCATTTGCATGAGTGCAGTATCCTACTGTTATGAGAATTGCAAAAGAGCCAGTCACCATCCTATATGGCAATGCTAGGGCCAAGGCTAAGGTTGAAGTAGTATAAAACCCTCTGCTTTTTTTAAACTTACATTACCCATTACATGTTTACTTAATATTTGTCCCAAAAAAAAAAAATATAAGGTACCCCACTGCTCACCGCTGCCAGCCCCAGATCCTCAGTGCTGCTTCCCCTGAACTTCTGAATTGCAGTAGGCTCCAGCCTCTGTCAATCAGCAGTTAGAAGGGGGAGCAGGGGTATGGCTTGATACTAGTCGGGGTTCCATACCCTATGCCTATGTGGGTACTGGGATCAGGCTGTACATGAAGCCTAGGCTGCTTTGCTTTACTTTTAACATAAACCTGTGGCCAGGCTATGGATTTTAAAGCATTTACCTATTTTAGTAAGCAGTAAATTAGTTTTAAAAACAAGCTGTGACTAACTGCAGGTACCGTGGAGTAATTCATCCTCGAAGATTGCAACAGAGACTCTGAAGTTTAGTTCAGAGTCCATTTCTCAACAGTTTACAGCATCTTTACATTTGAAGGCTGGCAGACTGCCCAATCCCAAGCTGCAAATTCAATGCCTCTGCTGTAAAATATGAGGATTAATTTCTCTTCAGTGACTGCAACTACACCAGGTCAGCAAGAGCTTTTTTTAAAGTTCATTTACTACTTGCTAAGAATATCTGAACTTTTTAATGTGATCCCAGCTTGGCTAGAGGTTCACTTTAAGTCCCATCATTCCCAGCGCTAAGCTGTTAACCTAAGCAGTAAAAACTCTGGCATCTGACAGTTGAATGACATTGTGCAGGCTTATGCCCCGTACACACGGTAGGACTTTCCGACAACAAAATCCTAGGATTTTTTCCGACGGATGTTGGCTCAAACTTGTCTTGCATACACACGGTCACACAAAGTTGTCGAAAAATCCGATTGTTCTAAACGTGGTGACGTAAAACACGTACGTCGGGACTATAAACGGGGCAGTGGCCAATAGTTTTCATCTCTTTATTTATTCTGAGCATGCGAGGCACTTTGTGTGTCGGATTTGTGTACACATGATCGGAATTTCCGACAACGGATTTCGTTGTCGGAAAATTTTATATCCTGCTCTCAAACTTTGTGTGTCGGAAAATCCGATGGAAAATGTCCGATGGAGCCCACACACGGTCGGAATTTCCGACAACATGCTCCGATCGGACATTTTCCATCAGAAAATCCGACCGTGTGTATGGGGCATTAGTGTCAGGAGGAAGCAACATTTATTCTCATCTTGGAAAATAGCTGAAGCACTTGTCCTATAATTCAAGGGACTCCAAGGGCATACAGGGATCACTTGAAGACTAATGCCCTGTACACACGGCCGGACTTACCGACGGAATATGTGCGATCAGAGCTTGTTGTCGGAAATTCTGACCGTGTGTGGGCTCCATCGGACTTTTTCCATCGGAATTTCCGACACACAAAGTTTGAGAGCAGGCTATAAAATTTTCCGACAACAAAATCCGTTCGCGTAAATTCTGACCGTGTGTGGACAATTCAGACGCACAAAGTGTCACGCATGCTCAGAATAAATTAAGAGACGAAAGCTGTTGGCTACTGCCCCGTTTATAGTCCCGACGTACGTGTTTTACATCACCGCGTTCAGAACGATAGGATTTTCCGACAACTTTGTGCGACCGTGTGTATGCAAGACAAGTTTGAGCCAACATCCGTCGGAAAAAAATCCATGGATTTTGTTGTCAGAATGTCCGATCAATGTCCGATCGTGTGTACAGGGCATAACACTACCACTGTGTTAGTGTGAAGCTAAAAAGCAAAGCAATAATATAATACTAATATTTTGATAAACATTGAAAAAGTGTACAGTATATATTACCACACTAATCAAAATCTAGTTGTGCATTTTTAAGATTTCTTATATGCAGCTGGTTTTAGTGGTATGAAAATTTAAGAATAATTCCAGTTCTTACCTGTTTTGTTAATTTTCTTAGCTGTTCTGTGAGCATTCCAGCCAGTTGTTCCAGCTTGGCATAAGCCTAAAGTACAAAATAATTAGATATATTATCATTATAATATAGTAAGCAGCTGCAGTTAACTCACACTGTACATTTAAGATTTAAAAAAAATTCAGCTTCAAAATAACCAAGAAAAATGTTTAGTTACCGGCTAGTTTTACAGGAACAATATCTATTGAAAACCCCTAATTACATGTTGAGCTTGAAGGAAAGCTCCACTTTTTACCATATTTACCATTAACGGCTTTTCCATTTTTTTTTTTTTAACAGATTTAAAGTGTCACTAAACCCTTATCATAGAATACTATCAATAAGTCACTATGAGATTTGTTTTTTGTATTCTGCAATAAACCTGGATGATCCTACTGCTCCCTATCTCCCCCTTCTGTACATGTCCCCAATTCAGCTGGGGATTTTGCAGCTGTAGTGGCAACTCTGCACATGCTTAGTTTTTTGAGTGAGTTTCTATGCTGAGCATTTCCTTCCTATCACATCTGAGCAGTCAAACATATGAGTGTATACACAGTGGTAAATGAGAGCCCAGTCCCTCCCTCCTCCTCAATGCCCACTAATCAGCTAAACACAATCGGGGTGGGATATTACATGTAAATTAGTTGAGGCTTTGCCTCTCTCTTATTCTAAGACACAGGTTGTGACTGGCAGATATCCGCCCACACCATGTTATTGTCAAAAAATAATATAGATTTAATTTCAAATATATATATATATATATATATATATATATATATATATATATATATACATATAAAAATGACAATTTAAAACAGTTTACTGATATTATTTATTTATTTTTACTCTGTATTCCATGTGACCAGCAGCAGAGGACGAGGACTAGAATATCCTCCTGCTTATGTTTCCCTGCAGACAGGCTGAGAAAGAGCTGGGTCATGTGACAGCTGTATATCGATTAGGCAAAAGGTACTTAGATGTTTTTTGTTTTTTTTTAATAATTGCAATGTCATCATTCACATACAGAAAGAGAAGGAACAATGGAAATTAAACAGTGTGTGTTTAGTATCACTTTAAATTACAGATATCCTCTTATTTCTCAAGTGAGGTGTCATAGGCCAAGCAGCCTATGAATCGTTAAATAGGTTTAAATTTAACATTAACAAAATAAAGGAAATTGCCTCGGGACATTAAATGAGGTGAATGCGGTTAGTCAACAATTGACAGAGTAAACGCAGTCTCAAAATTTATTAAAATTGTCATGCAAACATAAAACACGAATCATAGCCAAGTCACTGAAATGATACATACAGTAAAAAATGTCATTACACGTATCGATGTATAAAATGTAAATTGCACAGTATACAGGCAAGAAAAGTATCCCAACACGTTTCGCAAGACCATGCTCACTTCATCAGGAGTAGATGCGTGTGTAGTACATCTGTGGGGGGTATAATGAACCCAATAAGTACTAGAGGCCACTTCTGGGTATTCAGCATTTGGTAGTCTGATAGAGCCTCTGGTGAGTATAGGGCCATGCGTTTTGGACCCTTTTAACTAATTGTCACCATACCAATCTCTGTGCTGATACTTATTTGGTTCATTATACCCCCACAGATGTACTACACATGCATCTACCCCTGATGAAGCGAGTATGGTCTGGTGAAACGCTTTGGGATGCTTTTCATGCCTGTGTACTTTATAAATTTACATTTTATACCATGATATGTGTAATGACATTTTTACTGTATGTATTATTTCAGTGGCTTGGCTATGATTCATGTTGTTTATGTTTGCATGTCAATTTTAATACATTTTGAGACTGCATTTACTCTGTCAATTGTTGGCTAACTGCATTCACCTCATTTAAAGTCCCAGGATGAGTTCCTGTATTTTGTTGCATATATTGGGATGGAGGTGGTTTGCGGGTGACATCAGACCTTTTCCTTTTTGTAAATTTAACATTAAAGCCCACAACTTTCTGTTGAAATTAAACCCATCAGAAATGAGGAAAATTCTGACTGAGCATTAAAAAAATTACATGATTTTTGATTCAGAGAACTAAATAGTTGAAGTTTAAAGCAAGTCAAGATTTTTTTCTGTAAAAGTTGACTTTAGCTCTGACCCCTCTCCCTCCGAAGCTCAGAAAGTACAGGGGGTAAAGGCCAAAACAGACTTTCGCAGGAATAGTTAAGATTTGAATACAACTTCATTGGCCAGTATGTCTAGATTTACTGATTAAACATATGTACGTATCTCAATTAGGGGTGCAACGGATCAAAAAACTCACGGTTCGGATCGTTCCTCGGATCAGGTGTCACGGTTCGGATCATTTTCGGATCAACAAAAAAAAAAATCTCCCCCACTGTAATATCCAAAATCTCCCTATTGGCAGAGTATTGACAGGGTATTGGCGTATATTGGCAGGGTATTGGCGTATATTGGCAGGGTATTGGCGTATATTGGCAGGGTATTGGCGGGTATATTGGCAGGGTATGGCAGAGTATTGGCAGGGTATTGTCAGGGCATTGCCAAGTATTGTCAGGGCATTGCCGAGTATTGACAGGGCATTGCAGAGTATTGGCAGGGCATTGCAGAGTATTGGCAGGGCATTGCAGAGTATTGGCACTGCTGCCATCCGATCTCTCCCCTCCACTGTACAGATCAGTACACAGAGGGGAGAGAGGAACCGGCGATCACGTGCTAAACGGCCGCCGGGTGTACCAAGATGGCCGCCGCTCCGGAGCTAGGCTAAAGCCGTGGCCTTTCCTATGGCCCAGGCCACAGAGCGCTGCGCGGATCGCAGGTGTCCCGTACAGATCAACCTCCGCGGATCGGATCACGGATCGATGACGATCCGTTGCACCCCTAATCTCAATAAGGGTAAGCTGTAATGATTTATTTTTTCAGCACTTATATTTGAATTCCCCTGCTTTGTGACAGGTATACTTTAGGTACCTGTTACTTGAGCAAACAAAAGACAGTTAAAGCGAATCTGTCAGCCATTTTACAGTTGAAGTCATGATTGCTGCCACTGTAAAAAGTAATTCACAGTGGATTGCTTTTTTAGTGGCATTTGATAAGTGGGTTTAACTCTGATGCCGTGGACATACGAGCGGAATGTCCGACAGAAAAAGTTAGACGGGAGCTTTTCATCGTATATTCTGATTGTGTGTATGCCTCATCGGACTTTTTCCATCAAAAATTCTTACGGACATAGAAAGAGAACACGGTCTAAATATTTCCGCCGGAACCAATTCCTATTGGGAAAACCGCTCGTCTGTATGCTGCTCCGATGTACCAAAAACGACGCATGCTCTGAAGCAAGTACGAGACGGAAGCTATTGGCTACTGGCTATTGAACTTCCTTTTTCTAGTCCCGTCATACGTGTTGTATGTCACCGCGTTCTTGACGGTCGGACTTTGGTGTGATCGTGTGTACGCAAGACAGTTTCAGCAGAATTCCGTTGGAACTCCGTCGGAAAAACCTTCAGGAGTTGATTCCGACGGAAAAAACGGTCGTGTGTACAGGGCATTAAAGGCAGCAGCACTGTGCTGCAACTGCATCCATACCATGCGTTTGCGGAGCGGCCTCATTCAGTTGAATAGGTGATGCTCGACTATAGTACTGCACGCTGAACATGACCTGTGGTATAACTTTTGCTGTGCCGCATCACAACTGTGGCAGAATGAACTAACATTCAGGTTTGGTAAAAATTGCGGCTTGACCACCTATTTTTACCAAATGTGGTACCGAAGGGAGCTGGGATAAATGTTTTCTGGTCATGAAAGGTAGCAGTAGGCACTTTTGAGGCATGACTTTTTTTGAAAAAGTTTTAAAGGTTTGCTTTATCCCCAAATACTAAAGAAAAGAAAGATGAATGAGAAATGTGATCCTGTGTCTTCCAGTTAACAGAGAAAAAACTGACAAAAGTGCTAGATCACTTTATGTTGTATGATAAGCATAAAATTATGTGACATACCTCTTCAGGTGATGTTTGGCATACAAGTATTGCATCCAAAAAACTGTATAAATACTGTAGTGAAAACAGAAAAAAAAAAAAGTTATGAAACATTTTTTTAATATTGGCAGTTTTTCTGCATTCGGTACTGAAGTAGTAAGCAAAATGCTAGGGGTGCCATGCAAACAACTCGATCTATAACATGTTCAATAAAAAGCCTTGCACAAAATGACTTATGAGAGTTAAAAAAAAACTACAAACAAATATATTATACACTTTACCCAAAGCATAACTTAACTCCCAAAATAAGTTTTTGTTTCCTTCACAAATGTCTTTTTTTTAAGGGTTTTTTTTTCTTTTTTTTTACTCTGATCTAAGCCAGAATGACATGTCCCTGATCTTGCAGCCTCCTGGGATACGCAATTAACATCTCCAAGGAGGCTGCAGGACCAGGAACATAAAGTGGCTATGGTGGGTGGGCCCAGGATGTTGTTGGGACTTTGCTGTGTGAAGAGGCAGCTACCGGATGTGGACCAAGATGGCAGTGTGGGAAGTGGGCCTTGCCACTCAAAAAAGTTGATTACAGCAGGACAGTATAAATATATGTTTGGTAGATAACCCGGCAATACAGGTGAGAGGGTAAAAAAAATGTAAAAAATAACAATGGGGGGGGGGGATTAAGTTTTGCTTTAAAATATATGCAAACCTTAAAGCAGCCCTCAAAAATTCCACACGCCTGCTCGCATTTTGAGGGCGGGCGAGCGTGGGTTGCCTGGCAGCGGGGGGGGGGGGGGGGGGGGGGGGGTTGGGGCGAGCACCGCCAGCAGCCTGGGTTGTATGGAAGCAATCGTAGGGAGAGCCACCGCCGCCGCCTGGTTGATCAGAGCGCGGGGAACACAACAGCTTTCATTTCAATAGCTGTGTGTTCCATCATATACAGCCCCTCCCCCTTGTCCGGGGAACTTTGATAGACAGGTCACTGTCCCAGGATTGGACGGGTGATCTGTCTATCAAAGTGCCTGGAAAAGGGGGAGGGGCTGTATATGACGGCGCGTGGTGGGGGAACACGCAGCTATTGAAATGAAAGCTGTTATGTTTCCCCCGCGCTCTGTTTAACCAGGAGGAGGCTCTCCTCTCTCTTCCCCTACACAGGTAGGCTGCATTAGGGACACATGGCTGCACTGGGGACACATGGCTGCTATGGGGACACATGGGTGCTATGGGGACACATGGCTGCATTGGGGACACATGGCTGCATTGGGGACACATGGCTGCATTGGGGACACATGGCTGCATTGGGGACACATGGCTGCACTGGCAGACACCGGCTGCATTGGTGGACATGGATAAAGTTGTTGTTAATATTTATTTTTATAACTTAATTCTGCATAAAACATTTAAGTGTCATTTTATGAGATAATTTATGAGGGCTTGTTTAGGGGTGGGATTAGTGGCGGGGCATGGTAGGGGTTGGGCGGGGCAACTGGTGGGGCGTAACCCTTGAGGCCTGGCTAGTAGCTCAGGACTTGAAATTTTAAGCCCTGCTTAAAGTATAACTAAAAGGCAAAACTTTTTTTTTTTTTTTTTTAGTTTTGGATAGAGTAGAGAGGGATTAGAGCCTCAGTCAATTTTTATTGCTGTCTCTGCCCCCGCTAAAGAGATTCATCCTCTCTATTTGTCCTTTTTACCATTATCATTGAAAGTAAAAAGAAAACCCCAAAATTTTGGGTTGTCCCCAGAAAAGTAATAGAGGGGAAATCTTCCAATGGGGACACTAGTTCTGGTGCCCTGGGGGTCCCTGAGAGATTACCATAATTTGCAGGGATTTCCTCTCACTTCCTGTTTGGCTATGGGACAGGAAGTGAAGGGAAATCTCCCCAATGGAACAAAGATGGCAAAAATAAACCCTACAGGAGTTATAGCCCTCCCTTACTCCACTCATAATTAAAAAAATAATTTTGCCTATAGTTCTACTTTAACTATTTTTAATCCTGGTACTGCTAGTCTTATTAAAACTATTTTATATTTACTTGAGTCAACACCCTCTTGCCTGCATGCCTGAGCTATGGTATCCATACCATGAAGTAATGCTGCATGAATCATCCGTCGTTACTCAATCCCCAAGAATTTATTTGCAGAGATTTCCTCTCACTTCCTGTTTGGCTATGGGACAGGAAGTGAAGGGAAATCTGGGACAGAGATGCGGAAAAAAAAAATCTGACAGTGGTTATAAACCTCCCTTACTCTATCCAAAATGAAAAAAAAGTTTTGCCTAGAGTTTTACTTTAACAACAAACTCTATATTGCTACCATTTGGTTTGTACAACTAAAAAAAACATTTTATTATATCGATTAGAGAACTGCAAAAAAACAAAAAAAACAAAACCTCAAAATCAGTTTTGAATACTTTTAAGATGAGGACATATGTTAAAGTGTGCAGAGTTTGCTTTTTAAATGCCCTTTCCTGTAGAATCAGTAATGCAGTGAATGATGTGCTGGGTCAGTGGCTCAAATATTATTACAACATGGTAAACATGACAGGCAGCATTTTCATTGCTTAGTAATGGTATACTCCAAGTTTCACTCTTAAAAGGTTTCCTTTAATTAAAAAAAAAATCCCCTACTCATATTTTAACAAAAGGTCCCTGGTAACAACTGGGGATTCCTGGGTAAGTTGAGCAAATATGTATACAAATTGATTTAATTTACCACATTTTTAAAGAAATACTTACCGGAGTTAGAAACTTGTATGTCAGGTGGGCATTTTCAGCCAGTACGTCTGCTGCAAGATCAAAGTACTAGAAAGAAACCAAATGCATTGTATTTTACTAACAGATTTTGGGCTTGTGTTTATGGCATATGTGTGTCACACTTCTTAGATTATTCAGGATCCACTGACAGGTACATTTGACTGTATTTGACCTGCTTTAAAGGCTAAGTTCACTTTTTTTTTTTTCTAAATTCCAGCACCCCTTTGCACCAATAAAGCATTCATGTACTTTTTTTGAAAAAATATCAAAGCTTTCCATAAAATCTACAGACAAGTACTTTACTGTCCTCCATCCATGATTCCAAAACGTATCTATTGCTTCTGTCTTACGTCCTTACAGACTTTAGGTTATGACACAGGAAGGAGTTGACCAGCTGACCTCATTAGCACACACCCTGCATCATCCACCCTCCCATTCCCACCCTCTGCATAGCGGGAACTCGCTCGGATCCGCCTGAAAAACGCACAGGCAGATCCGAGCGGGCCAATCGCGTGAAAGGGGCCTTAGGATAAAGGTTTTCCATGAATAAATAAAAGCTGATCATTTAAGCACCCCTGCTAGTGTAAAATGGTTTGTCTCATGCCTGTAAACTGATACAATCGGCAGCTTATTCTTTTGAAAAAAACAAAAAACAGATTTACTGGTAGACTCACTAAATGAAAATAAAAGAAAAAAAGCCTAAAAAAGAAAAAATGAATGTAGCCACACATCTAAGAACTTGTAAGCTGCAAAAATAAATAATAAATGTCTGCTTTTGGATTTAATACTGCTTTAACATAATGGCTAAACTGACTACTTATAAGCATAGGTACACAGTCATCTATAAACATTCCAATTTCATTGTAAGCCCATAAGTGGTGAATAACATTAGTAGGTAACTATCTGTAACTTTGTTAAAAACTTCTAATAAAAATGAATGAAAATGAGGCATTTGATACTTCAGGTTTGAGTGCCATCACATTGCCAGCTTGCTCACTGTGCTGGAAGTGTGCAGTGAGCACACTTATCACAAAAAGCCTCGTCACCCATATACGTAAAGGTGCGGCGTGTGGGAGTTAAAGCCCACCCTTGTTGCAGCCGCACATATGCGTTACGTGGGCAGTAAGAGTTGAAAGTGGATGTAAACCCGATTCATGAAATCTGACTTGGGCACATAAATCTGTAGTGTTTACTTATCTCTCTCCAAAGACCTAAGTCCAGTGTCTTTATGCTGCTTCGTTCCTCTGTTATCAGCATAACTTCTGACAAGTTCTCCGACACAGGAGATAAAAGCAGCTGGAAATTTGTGTCAGGGAGGGAGCTTAGAGACAGATAAGCAGTGAGCTTGTCTATTCACAGCACAGCTCTGCAAGTATCTTTGTTCCTCTGCCTATGTGGAGGGGGGGGGGCGCCTTTCCTCCGATCAGCTCTCACACAGTGTTTGCCCAGACTCACCGCCCACTACTAAAACAGTAAGAAAATTTTCTAACACGATGTGCACTTTCTAAGGAGTCTAGAATGCTGAAGACAGCAGATATACATGTAAAACCTATGTAGGGAGATTTGTTTCATCTCTGTGTATCATCTGAGGCTATTCACCTCACTGGGTATATGTGAGGGCTTACATCCACTTTAAGCCAAAAGATACTATTGGTAAATTAGGTTTTGTTACTCATTGCTCTATAAAAGAAACAATTAAGTACCTGAATCTATTATCTTTCAAATAGTTATGTTCAGCTCTTTGTATAGGGAACCAAGCTTGTACCATA
The DNA here is from genome assembly GCA_037952925.1 of Lithobates clamitans. Classification (NCBI taxonomy): domain Eukaryota; kingdom Metazoa; phylum Chordata; class Amphibia; order Anura; family Ranidae; genus Lithobates; species Lithobates clamitans. The sequence goes on from JBBGZY010000637.1 coordinate 11,475,611, forward strand.
ACTTTTTTTTTTTTGGAAAAACATGAATTTAGGATAAAAATAAAATCGTAAACCTACATAAGTTCAGGTTTTACCTGCTAGATATCTTGGGCTCCATTCACACCTTGGAAATTTGAATCGTGGACAGAGTCGCTTCAATTCTCTCCGCGATTCCAAAATCGCGGCGAAATGCGTTTGCGATGCCATTACTTAGTAATGGCACCCCAATCGCGTTGTGATAAATCACACTGCAATCGTAGCAAAATCGCACTGCTGTCACCCAAAAAGAAGCTCCTGCTCCTTTTTGAGCAACAAGCTTTGCATATTCCGATTTTGCTGCAATTGCAGCGTGACTTATTGCACGCCAGCCGCTGCAAAATCTCACCGTGATTAGAGTGTCCTTAACAAGTAATGGCATCACAAATGCCTCCCGCATTTTGCCATGATTCTGGAATAGTGGGCAGGATCGATTTCACCCACAGTTCAAATTGTCTCGTTGTGAATGCAGCCTTATGCCGCGTACACACGATCGGAATTTCGGCCCGCAAAAGACCAATGAGAGTTTTTAGTCGGAAAATGCGACCATGTGTATGCTCCATCTGACTTTTGCTGGCCGAATTCCAGCCAGCAAAAGATTGAGAGCATGTTCTCAATTTTTCGGTCGTAAAAAGTTCCTATCCGAAAATGCGATCGTCTGTGGCAATTCCGACGTGCAAAATTCCTGCGGAAACAATTTGACGCATGCTCAGAGGCATTGAACTTAATTTTCTCAGCTCGTCATAGTGTTGTACGTCACCGCGTTCTTGACGGTCATAAGTACTTTTGTGTGACGGAAAAGCCACCATATTTTTTTCCGACGAGAAGTCCGATCGTGTGTACGCGACATTTCAGTTTCAATGAGGTTTATTTTCCAAACTAAGCTGATAGCTAATCACCAGCACGGATTTTGAATGTGTCTGCTGTGCCTCAGTTTACTTATATTTATATGGTGAGGTCTACATTAGTAGAAGACAGGTGTGATCTTGAACATATATAAAAGGGACATTATAAAAAAGTGAAAAACTAATTAAAAGTAGTAGTAATCAGGATGCACAGCCTTTCCACAGTAAAACAATAGTTACATAAACCAAGCAAATAAGCAGCAATGGTTAACTATATCAATGGTTTATTAAAATGAACGCTAAAGAAAAAAGCAAAGCAACCCCCATATTAATATGGTTGTATCTTCAGCACCTCACATTACCTCATATTTGCAGTATAAAAGTAAAAGATTGCCAAATGTTTCAGGAGGAAAGAGGTTTTGCTGCAACAAAAATTGAAGTTTTTCGAAGCCATCTGTAGGCTTAGTATCCATATTCATCAGTGCCTGATTATGAAGTGTGACTGGGTCCAGTTCCTGAAAAAGAAACAATGCTTTACTATTACACACCGGTTTTGGAACAGATAAGCCTTTTACAGATACAGAAAATCAACTTTTACACCCAAGTTTTACATTGTATCGACCAGAGTAAAATCAGAGCTTTAAAATGAGGCCTTTTGAGTAAGGCCCCTTTCACACGGGGGGACCAATCAGGTCTGCCTGTCAGTTTTTTTTTTTAGGAGGACCCGGTCAGAACATCCATTGCCCTCTTTGAAGCGGCGGGTGTCAACGGACTTGTGTTCGTTGACACCCGCCGACATCTGATCCAATCCTAGCCGCTAAAAACAGACAGATGGGGGATCCGTTCCCCATCCTCCTGGCGGATCAGATGGCCATTGAATGTAAATGGACAGGTGGTCCATTTCCATCCGACTGCCCATAGAGGAGAGCAGGCTGTGTCCATGTCTGCTCTGCATCAGCGGACACAAAACTTTCATTTGCCTGCTCAATGGGGATCAGCGGAGAGCTGTGCAGGCAGATCCGCTGGTGATCTCTGCCGGTGTGAAAAGGGGCTAAGTGTGATCCAAAGGTATACAGAATTTCACAAGATACAGCACAATTCTTTTTTTTACAAAGTATATGCAAACCCTCACCTTGTAAAACAACCCACTCAGTTTAAAGAAATGAAAGGCAAAACATTTGTGTATAGAAGTATATATAAAAAAAAACAAAAAAACACATTATAAGTACCTTTTTTTCACATACCCTCCGTTTCCTCTGTTCTCAGCGAGTTAGGGATGGAGAAACAGCTGCTCTATTGTCTTAACAGTAAATGGCTGTGCAAGGGGCGAGGGTGGGGGGGACACACGTGTCAGCGCAAGTTTGATTATTGGAGGAGAGCAGTGAGTTCCCAGCACAGCTAAAGAACTGACCACACTGTGTTCTCATGCCCAGTGTGGTCAGTTTTTAATAGGAAAACAGAGGGACTGGCAGGAAAACCAACAATTTCACACAAAGGAAGCAATACAAACAGAACAGGATACATTTTCAATCAAGTACATGGTGCAGCAGGCACATATCAGGAATAAGAAATGTTGGGTTTATATACTCTTAATGTAAAATGAGAGGCTACCAAGTCTTAAAAATTGAAATCCAGTCAAACAACTAAATACATAATTAAAATGTATATGTATGAACTGTTTTGTGTGTGAATTTATTTGTATTTCAGTTCAGCCCCTATTGAGAGTCACTCACCCCTGCCAGACACCACCTCACTTTTCCCCACTGAATTTATACAGCTTGGTTAAGGACTCATTTTAGACTGCAAGAGGGTGCTGAAGGAGAAGCAGCACACAAAAAAGGACATCACTTTGCTCTCCCCTCCTTCCAGAGGAGCCCAATATAAAAAATAAATTAATCTATATAGAAATAAAATTTAAAGAACAACTGTATTTTCATACTGGACTCTTCTGATCCACACCCTCTAGTAATATAGTCTGCACTAACACTGCCCACCGCAGTTTCTGTATCTAAAACACATTCTGCTGCAATGTTTTCTTCTACTTGGGCAGAAGACTTGTATGGGGCCGTTGTGGGCACCTAGTCAGCCCTATACAAGTCTATGAGGGCACAGCCTGCAATCTCTTATACTGCACATGTTTTCAAGCATACTTGTCTCATGGAATTCATATTGACTTTCCAAAAAGGGCTTCTAAAAATTGCAATATTAGAAAAATTACTATTAAAAAAATGCTTCTAAAAACTGCAATATTAACAATATACCAATCACACCAAGATCCCCAGGAAAGTCAAAAAGTAATGTCAAATTTAGTATAGAATTCACATTGTGCCAGCATCTTAAAAGTTTAGAACATTTTCATACCATGGGCAGGAGATCTTTGGCATCTTCTGCACAATGACAATTCTTTTAGGCATCTTTAGAGTAATTACGTTGGGGTGAGATATGTTCTATAAAAGATTTTTAATTGTACGTGAGCAAAATGAACATTTCTGACAGGTTTAAGAGCTGTTCCTCTCACTGCTCTTGGTGTATTCTTTCTATTTCGCCCTTGTTGGTACTTGGTGCTATGTTATTTTCAACAGAAAATTGCAAGAGATCTCTGATATTTTATGTTTACAAACCATAGTATTCAACAGGGGAATATTTCAGCTACGTTTTACCAGTTGAAAAGTGTAGTTCAACAAATTCCTAACCAGATAGTGGTAGGATTAGTAATTCTTGTCCTGTTGCAAAGTTGTTTTATTTTCTAACAGATCTTACACATACAAGAAGATACAGTGGAAGCTTAAATGAATATCTTTTAGGGCTCCTAAAAGTCTGTCCGGACTAGGTCAAAGGAATGTGAGGCATATGAGCCAGGTCAGTGGCTGAGGACTTCTGGGTTCTGGAGACTTCTGGTCACTTCCTGGTTAGAGTCCCTTTGGAGCTTCCCCATAGTGGCTGGCAGCTATCTATCTCCCTGTCCTTGCTGGATGTTTGACTGGAGATCAACACACTACATTTGCTCTCAGCCTGCTAACATTCCATTACTGCCTGGGTTTACTGCTTGGCACCATGTAAGGTTTATTTGATAACTTCAATAAACTTGACATCTTTCTTGGACATTGTTTTATGTGGAACTTCCTTAAGCCCAAGACTGTGTGCACATGCTTTGAGTCCAGCTATTCCATTTCCCATATAATATACAACAGTTTTCTGTTTTTTTTTTTTTTACCACTGGAGCACCTGTTTAGTGTTCTTTCTTGCCATTCATCTGTTCCTCTAATCTAGTGACCACTTTCAAGGCTGCACGAAGCTACCCGTGCACCTGGCTTTGGATTTGGCTGCAGTTACAATTTGCATGCTCGTATTGGGGTTTAGCGCCTAGTTATTGTCCAGAGGAATATGAGGGCTATTCTAATTTAATTCTACCATGTTTTTCAATCCCTATAAAATCCCTTTAAAATTCTTTATACGCCTGTTAAATTAGTGAAAAGTTTTGCGTGGTATCCATTAGGGTTGCACCGATACCAATAGCAGTATCGGTGCCGATACAGAGCATTTGCACGAGTACTTGTAGCGGATATCAGGGAGGATCGGTGCGGTGGGGGAGGGAGTTACAATCAAAGATCTCCCTGTGTGGCTTTCAATAAAGCAACTGACATCCTCTTTTCCTCCTCTCCCTCCTGCGGCTGCCAGATGCTTTATTGAAAGCCACACAGGGAGATCAGTGATTGTAACTTCCTCCACCGCTGCACCGATCGCCCCGGACTGTCCCCTGTATCTCCCTCCAGTCTGCCTCTGTGTCCTCCGTGTGCTCCTCCAGCCCACCCACCCCCCCCATGTCATCCTCCATGTGCTCCTTCCTGTCCTCCTCCGGTTCCCTCCATGTGCTCCTCCGGTCCTCCTCCATGCTCCTCCACCCTCCCCTGTCCCAGATTCAGCGACTCTGTCCATTCATAACTGAGCATTGTAAACTATGTTTACGATGCTTCGGTTTATGAATGGAGAGGAGCCTGTCTACTCTTCATTCATCTTCAGTGCAGCTGAGGCTGCAGAGAAAGGGACTGGGGAACCTGTGTTCTCATTTCCTTTTTCCTAGGTCAAAGGGGAGATGTCAGGGGTCTGTTTAGACCCAAGACATCTCACCAAAGCCCCCCCCCCCCCAACAGGGTCGATTAAAAACAAAAATAAAAAAAAGGAAACATTGTAATAAATATTTAAAAGTAAAATTGTAAAAATAATAATAATAAAAAAAAAAAAAAAAAAAAAAACACTGACCCCCCCACCTCAAAAAAAGAAAAGCATTGTAAAAGAAATATATAAATATACAAATTGTGAAAAAAAATAAAATTGTAAAAAAAAAAACAAAACCTTACACAGTCCACACCTGATCAGTGCCACCTATCAGTGCTGAATATTAGTGCCACTGTCACATGACATAAAAAAAAGTATCGGTCGATGGCGAGTACTTGAAAAAAAAAGTATTGGTACTTGTACTCTGTCTTATAAAAGTGGTATCAGTGCAACCCTAGTATCCATATGGGGTGAAAGACATATAGTAACCGAATTATAATAATTAACTTAACTCTCCCAACTAATGCAATTAGTAGCTTACATCATAATAAGAGGTATATAGGTGTCTATATTCATAGGCATGTTTATACGAAAGTACAAAAAACTTAATCTAAGAGATATTTAATACAGAGAGAAGTGTATGTCAGGAGGATTGTGGGAACTTCTATTGATCTTTGGTCAACATGATAATTGTACCTCTTCAGATCGTGGTGGCATATCTGTTAGCGCTTCCTGTGCTGCATCATCTAAGAAACAATTCAATGAAAACATTTTATTTCTAAGCAAATTATGATACACAACAGAAAACTGGTTTTCTAAATACAATATGAGAATGAACGATAATGTACTGTCCCTATTGTTTACTACAGTAAAAATTATTCCATCAACTATGACTAATATTATTACAATATATAATTTATATTCACTAAATAATTAATTTGCTATAAGGCTGCGTAGCTAGCAAGCATTCATGTGTCATACTTTCACTCTTTTCAGCAAAAAAATAAATAATATTTTATAATTCATGTTTAACATCTGCAAGTTCAGGGGCCAGAGCCTGCAAATTGAAAAGCATTTTGTTATAGTACAGATCTAGTTAAACTTACATGCAACAGGATCACATCTGACCTTATATACAAAGTGAACGTCAAAATTGGAAAAGGGTGATTTCAGCAGATGTTTTGCTCTGCACACACAAAATTCTTGAAGTTCAGAAAACTTATTACAGCCAATACAATAAAATAGACAGGGCCAAAATAATATAGTAACGTGAAGAGTTATGAAAAGATGAAAGAAAAATACATAATTTATAAATAAAAATACAAAAAAAAATGGTTGCCTATAGAAAATGTGAAAAAAAGGTAAAACTTGGGCATTAAAGCTGACCTTCACCCCTTTTTTAATATTCCTCTCTCCTGCCTCTTCCCTCTCTCTATAACACAGTAAAAATGAAAAAATAAAAGTTTTCCCCCTAAAGCCCAGGTCTCTAAATATAACCTAAAATTTAACCTAAGCAAGGATGACATACCCGGACCCAGCACATGCGCAGGAATGGTGCAGGTCACTCTGGCATCATTTGCAGTATTTCAGCACAGACACATTCACACAAACCACCTACTGGGATAGATACATCACATATTCCATGTAGCAGCTTGTGGGATCTCGCACATGTGCAGAAATGGGGCTGGGTCTATGCCAGTTTAGTGGCAGGGCCCTCAGTGTGTCAGTGCATGCACCAGGTCTCAAATTCAAGATGGAGGCATCAGAGAGGAGCAGTGTAGGGAGAACTTTCCCTAGAAGCAAGAGAACACTGGACTCCGTATCCTGGCAAGTAGGTGTTTTTTTTCTTTCATACAGGGACAAGTTTTTGGGTTTAAACACTTTATTTTCTGCTAGTAAGGGTGGGGTGCAATCAAGCAACTAGGTCTGTCTTCTGCTGGCATAATAGCACTCGCAAAGCCAGGTTTAATAGTTTATTTGTGCTGAAAGAGTAATGGGCGCGGACAATATTCACAAATAATCAGGAGTTTTCAGATAACGTAGTCCACTTTTTAAATCTGTCATTAAACGAAATACCTTTCTGTTGGGGGCTGCAATTGGTTGAGTCACAAACTGAAAACCAATTTCGGGGCAGTGAAGCATCTGTTCAGAATCACTACGAGTAAGGCATCTGTCCTGCAACTGGCAAGCTGCTTTCTAAATCAGATAATGGCTGCTTGCAGCTTCAGAAAGTTCACTTTTTAAAAAAAGTATAAACATGGAAACAGGACAACAGTGATTTTCAATGTTCTAAATACTGTGGGCTTATGTAGACAAATGGTGTTGCATTAATTTTATGACAAGTTGACTTTAAAGAGGGTTCAAATGGAGCATTTTTGAGCTTTCCTACAGTGATCTGCTGAGACCACATGATCTTCGGCCTCTCTTGGGTATCCAGCCAGATGCTTCCAATATGATGCATTGATAGGCTTATGCCGCGTACACACGACCGGTTTTTCCGTCAAAATAAACTCTGAAGGTTTTTCCGACGGAGTTCCGCTGAAACTGTCTTGCCTACACACGCTCACACCAAAGTCTGACCATCTAGACTGCAGTGACCTACAACACGTACGACGGGACTAGAAAAAGGAATTTCAATAGCGAGTAGCCAATAGCTGCCGTCTCGTACTTGCTTCAGAGCATGCGTCGTTTTTGGTCCGTCGGAACAGCAAACAGACGAGCGGTTTTCCCGATAGGAACGGATTCCGTCGGAAAGATTTAAAACATGTTCTATTTCTAGGTCCATCAGAATTTTCAAAAAAAAAAAGTCTGATGAGGCCCACACACGATCGGAATGTCAGATGAAAAGATTCCGTCTGACTTTTCCTGCCGGAAAGTCCGACTGTGTGTACGTGGAATTAGAAGTAGGCATTATTGATTAACCACCTCCATACTGGGCCTATTCTGGCACTCCTCTCCTACATGTAAAAACCATCATTTTTTTGCTAGAAAATTACTCAGAACCTCCAAGCATTATATATGTTTTTTAGCAGACACCCTAGGGAATAAAATGGCTGCCGTAGCTTTTTATGTCACACAGTATTTGCGCAACAATTTTTCAAATGCGTTTCATGAATTAAAAAATAACAAACAGTAAAAAGTTAGCCCAATATTTTTGTATAATGTGAAAGATGATGTTACGCTGAGTAATTAGATACCCAACATGTTGCGCTTTAAAACTGCGCACACTTGTGGAATGGCGCCAAACTTTGGTACCAAATCTCTATAGGCGATGCTTTAAATTTTTTTACAGGTTACCAGTTTACAGTTACAGAGGAGGTCTAGGGCTAGAATTGTTGCTCTTGCTCTAACACACGTGGCGATACCTCACGCGTGGTTTAAACAGCGTTTACATATGCGGGCGCGACTTACGTGTGCGTTCACTTCCTCAAGCACACAGGGACACTTTAAATTATTTTATTTTTTTTATTGTTTATCTTACTTAAATTTTTTTATTTTTACACTTTCTCTTTAAAAAAAAATAATTTTGATCACTTTTATTCCTATTACAAGGAATGTAAACATCCTCTTTATTGAGAGATATGTGTTCTATAAGACCCCGCATCTCTTCTCCAGGCTGGAAAGCATCAGATCAAAAAAAAACAAAAAACGATCCGATGCTTTTCAGCCGAGATTTCGCCTTTGTTTACATCCACTGCCCGGACGTGATGTCATAACGCGATCGGGCCTCCGACAGTCATAGAGATGACTAGTGACTATCTGGTCACCGGAAAACTCTATGCTCTTCATCCGGTGGCTGATTCTTTCTCCGGGTCCCCGATTGCACGGGAGAGCCCAGAAAAGCACCGCTGTGATCATTCTTACGGTGCACAGAATCGCCAGCTGAAAAAGAAGATATCTGAATGATGCCTGCAGCTGCAGGCATCATTCAGATATCACCACTGAAACTCAAAGATGTCATAGGACATCCTTGGGCTGGAAGTGGTTATTTAAAAATCCTATTTATTTACATATTGAATTTCAATTATTTCTATCTTACTCCTATTATCTGAATGATCTTAAGGTTGGAAAATGACTTTATAAAAATATTCATGCATTTACTTCATTGAATTCAGTGACACAGTTGCTATGCCCTGTGAATAGGCATGGCTGTGGCACACGTCAAAGAGCCTGTCTTCTGAGTTACAGAGGTGCTGAGAAGAGGATTTCAGGAGAAAGAGTCAATATAAGATGGCAGCAAGATACCATGGGATATGTAGTCAGTGGAGATTGAAAGTGAACAGCAGAGAAGAAGCTGCAAAGCATGCAGAGAATCCATGAAGTTGTGGAAAGTGATGGCTAACAGACAGGCAGAACTCATAGCAATGAAGTAGATTTTTCAAGTATGTTTATATTGGATTATGAAAAATAACTATTGTTTGTAATGCTTTTACAACGCTGATGTTATAAAATAAAAGTGTACGCTGTGACCATAGAGCTCATTTAATGTGCAGTTGATTCTACATCTCAGGGCTGTTCTAGCTGATAATTCTCCAGGGATGTAAAGAACCCTATCAATTGGCCTTTGAACACAAAGTGCCATGGTGTCTTCTGGACATCCTTCCATTAAATATAAATCTTCTAGTCAAACTGTTCATCACAGTACAACATTTAGAAAATTAAAAAAGGTGCCATGAAACTTACTTATGCATTTAATAAAATGTCATTATTATATACAATACCTATTGCAAGCAGATATATTCTTTATATTCTGTCCACAGTAGTATGGCTAACAGGTCTGGCTACTGTACAGACAACTCTGCTGACCGCAAGATTTAGAGGTGGAAGGGAAACCAGTCTCTCAACATGTGCAGAGCGTCAGAGGTGTAACCACAATTTTTATGGCGTGTGGCCAATGGTGTCTGTGGCTTATTTTGTGCTTAAAACGATAATCAATAAACACTCGTCTTTCATCAAAATTTACTGGACTTACTATTTTTTAACTGGTATTCAATGCCAGCTTTGAGGTTAAAGGCTTCAATTAACGCAGTTTCATGCAGCACCAGGGTGTTTCCAACACTGCGCACATCAATGCCTTCTGTTGTCATGCCAACCCCGAGCTCTGGAGGGAAATACAAAGAACTACATTTCTAGATGCACAATAGAAAAAAAAATGATAAAATGAATAAGACAACAATAAGGCTGAACACTTCCATTGCACATTAAAAAAAAAAAAAAAAAAAAAAAAAGAGAAGGAAGAAGTAGTAGATAAGGCATGTGTAAACACTGTGATTATTATACAAGGATACAAAAAGTGACTTGCCTTCAAGCTGGAGCAAAAACATACCAATATACAATACAATGCTTGTGGACATACTGAGAAGCAAAACACATTGTATTTTGAATCAAAAGAGAAAAATACTCTGACTTCACCCAAATAGGACTGCTCTGCCGGGGAGCCTTTCCTGCCAGCTGAATACAATGATCAGTGTTGTGGGCTAGAGCTGGCAGCTCTGCTCATTCGGAAAAACACAACAGGCTGATTGTACACAAGCTGATCGATAGGAATAGATAGCCGGGCTGCCTCACACCTCACCCGGCCCCCCGAGTGGTTAGGTAAATGCAGCCTCAGCTCAATTGATTCGGACCACAACTCCAACCCAAGTTGTGGTCTGGATGAATCGAGCTGGGGCTGCGTTACCTGCTAACCACTCGGGGGGCCAGGTGAGGTGTAAGGCAGCCGGGCTATCCCTTCCTCTTTCTGCAGTATACTATGGGTTTGGACGGACCTTTCCTCAGCCTGCACCCTCACTAGTCAGCGGCATCCAACTCGTTGGACCTTGACAGCCTGAGCAGGGCCTCTTAAGCATTTATCGTGGATGACAAGTTCATCGATAGATCTATTTGTGTACAACCAGCTAGCCCAAAAATGGATTTAAATTAGTCTGGTGCCCACTGAATTTCGATCCATGTATGGCTGGCTTAAAGTGATTGAAACGATCACCTTGTAAAACAAACCAATCAGTATAAATTAGAAATGAAAGGCAAAACATTTTTGTAATATATATATATATATATATATATATATATATATATATATATATATATATATATATATATATATTTATATATTTATATATATTTATATATTACACACCTTTTTTTCCCTTTTTTATAAGTGATCACATTCCCTCTGTTCTCAGCTGCATAAGAGCTGGAGAAGGAGAAGCAGCAGCACACTGAGCTTGCCAGTGAATAGCTGTGCAGCGGGGGCGTGTCAGGGCAAGTCTGATCATTGGTGGAGAGCACACTGAGTTCCCAGCATAGCTAAAGAACTGACCTGCTTAGTGTGGTCAGTTTATAATAGCAAAGCAAGGGGACTGGCAGGATCACCAGGGATTTCACATAAATGAAGCAATACAAAGAGAACAGGATACTTTCTCATACAAGTTCATGGTACAGCAGGCACATATCAGGTATATGAAGTTTTGGGGTAACAAACACTTTAAAGTTTTCCAAGAAATGATAATTGGTGCCTCCACTGGAGATGAATGCAGCATTCTTATGCACTGACTTTAATGTTATTATAAACTGAATAAAAAATAGATTTTATCTTTGGTGGAGGTGCTATACATTTTTTTTTTATGTATCTTGTATCATAGCGCACTGATCACAGGGGAGGGAACAAACATTTTGAATGAGCTGGTTGTAATTGTTCTAATATTCCACAGTTATTTATGTCTAAAAATTTGATTGAAAGGTTGTTCCCTTACTACTGTCCTTGTGACACCAGGATAAGAAATGGGTGGTATGGTTGTCACCAGGACAGGAAGCCATAGTCATGATTAAAAGTATTTTTAGGGTCCATGCACACTGGCTTAAAAAACACCAGTGTTCTTGGCAGAACAAAATTGCTCATTTTGAGCATTTTTTTTTGTACTAGTCTTTCGAGGCGTTTAGCTTTTTTTTCTGCCAGAAAACTGCTCTCAAAAATGCAGAACAGAAGATTTTTTTTTTATCTGCCTCTAAAAGCTGAGCTTAAAATAGGCCTCTAAACTACCTAATGTGCATGGACATATAGGATAACATTAGTTACTTCTAAAGGCAAAAAGCTAAACTCCTGTAGGAGCAGCGTTTTTTTTAAGACAGTGCGCATGGACCCTTATATGCTGCATACACACGATCGGAATTTCCGTCAAAAAAAGTGTGATGGGAGCTTTTGGTCGGATATTCCGACCGAGTGTATGCTCCATCCAACTTTTTCTGTCTGACTTTCCACCAGCAAAAGATTGAGAGCTGGTTCTCTATTTTTCCAAAAAGTTCTTGACGGAAATTCCGTTCGTCTGTATGCAATTCCGACGCGCGAAAAACCACGCATGCTTGGAAACAATTCGACGCATGCTCGGAAGCATTGAACTTCATTTTCTCGGCTCATCGTAGCGCTGTACGTCACCGCGTTCTTGACAGTCGAAAGTTCAGAGAACTTTTGTGTGACCGTTGACATGAAAGCCAAGCTTGAGCGGAATTCCATCGGAAGGAAGGAAGGAAGGGAAACAGAAAGCTCTCATTAGTAAGCTTGCACAGTTAGAACATTGGAGACTATATATTGAGATTCTTCAGTTAAAGAAAATTAAATAAGGCAGCGCTTTAAAATGGATAGCTGAATTTCATATCCAATATATACTAAGCTTTAACTTTAAAGCGCTGCCTTATCTGAATTTCTTTATTTAGAAATATTTTCATATTAACACTGGTATAGACAAGCAGCTTAAGGTTTTTTTTGTTTTTTTTTTTACACTTAGAGCCCTTTCACACTGGGGCGGTTTGCAGGCGCTATTGCGCTAATAATAGCGCCTGCAAACCGACCCGAAAGTGCCGCTGCTGTGTATCCAGTGTGAAAGCCCCGAGGGCTTTCACACTGGAGCGATGCGCTGGCAGGACGGTAAAAAAAAAGTCCTGCCAGCAGCATCTTCGGAGCGGTGAAGGAGCGGTGTGTATACCGCTCCTTTACCGCTCCTGCCCATTGAAATCAATGGGACGGCGCGGCTATACCGCCGGCAAAGCGCCTCTGCAGAGGCGCTTTGCGGTGGTATTTAACCCTTTCTCGGCCGCTAGCTGCCCCTTTCCTCTGCCCATGCCAGCACAATCCTCCAGGCTCCAGCTGCCCCTTTCCTCTGCCCATGCCAGCACAATCCTCCAGACTGGCTCTGCACCCATCCCAGACTGCTGCATCTCAGTCCTCTTAGGCATGCCTCCCAGTCCTCCAGACTGTGTGCACACTCACCAGCCCTCTTGGCTGCCTCTGTGGAACTCCTGGAGACTTGCCCGGCAGTGTTCTCCCACTGTCTTCTCTTGCTCCTCCTGGTCAGGACACCTCTGTGGGTTGTAAGAGGGTCCCGTCTGCACTCGAGCCCAGGCCCAAGGTCACCCACCCCCCCCTCAGACTGGGGAGCTCCCTCAAAGGCCCCGACAGCCTAAGACTCCATCTTCCACCTGATACAACTTCTCCCCAGCTGGGCTGACCCTGGGTATTTAAGAAGGCCTGCCCCCTGCCAATCCAGATTGGGGATTGGTCAGGGCTCCTCAGAAAATCCCAGGCAGCTCCACCTCTCCTTCCAAAAAACACCAGGACATTCTGGAAAGAAGTGGGAGGTCCTGGTGATGCTACCTGTGAGTCACCCAGCACTACTCTGAGCCACTCCCAGCCCAGGTCAAAATGGAAATTTTACCTACTCTAAAAAACAAAAAACAAAAACCCTGTACTATTCTTCTAGCACACTAGAGGGTGCTACATGTGGAATGCCACAAAGAACTCATTCTAATTACACTCCGACCGATCATTTGTTAATAGGAGACAGACACTCCTACATGAGGACATTGTTACTGTTTCTGTATCAACAGAACACAAGCATGTAAATCAGCTGCCATGACATTTGCTAAAATCTTGGCAATGAATATAATGTACCTGGGGATTAATTTTTTAAATAAATAAAAAGAAATACATAAAAAACAGTCTGGAACATCTATTACTTTTAATTATACAAAGTTACAGTAAATTACCTGGATGTTCTCTGATGCCGTGTTCTATTATATCTGCAATGTGCTTTAAAGCTGGTGCATATTGTTTCATGCTATAGTAACACAAAGCAATGTTGTAAGACAAATCTGTCCAAATAGAAAAAAAATGAAATCAAACAATAGGTCAGTCTCCATTCTTCAATTACCTAACAATGCTCACATTCTAAATCAACTGCTGCAAAACCACAATACAGGAATATTGAGAAGAAAATAAAGTGATTGTAAAGTCTGTTTTTTTTTTTTTTTTTTTTAAACAAACATATTATACTTACCTGCTCTGTGCAGTGGTTTTGCAAAGGGTAGCCCAGATCCTCCTCTTCTCGGGTCCCTCTTCGGCTCTCCTGGCCCCTCCCTCCTGGTGAGTGCCCCACACAGCAAGCAGCTTGCTATGGGGGCACCTGAGCCGAGTCACAGCTCCCTGTGTCCATTCAGACACGGAGCTGCCGTTCGGCCCCACCCCCTCTCTCCCCCATTTGGCTAACTAACTTTGATAGACAGCCGTGGGAGCCATTGGCGCCGCTGCTGTGTCTCAGCCAAACAGGAGGGAAAGTCCCGGATGGCCGAGGGACTCGTGGACATCGCTGGACAGAGATAGGGCTCAGGTAAGTAATTAGGGGGTGCTGGGGGGGGCTGCTACACACATTAGGCTGCTGCTCCTGCTGCTGTCAGTGTCTCCTGTGAAACCAAGAAGTGAGAGGAGCGGTGCTGAAGAAAGGTAGGTGTTTATAAATTGGAGGGAGGGACAATAAGTGGGGAGTCTTCTTCCATAATGCATAGAATGTATAATGGTAAAAAAAACTTTGACTTTAGAACCACGTTAAGTCCTGGAAGTTGCGAGGTGGGGCCTCCATGGATTAGACTTGTTTTTACTGCACATCCCACAGATGCTCATTTGGATTGAGATCTAGAGAACTTGGAGACCAAGTCAACGCCTAGAACTCATTGTTGTGTTCCTCAAACCATTCTTGAACCATTTTTGCAGTGTGGCAGGGCGCATTATTCTGCTGAGAGAGGCCACTGATCTTGAGGGAATATCGATTCCATGAAGGGTTGTACATGATAAGCAACAATGTATAGGTAGGTGGTACATATCAAGTAACATCCACATGAATTTCAGGACCCAAGGTTTCCCAGTGGAACATTGCCCAAAGCATTACACTGCCTCTACCAGCTTGTGGTTACGCACATGCACCTGGCAATCCACGTGATGTAAAAGAAAACGGGATTCATCAGACAATTTCTTCTGCTTTCAACATGCTTACTTGCTGGCTAGCATATCCCACCGACTTTCAGATGCTATTGTAATGAGATAATCAATGTTATTCACTTAAAGTGGTTCTAAAGGCAAAAAGTTTTGTTTACCTTAATTCATTAAGGTAAAAAACCTTCTGGGTGCACCTTCCCACCTAGCCCCTGCTTATACTTATTTGAGCCCCATCTTGATCCAGCGATGTGCATGAGAGCAGCGGCTCTCCCGGGTCTCTCTCTCCTCATTGGCTCACACAGCAGAGGCCATTGTCTCCCGCTACTGTGAATCACAGCCATTGCACCAATAAGGAGAGAGTGGGGGCGGGGCTAAGCCATGCTGTGTGTGTGTCAATGGACAATGGACGATGTCCATCGGGAGCAAGCCTGCCCAAGTCCCCCAATAGCAAGAGTGTTGCTGTGGGGGGGCACAAAAAGAAGAGGATTGGGCTGTTCTGTGCAAAACCACTGCACAGAGCAGGTACGTATAACATGTTTGTTATTTAAAAAAGAATAAAATAAAAAAAAAAAAACACAAGCCTTTAGTATTACTTTAACCTGTCAACGGTCAGAAAGTTATGGCAGTGTAGACTGCTCCATGAAATCCATAATCTTCAAAAATGAAAATTATAAGCAAAAGGCAAAAACATCCATAACCTTAACAAGAGCATTTATTAGGACAATGCAAACAAAAGTGATGATGTGTACTATTCCAGGAGCCATGGCAACAAATCAATTTTATGTCAGTAAGTACTAAGCTGAAAGTGATTTTTCATTCTTCTGTTGTGTTGCTGTATTTTGTATTAATAAATAGGTCCATCAATATTTATTTGCCAATTACATCACCTGCTCCTTAAATGCTGTCCCCACTAGCAAAGTAAAAACATGTCTTTTTAAAGTCAAATCATCTTATTTTGTATTTCCTCTTATTGTACCTTGTTTATATCCCACAACTTGCATGGCGGTGAGGAATTTTTTGCAAGCCTCGTCATATTGTCCTTCTTTGTAGAGCAGGCAGCCCAAATTTATCTCGCTATCTGGATCATCAGAAGGCATCTGTTCTACTAAGCTCTGAAAGGAACCCAAAAACGTAAAATTTAGGCTTCGAAAAGGAAATCAGAACTGCCTGATGTGAACCTTTTTTTTTTTTTTTAAATACAGAAACACTTGCTATTAACCACTTGCTTACTGGGCACTTATGCCCCCTTCCTACCAAGGCTAATTTTCAGCTTTTGACTGACAATTGCGCGGTCATGCAACACTGTACCCAAATGACATTTTTATCATTTTTTGAGACAATAGAGCTTGCATTTGCTGGTATTTTTATCACCACTGGTTTTTTTTATTTTTTGCTAAACAAAATGAAAAAAAAGACGGAAAGTTTTGAAAAACAAACTAATTTTTTCTTAGTTTCTGTTGTAAAATTTTGCAAATAAGTAATTTTTTTCATTCACTGATGAGGAGGCACTGATGAGGCACTGGTGAGGCTGAACTGATATGAAGGACTGATAGGCGGCACTAATGGGCACTGATAGGTGGCACAGATAGGCAGCATTAATGGCACCGATGGGGCTGCACTGATCATCAGTTTCATGACAAATGTGTGGCGCTAGAAACAAGTCGTTAATAATTAAATAACTATATAACTTATATGCATATATAACACAAATGCAGTGAAACTAAAAAGTATAAACGAAAATGATTTTTAGCATCCAAAATAAAGTGCAAGTGCACAAAATCCTTAATAATGTATTTATACTTAGTAATGTAATGTACTTATAACTAAGTATTTTTTAACAGTCCATTATGACAGCATAAAAAGTGATGATAGTGACTTCATGCAGTGTGCACACACCCTCCACCAGATGTACCCTCACTTTAAGGGCTTTATATACAAGCCTGTAGTAAATATTAACAGCTTGAAAGATCCTCCTGTGATTCCTCTTTCTTGTGGTGGCTAATTTTAGCTTGAATACAGATCAAAGATCACTCCTTCCTCCTGGTTAGAATGCAGATCAAAAGCCACTACTTCCTTCTGGCTATCAGTAGCCTCCTCATATATGTCACATGCGGAAAACAACAGAGGCTTGCAATGGTGTGATAATAGGATTTTTTAAAACAGCTTACCTGTAAAATCCTTTTCTTTCGAAGAACATCACGGGACACAGAGCCACAGTAATTACTGATGGGTTATATAGGGTATCACTGGTGATTGGACACTGGCACACCCTATCAGGAAGTTCAACCCCCTATATAATCCCTCCCCCTTGCAGAGATACCTCAGTTTTGTAGCCAAGCAATATAGTGTATTAGAAGAGGGGCGGGACCTCTGTGTCCCGTGATGTCCTTCGAAAGAAAAGGATTATACAGGTAAGCTGTTTTAAAAAATCCTATTTTCTTTCTCGAACATCACGGGACACAGAGCCACAGTAATTACTGATGGGTTGTCCCAGAGCAATGCTACCTGTAGGGTGCAATCAGACCTGAGGACCCTGTACCGCTGCCTGCAGCACACTACGCCCAAAGGCGATATCCTCATGCCTTCTCACATCCACCTGATAGAATCTGGTGAATGTATGAACTGAAGACCAGGTTGCAGCCTTGCAGATTTGAGCCATAGAGGCCCGGTGATGCACTGCCCAAGAAGCACCAATAGCCCTTGTGGAATGTGCCCTGATCTGAAACGGAGGAATCTTCTGTTTCAAACCGTAAGCTTGAATGATCAATTGTCGAATCCATTTAGAAAGGGTAGCTTTTGACGCTGCCTGTCCTCTATTGGGACCCTCTGGCAGCACGAACAAAACAGTTGCCCCGAGATAGGCCTTAACTGCTCTTACTACATCCAATGAATGTAGAGATCTCTCTTCCGGAGAACAGGGATCTTGAAAAAAGGAAGGTAGAACAATGTCTTGGTTAAATGAAAATCAGAAACCACCTTCGGGAAAAAACTAGGATGAGGGCGTAGTACCACTCTATCCTTGTGTATAATCAAATAAGGCTCCTTACAGGAAAGGGCTGCTAATTCTGAAACTCTTCTAGCAGAAGAGATGGCCACCAGAAAAATTAACTTCCTTGTCAACAAGACCAAAGGAATCTGACCTATTGGTTCAAAAGGCTGTTTCTGTAACACAGCCAGGACCAAGTTCAAGTCCCAGGGGTTTAGGGGCACCCTAACCGGAGGATTAAGACGCATCACCCCCTGCATAAAGCTTCGGACCAAAGAATGCGAAGCAAGTGGCCGCTGAAATAATACTGATAAAGCAGAGACCTGGCCCTTGATGGTACTCAAGGCCAGCTTCATCTCTAATCCTAATTGTAGAAAATCAAGAATTCTACCTATGACATATTTCCTGGGATGCCAACCTCTGGATTCACACCAGGATACATAAGCTTTCCAGACTCTATGATAAATCATCCTGGAAGCTGGCTTCCTTGCATTAATCAAGGTAGATATGACAGGACCCGAGAGCCCACGACTCTTCAGAACGTGGGTCTCAATAGCCAAACCATCAAATTTAGCGTTTGTAAGGCAGGATGGAACACTGGACCTTGAGATAACAGGTCTGGGCGTACCGGTAGGGTCCACGGGGAACCCACCGTCATCCTTACTATTTCTGCATACCAAGTCCTTCTGGGCCAAGCGGTGGCCACCAGAAGTACCGACTTCCTTTCCTGCCTGATCCTGCGAAGGAGTCGTGGTAGTAGCAGAATAGGCGGGAATGCGTAAATCAGTGAGAACTGATGCCACGGAATCACCAACGCATCCGTCCCGCATGCAAGAGGATCTTTTGTCCTTGCCACAAATCTGTCTATCTTTTTGTTGAATCGGGATGCAAAGAGATCTACATCTGGAACCCCCCATCTTTGGCATATGGCCCAAAAGACGTCGGGATGCAGAGACCATTCCCCTGGAAGTAACTGCTAGTGACTAAGATAGTCCGCCTGCCAGTTCTCTATTCCCGGGATGAAAACTGCCGATATGCATGGCACATGCATCTCTGCCCAGACTAAGATCTGGTTCACCTCCTTTTGAGCAGCTCGGCTCCGGGTGCCTCCCTGATGATTGACATAAGCCACTGCTGTGGCATTGTCGGACTGGATCCTGACCGGACAACCCTGTAGCCTGATAGTCTAGGCTTTTAGGGCTAGATATATCGCCCGGATCTCCAGAATGTTGATGGGTAAGGTCCTCTCGGTCTTGGACCATATCCCCTGAAGCGCAGACTGTTCCAGAACTGCTCCCCAACCTGACAGACACTGGCGTAAAAACTGAGGTATCCCTGCAAGGGGGAAGGATTATATAGGGGGTTGAACTTCCTGATAGGGTGTGCCAGTGTCCAATCACCAGTGATACCCTATATAACCCATCAGTAATTACTGTGGCTCTGTGTCCCGTGATGTTCGAGAAAGAAATAGTTTTTATAAAAGGTTTAATTACAACTTGGACTTCACATACATTTACACTCACATTTTCATGATAAAAACACGCCTTTGGTATACTGATATACAGAGGGGTGATAATGTCACCTGAAGACCGGATCTGCAGCCCCGGTTCACCCCGTCCTTTGCCTGTGCTGCAAGAAACTTCCTGCTTCCTTCCACGTCAGCCGATCAAGCTCCTCCTACCAGTTTCGTCACAATCTCGTGAATTGTCACAATTCCCAGAGGAAGTCACGAGATTGTGACAAAACCGGTAGGAAGAGCTTGATCGGCTGACATGGAAGGAAGCAGAAAGTTTCTTGCAGCACAGGCATAGGACGGGGTGAACGCCGTGAACCGGGGCTGCAGATCCGGTCTTCAGGTGACATTATCACCCCTCTGTATATCAGTATACCAAAGGCGTGTTTTTATCATGAAAATGTGAGTGTAAATATATGTGCAGTCTAAGTTGTAATTAAACCTTTTATAAAAATGATATCACACTATTGCAAGCCTCTGTTTTCCGCATGTGATATATATGACGAGGCTATTGATAGCCAGAAGGAAGTAGTGGCTTTTGATCTGCATTCTAACTAGGAGGAAGGAGCGATCTTTGATCAATATTCAAGCTAAAATTAGCCACCACAATAAAGAGGAATCACAGGAGGATCTTTCAAGCTGTTAATATTTACTACAGGCTTGTATATAAAGCCCTTAAGATGAGGGTACATCTGGTGGAGGGTGTGTGCACACTGCATGAAGATACTATCATCACTTTTTGTTGTCATAATGGACTGTTAAAAAATACTTTGTTATAATACATTATTAAGGATTTTGTGCAATACACGGAGCACTTGCACTTTATTTTGGGAGCTAAAAATCATTTTTGTTTCACAGGATATACTTTAATTTCACTGCATTTGTGGTATATATGCATATAAGTTTTATAGTTATTTAATTATTCACCACTTGTTTCTAGCGCCGCACATTTGTCATACAAGTTTGCATTATCACATTTGGGGAAGTGTGGGGAGTGATTTTAGTTTTGTTTCCACTTCAGGTTTTAGTTAAGCAGCTCACAAGGATTTACCCATTTGCACTGATCATCAGTGTACTGATGATCAGTGTCCATGTCCCCTTTCAGGATTGCCGGTTACTGGCTCTTCGTGAGGAGAGGAATGTCGATAACCGGCAATTCTGTTTACACTGTGATTGGACACAGCTGATCATGTGGTAAAGGGCCACTGTGATTGTCCCTTTACCACGATCTGTGTTCGGCCATGTTGAAAGGACAGAGCGATCACAGAGCACACCGGATGCGTGCCCCAGGGGGCATGGTTTTGGGAAGATGCCCATGGATGCCCTCCTGGAAAAACAGAGTCGCGCTGTACCCGTCTTTCAGCTATAGCACGGTTAGAAAGTGGTTAATTTTGCACAGAATGCAGTGTACTATCTGCAGAATTTCCAAACCATTTTAGGATTATATAAATTAGCTGTACCTGGCACTTTCAGGCCCCAGAGCAATAAAGTATTATGCCAGCCATATATGTGTCAAATCCTGAACGAGTTTTCGTTCGAAAACCGCACCTTTGAAAATTCGTTACATTTTTGACCATTAGCGAGTCCGCAGCGGCAGCCAGTTTTCGTGCAGCCATCGAATTTAAGTGATCAGGCATGTTTAAATTTTTTTTTAAATGAACGAATTTCTAAGCAACGATGGGAGAATCATGCGAGAACTCTAATCTAAAAAGATAGGCTGTGACCTGGAAAGAAAAGAAGATTCCCGGCCACAAATTTTCTTTTATGTAACAACATGAGGTGAAATTGAAGGCTTAGTTGGTCGAATTTCCAAATCAATGGTGGCACCATCGGATTACAAAATGCATGAATTTTCGATAGGTAAATCGTTTGGAGTTTGACCCATGTATGGCCTGCATTAGGGTCACAGCATTAAACATCCCAGTGATGGTTTCTGATGATCATAACATTACCTAACCTGTTATGAAAAGGCCTCTCACATCCACTGCTGCTCCACAATTGTATCAGAAAGATGCATTTCTGCAGTGTCAAGTGCATATCATAAAGATCATAACTCAGGCCTCTGGAACCCCATTCAGTCATCAAGATTTAGAAATGGTCGCATTTTTGCTAATTCTGGCACTTTATGTAGCTTCATTCAATTTCAGGTGTATTTGGTTTCCATGAAATGTAGTTTTTCAATTATGTGCCCACAGGCTAGTCTAAAAACTTAAAGAGTAACTCCACTTTTGTTGAAAAAATAAACAAACAAACAATGCGATCAATGTACATTTCAAGGATTTTAACAAACTGCTACAAATTCCTACACGTTTCTGCTCTGAAGAAAAAGCTGTATGTTCCACTAAGTTTTTGGATAGGGATTGTGAATGGTAGTGACTAATTCATTTTAACCAGTTCCCACCCAGGCCAATTCTGACATTTCTCTCCTGATGTAAAAATCAGTACTTTTTTTACACAAACATACACATATATATATATATATATATATATATATATATATATATACACACACACACACACACACACACACACACACACACACATATATATATACACACACACACACACTTTTTAGCTGAGACCCTAGAGAACAAAGAGGCGTTTGTTGCAATTTTTTAGTCACACGGTATTTGCGAAAAAAAACACAATATATAACTTAATTTTTTGGTAAAATATAAAGGATGATATTACGAGTAAATAGATACCCAACATGTCATGTTTAAAAAAAAATTGCGTACACTCTTGGAATGGTGCCAAACTATGGTACTTAAAAATCTCCATAGGCAAGGTTTTAAATTGTTTTTACAGGTTACCAGTTTAGAGTTACAGAGGAGGTCTAGCGCTAGAATTAATGCTCTCGCTATAACGTTTGTGGCTATACCTTACATGTGTGGTGCGAACACCATTTATATTCTGCATGCAGGCACGAGGGGACAGTAACACTTTAAAAAAAAAATTTACCTATTTTATTTCTATACTGTCTCTTTACATTTTTTTTTTACTTTTATACCTTTCACAAGAAATGTAAACATTGGTTGCGATAGAAATAAGGCATGACATCTTCATGGAGAGATCTGGGGTCTATACCCCAGGTCTCTCCTCTACCGTTGAAAGCATTAGATCAAAAAAAACAAAACAAAAAAAAAAAACACACACACACACTGCCTTTAAAAGCAATCCAGTGGCTAATCAGCATCTCTTAATACATTTATTGTACAATGCCTTTTTTTAATACTACACTGAGTGGTGCCCTTGCGCCCTGTCCTCATTCTTATCATTTTATATCCATTGGGGTATTCTTAAAAAGCTGCCATCCATTTATGTCTCCATTGAACATATTGATATGCTGTGTTTTATCTATGTGTATGTGCGAGTGCTATACTTATCATCCATTTTTTTTAATGGATTTTCACAGCACGCTTAGACAGTGGCACTCGCTCTCCCCCTTCCTGATGAGAAAAGCTGCAGTGTCTGCATCCCTGTAGATGTGATTTATCCTGTACATGTGATGTATCTCACCAGAAATTAAATTTTTGTTGCAGAGGATGCCTAACACCTGACTTGCATCTTGCCTCTTAGTGCAGAGTTCTTCACACAAGCAGGTAGTGACATTTCTGGGGGCATTCTGTACACCAACTGTGTATGGAACACCTCCAGGAGCCATATTGCATCAACTTTATAGAATGTTAAAGAGCTGCAGTTTAAAAAGAAAGGAGATTTTTATTAACAATAAAATTACAATATGGCTTGTTCTATATTATTGCTATATTATTATACTATGCTATATTATTATTTTTTTTTTTTACTAGCTATATTTTTTTCCCCGAAAGTGGAGGTACCCTTTAAGCAGTTTTCATTTGAAACTTGCATTAGGTCATATTATGGTAAATAGACTGCCAACTGTCTTCCGTCGAAACTCATTTCAGACTTGTTACGATACTAAAAACGGGTCCACTCACATCAGATCCATAAGAGACCCTTTTGGGACCCCATACAACAGACCACTGGCTTTCATTTTGCCTCCTTTCTTCAGTCTATATCCAATAGACAGGTGTTAACGCCCCGCCCCATGTCTTTTGAGAACTTACAACTATGCGACTCCCCTCCAGAGCACTCCATTTCCCAATTATATTCTATCCTGTCAGCTTCCTCAAACCCCAACCTCCCTACATGCACATTCCCCTATTAAAAGCATCTGGAAATCTATTTTATCTATTTACTTTAGAGTGACAAGAACAAGAGCCCAAACAATCCAACAATTACTCATTTATCTATGATGTCTGGAGATAAAACCCTGCCCAACAAAAAACATCTTCTGCCTCTTTCCAACCTTCATTCCTCACCATTGGCAATTTCCTCGGACCCCACTTAAGATGAAAGGGCATTGCAATTGGATTCTATCATGGTTCTAGAACAACTTCTGACAGCAGAATGGCTGGGCCAACACATAGTCACGTGGGCGTCTGGACAGTATTCTGTTACTCTCAAGTATTTTAAACATGGTGTCCTCAAAATATAATTCCTCCCTGTACTGGTCATGATGGAGTTGGGGGGGGGGGGGGGGAATACCGCCCACACCCCCCCTCCCATTTCTTCATTCCTGAGCATTCTATTTCCCCCCTCAGTCTCCCTATCACTCACCTCAATCTCCCACTCAAACTTTCCTCTTGCTCTCTCTGACCCTACTTACTCACCCCTCTTTCTGTATAGTTTTCCACACTTCCTCTCCTTTTTGAAGCATGTCCTACTATGGACACTAGATGATCCCTTGAGGAGATAAACTGGCAAACCACTAATGATTTTTGTGCTGGTGGAAGATATGGAGAACCCATACCATGCTACTATTAAACAGCTGAAATGATTTTACTTTGTAAATCTGCTAATGGCTGAACTACCTGCACTTGAATTTATGTGCCTGCGTATACTATACTCTACAGTGTTCACCAATTTGTGACTGTTGAGAATGCCTTGATTGTCTTTCTTGTACTGTCTTCAAACATAAACCTAACAGACCAAGATTAAGAAAAAACGACTATCACAAAGGGAGTTTTGAGTGTTTCTGTATATAAAAATGTAATAAAATTGAGTTAAAAAAACTAAAAAAAAAAAAAAAAAAGTATACCTTAGCTGCCGACAGCTCCTCTTCCCCATATTTAATGCAAGCTTGTAGTTTCAACACCTAAGAAAAACAAGAAAAGCCATCAAGCATGCTTGTTTATATACGCAAACACTATCAGCATGGCATGCCATTCAGCAACAAAAGAACTACAGGCTCACACTATACTAGCCTTACCAACCCTATACTCTACATTCCTAAAACACACGTGACTACAGAACACATGACAATAAAACTGTATATTTTTTAAATTATACTATAAATAACTATAATTATTTAATATCTGCCTATTGCACATCATCTACATTTTTGCTTTTTGTCTTTGATCCAATAGGAAAGAAGTTGAGATACATCCATTATCATTACCTTGCTTTGGTAGGCAGGGTTATCCAACAGAAATGTGGCTTTCATTGCCTCTGGATACATGCATGCCTTGTACAAAGACTGAGCATAATACAATTTATACTCATCCACTTCAGGGTTGATTTGCATAAGCTGCTCATAGCAGTCAGCAGCATTCACAAAGTCTTGCATCTGAAAATAACAGTAACCCAAGAGAGACAGGCCAGCCCTAGACTAGATAAGAAGAAAACAGAAAAAAAGAGAGATTATAATTTGGAAAATAATATTACACCGCTAATCCAAGGTAAAGTAGGTTATTTTAAGACAAGGCACAATTTGGTAATGTAATAATTTGGATAACAAGTCTTAAAGTGGTTGTACACCCTGTACACCCTGTACAACCACTTTTACCTACGGGTAAGCCTATATGAAGGCTTACCTGTAGGTGCTGGAAATATCTCCTAAACCTCCACGGTTTTAGGAGATATTTACAAAAAAGCCGTGCGCCGATGTCTACGGCGCATGCGAACTTTAGAAAGGGCAGATCGTGCCGTTTCTAAAGGGGGTCATGCCGTGACTGATGGCTCCCGCATGCATGCGCAGGAGTGACGTCACGCAACTCTGGCCAGTCAAAGAGCCAGAGTTCACGGTCCCGGAAGGAAGAGGGGTGAAGGTGGACGCTCGCTAATAGTAGGGACAGCAGTGACATCGCAGGCTTCGATTTCAGGTAAGTGACACATAATGGGCTACTGTGCGATGCATAGTAGCCCATTATGCTTTACCTTTTCAGGGAAATAAAGAGGAAGTAAAACCCATCAGGGTTTACTTCCTCTTTAAAGAGAACCTGAACAGGTTTGATTGACAGCTTGTCCCTCCTTTGAGTGCCCCCTCAGCCAGCAGCTTGCTACAGGTTGTCACCCAAGCTGAGTCAGCTCTCTGTGTATCCATTCAGACATGGAGCCCCAACCTGGCCCCGGCCCCTCTCTCCCCTGATTGGTTGACTGACTTTGATGGACAGCCGCGGGAGCTAATAGCGCAGCTGCTCTGTCTCAGCCAATCAGGAGGAGTGTACTGGATGCCTGAGGTTTGATTGACAGCTCCTTTGAGTGCCCCCTCAGCCAGCAGCTTGCTACAGGTTGTCACCCAAGCCGAGTCAGCTCTCTGTGTATCCATTCAGACATGGAGCCCCAACCTGGCCCCGGCCCCTCTCTCCCCTGATTGGCTGACTGACTTTGATGGACAGCCGCGGGAGCCAATAGCGCAGCTGCTCTGTCTCAGCCAATCAGGAGGAGTGTACTGGATGCCTGAGGGGATCGTGGACATTGCCGGAGAGAGGAGCTCTGGTAGATTTTTGGGGATGCTGGGGAGGCTGTTACACACAGAAGGTTTTTTATCTTAATGCATAGAATGCATTAAGATAAAAAAACCTTCTGTCTCCCTCCTTTAAAGTATAAGTAAAGTAAAAATAAAAAATTGTCCTTAACAAATCCATATCAGACCCTTATCTGAGCATGCAGTTGCAATGACCGCTATTGTATTCTCTAGGGTCTTTGCTAAAAAAACATATATAATGTTTTGGGGTTCTATGTAATTTTCTAGCAAATAAATGATGATTTTTACATGTAGGAGAGAAATGTCAGAATTGGCCTGGGTGCTCCAGAACGCCTGATAGCAATTTTTCGAACGCGTTTTTTTTGGAAAAAAAAATGTTTTTTGCTTTAAAAAAAAAAAACAAAACAGTAAGGTTAGCCCAATGTTTTTGCATAATATGAAAGATGAAGTTACGCCGAGTTAATAGATACCTAACATGTCACCTTTCAAAATTGCACACGCTTGTGGAATGGCGCCAAACTTCGCCACTTAAAAATCCCCATAGGCGACGCTTTAAAATTTTTTACTGGTTACAAATTTTGAGTTACAGAGGAGGTCTAGGGCCAAAATTATTGCTCTCGCTCTACCGATCGCATCGATACCTCACATGTGTGGTTTGAACACCGTTTACATATGTGGGCGGGACTTACGTATGCGTTCGCTTCTGCATGCGAGCACACGGACAGGGGCGCTTTAAAAAAATTTTATTTTTTTTTTATTGTTCATTTTACTTTATTTATTTTAGTTTGACACTTTTTTCCAAAAAAAAATTTTTTTTGATCACTTTTATTCCTATTACAAGGAATGTAAACATCCCTTGTAATAGGAATATGGCATGACAGGTCCTCTTTACAGTGAGATATGGGGTCAATAAGACCCCACATCTCACCTCTAGGCTGTTCCTGAAATAAAAAATAAAAAAAAGATCCTGGCTTCAATCGTAGCGGTGAGTCGGTAGAAGCACTGGAGGGCGGCGGGAGGGGGGCGTCCCCTCTCGCCTCCCGTAAGAACGATCAAGCAGTGTAACAGCCGCTATGATCGTTCTTATGGTGTAGGGAATCGCCGGCTGAAAAAGATGATATCTGAATGATGCCTGTAGCTGCACCCATCATTCAGATATCCCCGCACAAAGTCAAGGACGTCGTATGACGGAAGGCGGGAAGTGGTTAAAATGCTTTTTTTTTTTTTTAACACAAAGTTGTCCATTTATACAATATTTCTAACACATAACATGTACATACCAAAAATGACCCCCCAAAATAGATTCTCCTACTCCTCCTGAGTACGGCGATACCACATGTGTGAGACTTCCACAGCCTGGCCACATACAGAGGCCGAGTATGGCTGAGCATGGCTGGGTATGGCTGAGCATGGCTGGGTATGGCGGAGCATGGCTGGGTATGGCGGAGCATGGCTGGGTATGGCGGAGCATGGCTGGGTATGGCGGAGCATGGCTGGGTATGGCTGAGCATGGCTGGGTATTGCAGAGTATCGCCGAGTATGACTGGGTATGGCAGTGTATGGCTGGGTATCACCGAGTATTGCAGAGTATCGCCGAGTATGACTGGGTATGGCAGAGTATGGCTGGGTATCACCGAGTATTGCAGAGTATGGCTGGGTATTGCGGGGTATTGCAGAGTATGGCCTGGTATGGCAGAGTATTGCGGGTTATGGCAGAGTATTGCAGATTTTTGCGGGGTATTGCAGAGCATGGCTGGGTATGGCAGAGTATGGCTGGGTATCACTGAGTATTGCAGAGTATGGCTGGGTATTGCGGGGTATTTCAGGGTATTGCAGAGTATTGCGGGGTATTCCAGGGTATGGCAGAGTATTGCGGGGTATTGCAGGGTATGGCAGAGTATTGCGGGGTATTGCAGGGTATGGCAGAGTATTGCAGGGTATGGCAGAGTATTGCGGGGTATTTCAGGGTATTGCAGGGTATGGCAGAGTATTGCGGGGTATTGCAGGGTATGGCAGAGTATTGCGGGGTATTGCAGGGTATGGCAGAGTATTGCGGGGTATTGCAGGGTATGGCAGAGTATTGCGGGGTATTGCAGGGTATGGCAGGGTATGGCAGAGTATTGCGGGGTATTGCAGGGTATGGCAGAGTATTGCGGGGTATTCCAGGGTATTGCGGGGTATTCCAGGGTATGGCAGAGTATTGCGGGGTATTGCAGGGTATGGCAGAGTATTGCGGGGTATTGCAGGGTATGGCAGAGTATTGCGGGGTATTCCAGGGTATTGCGGGGTATTCCAGGGTATGGCAGGGTATTCCAGGGTATGGCAGGGTATTCCAGGGTATGGCAGAGTATTCCAGGGTATGGCAGGGTATGGCAGAGTATTGCGGGGTATTCCAGGGTATGGCAGAGTATTGCGGGGTATTCCAGGGTATGGCAGAGTATTGCGGGGTATTGCAGGGTATGGCAGAGTATTGCGGGGTATTCCAGGGTATGGCAGAGTATTGCGGGGTATTGCGGGGTATGGCAGAGTATTGTGGGGCATTGCAGAGGGAATTGCAGAGCATTGCAGGGCATGCAGAGTAGTAGGGATGGCTGAGCATGGATGGATGGCTGGATGTCTCTGTGCAGCGCTGTGGGCACTACAGATGCAGCCCACATCGCTGCAGCCATCCATCCGCCTCTCCGGTCACTGTGTACCGATCGGTACACAGGAGGGGAGGAGAGGAACCGGCGTCATCAGATGACGCCGGTTTGTTTACATGTGATCGCTCTGTCATTTGACGGAGCGATCACATGGTAAACGGCCGCGATTAGCGGCCATTTACCGGGATCTGTGATGCGCCGGGTCCTCTGGACCCGGCGGTCACGGATGCTCTCGAGTGCGCGCCCTAGGGGGCGCGCGAGAGCAGAATTCTGGGAGGACGTCCCTGGACGCCCTCCCAGAGTTAAACAACCGCCCTGTAGCCGTCATTTGGCTATGGGCCGGTTGTTAAGTGGTTAATCAGCAGCTGCAGCCACTGTATTTGGACGGTGGAGAGTCCTGCTGTCAGAATACAATATCTCATTGGGGGGGAGATTTCTTCATCCACCTCGCTTGTATGGATGGAGGAATTGGTTAGTATTTTTTTCCTGCCTGCTGGCAAATAAAAAAAAAAAAGGATTAGTCTATGGCCAGCTTTAATGTGTCTGCTGGTTATCATTAACCAGTTCCCATCTGGCCTATGGGCAGATGACACCTGTAGAAACTCCTCCTCGATATGTCATATGATGTCCTCCTGGATCACGAGGGCGCGCAGTGACACGATCTGTCACCGTCTGTCTGTGACTGATCACTCTACCAGCCCGCTGCTGGTACTATATGATTGCTGTAACCAATCACAGCAGGTCACATGACAGTTGTAAACAATGGATGCAAACTGAGCATTTTTCTGCTCAAATGCAATAATTAAATAAAAATAAATAATAATTAATTAATAAACACAAATAAATAAAAAACGTAACACCTAACCCTAATATTAATTCCTAACCCTTAATCCTAAATCTAACCCCTAACCTAACAAAATAAATAAATTATCCCCTAAACATAACCTTTAAAACAGGGGCACCCAACCTTCCCCCCCTGGCCCACACAAAAACGCTCAGAAGTGAATACAGCCTAACACTGAGACATGAGCGGTCAAATGTTCAGGGGAGTATGGCTTACATGGGGAATGCAGCCAAGTACAGGGATATCCTGGATGAAAACCTTCTCCAGAGTGCTCAGGACCTCAGACTGGGCCGATGGTTTACCTTCCAACAAGACAATGACCCTAAGCACACAGCTAAAATAACGAAGGAGTGGCTTCACAACAACTCCATGACTGTTCTTGAATGGCCCAGCCAGAGCCCTGACTTAAACCCAATTGAACATCTCTGGAGAGACCTAAAAATGGCTGTCCACCAATGTTTACCATCCAACCTGACAGAACTGGAGAGGATCTGCGAGAAGGAATGGCAGAGGATCCCCAAATCCAGGTGTGAAAAACTTGTTACAGCCATGAGTCTTTTTGGTAAAGATGCATTAGATCAAAAGGGTGCTTCTACTAAATACTGAGCAAAGGGTCTGAATACTTAGGACCATGTGATATTATTATTATTATTATTATTATTATACAGGATTTATATAGCGCCGACAGTTTACGCAGCGCTTTACAACAACATTAGGGCAGACAGTACAAGTACAATACAATTCAATACAGGAGGAATCAGAGGGCCCTGCTCGTTAGAGCTTACAATCTAGGATTTCAGTTTTTCTTTTTTAATAAATCTGCAAAAATGTCAACAATTCTGTGTTTTTCTGGCAATATGGGGTGCTGTGTGTACATTAATGAGGAAAAAAATGAACTTAAATGATTTTAGCAAATGGCTGCAATATAACAAAGAGTGAAAAATGTAAGGGGGTCTGAATACTTTCCGTCCCCACTGTTTATATTAGAAGGGATCCAGTGCAGTGAGCATGGCCTGGCACATTCATACATCTTCCCCAAAGTGCTACTACAGTATTGTTATTGAATGATTTATCCTGCTTTATGAACAGAATTTTTAGCAAGATAATATCTTACCCGATACTGTTTCTGCAGTTCAATGGTAAGTATATGGACTGCTTCTGTATACCTTCCTTCTTTAATCTAAACAAAAAATACATTATTATACACAAAATACATTAAAGATACATTATTTTTTTAATATAAGTTAAAATGCATTTGATGTATTCCAGTAATAGACAACACTCATAATACTCCACCTCGTCATTGGGCTGAAATATTTATTAAAATTTCAACCCAATAATATATACTCCACTCCGTAAATAAAATATAAACTCTGGTTGGTTGTGATGAATTATTGCACTTTGCCTCATATGTCCCTTAAGAGTTTATATAAAATTCATATTAAAAGGGGAGAAATATATGCACCATTTCTAAGCGCCATCTGAAAATGCTTTTCTGTCTCCAATTTCAATACTACCTGAGCCCCAAACTGACTTAAAGTCATGGCTAAATCTGTTTTTTTTTTAAATAACAAATATGTTACACTTACCTGCTCTGTGCAATGGTATTGCACAGAGCAGCCTGAACCTCCTCTTCTGGGGTCCCTCGCTGGTGCTCTGAGCTCCTAATCTTCTTGGTGCACACCCATAGGAAGCCGCTTCCTATGGAGGCGCGCCTGCAGGCTGGCTCCCGAACTGGGCTGTGTGCGTCCATTGACACACACACACAAACACACAAAATGCAACTTGGCCCCACCTTGCTCCCGCCTCACTGGATTTGACTGACAGCAGCGGGAGCCAATGGCTACAGCTGCTGACTGTCAGTCCTTGTGTGAAGGGGGAGAGGGGAGGGAAGACTGCAGCTGGACACAGCGCTGGGTCGAACCAGGAGCCAGGTAAGTGTTTAGAGGGGTAGGGGGGCGCAGCATGTCCTAAAATGTATTTTACCTTAATGCAGGGAATGCATTAAGGTAAACAGGTTTTAGCTTTAGAACCACTTTAAGTTAGGACTCTTAAGCAGCATATTTGTCCTGGTCACAGATACAGAAAGCACTGAAGCTAAAGGGTCACTATGACATCAATGTAACTGGCACTAGCAGAATGAGAAGCCAACATTTCTTTTAAAGAGACTCTTTTGCTACTGAAAGAAATTACACAAATTTTCTACACCTGACATACTTGGAGGAGTTTCAAATAAATAATAATAAAAAAAAAATGGCACACCAACCAAAGCTGATCATTATTGTTAATCTATCCATAGACAACTGTGGGTTTCCCTGTAGGCACCACCTGGCTTGACAAAAATAGATTCAAAATGTATTAAGCCAGGTGGAAACAATGGCTGAACAGTGGCTGCATCCAATCAATACAATAGCCAGCAATGCTGATTCCTCCATCCACACTGTTGAGTGGAGGAATCAGATTTTTTTTCTCATTCAGCCCGCTGACTGGATAAGATAAATCTTGCCGTGTCTGGCTATACTAAAGCCTCGTACACACAATCGCATTTTCGGCAAACAAGTCACCAGACTTTTGTCTGAAGGGCGTGTGCCTGGATTTTGTCCAGCATACTAAAAGCACACAATTGTCGGCCAACAAACACGAACGTAGTGACGTACTACGTGGAATTTCAGCTCTTGAGCGCCACCCTTTGGGCACCTTCTGCAAATGTTGTGTTTGGTGGGCACTGATTTTGAGCATGCGTGTTTGTACTTTGGGCTTTTGTGTGACGGACTTGTGTACACACGATAGTAAAATCTGACAACAGAACGTTGTCCGCCGAAAATTTATAAGCCTGCTAACCAACATTTGTCAGCGCAAAGTTGGACAACAATTGTCTGATGAAGCGTTCTAATGGTCGGATTTTAGGCAAACACTCTGTCATCACACAATTCCCGGATGAAAATCCGATCGTGTGTACGAGGCCTTATGCTGGCCAAATACATATAGAAAATCGACCGCTTTCAGTTCAAACGACTATTCGTCAC
Source organism: Lithobates clamitans (assembly GCA_037952925.1). Lineage (NCBI taxonomy): Eukaryota > Metazoa > Chordata > Amphibia > Anura > Ranidae > Lithobates > Lithobates clamitans. The sequence goes on from JBBGZY010000637.1 coordinate 11,508,589, forward strand.
TCGATAGTGACTTGTCCACTAACGGATAAAATAAAATAGTTTCCATGATCGAAAGTGATAACAATAACAACATATACAGTATCATTCTGGTTTGCCTGTACCAAAAGTATTGGGACACCTGCCTTTACAAGCAAATTTAATGACATCCCAGTCAGTCCGTAGGGTTCAATAATGAGTTGGCCCACCCTGTACAGCTAGAACAGCTTCAAATCTTCTGGGAAGGCCGTCCACAAGGTTTAGGAGTGTGTCTATGGGAATGTTTGACCATTCTTCCAGAAGAGCATTTGTAAGGTCAGGCACTGATGTGGACAATAAGCCCTGGCTCGCTGTCTCTGCTCTAATTCATCCCAAAGGTGTTCTATCCGGTTGAGGTAAGGACTCTGTGCAGGCCAGTCAAGTTCCTCCATCTCAAACTCGCTCATTCATGTTTTTATAGACCTTGATTTGTGCACTGGTCCAAATCATTTGGTGGAGGGGGGATTATGGTGTGGGGTTGTTGATCAGGGGTTGGGCTTTGCCCCTTAGTTCCAGTGAAGGGAACTCTTAATGTGTGTAACCAACACATTTTGGACAATTTCATGCTCCCAACTTTGTGGGAACAGTTTGAGGATGGCCCCTTCCTGTTCCAATATGACTGCACACCAGTGCACAAAGCAAGGTCCATAAAGACATGAAGGAGCGAGTTTGGGATGGTCTACACAGAGTCCTCATTTCAACCCGATAGAACACCTTTGGGATGAATTAGAGCGGAGACTGCGTGCCAGGCCTTCTCATCCAACATCAGTGCCTGACCTCACAAATGCTCTTCTGGAAGAATGGTCAAACATTCCCATAGACACACTCCTAAACCTTGTGGATAGACTTCCCTGAAGAGTTGAAGCTGTTATAGCTGTAAAGGGTGGGCCAACTCAATATTGAACCTTACGACTGCCATTAAGGTTCATGTGCGCGTAAGGGCAGGCGCCCCAATACTTTTTGTAATATAGTGTGTTTATTGGGATTTTTGTTTTACCAAAAACATGTTGCAGAATACATATTGGACTAAATTTATGAAAAAATTTGATTTTTTTTCAGTTTTTTTTTTAATTGGAAAAATGTTATAGCACAGAAGTAAATATTGTTTTTTTTTTTTATTTTTTCAGAATGGTCTGTCTTTTTTTGTTTATACCACAAAAAATTTAAAAAAACACAGAGGTGATCAAATACCACCAAAAGAAAGCTCTATAAGACCCCTTTCACACAGGGGCGGGGGCGGCGTCGGCGTCAAAACGCCGCTATTTTTAGCGGCGCTTTACCGCCAATTTCGCTGCGCTATTTGGCCGCCAGCGCGGCGCTTTTACCCCCCCCCCGCTAGCGGCCGAGAAAGGGTTAAAACCACTTGTTAAAACCAATTGTCAGTCGCAAATCGAAAAAAATGGCCTGGTCATGAAGGGGGGTAAATCTTACTGGGGTCAAGTGGTTAATCTGTTATTTTTCAAGTTCCTTAAAGCCCTTTGCACACGGGTGCCATAATTTACTGATGTTTACTCAGCAACCTGTCACGCCTCTGTGCAAGGGGCCAAAAACTGAGTGTAAAGACCTGAGTAATGTTGCGTATAGGGCGAGTAAAGGTGTGCAAGCGTATAGATTAGTAAACTTCTTCTTCCTTGCCAGTATTGCAATATACTCACTCAGGTTCACACTGGTGCGATGCCAGAACCCATGCGAATCCAGCACGGGTTCCCGCATCGCACCCGACTCGCACACTGCCTTGTGCAAACCGCGGTGGGTGTCAATACAAAGTTAAATGACACCCCCAGATTGGTTCACATATTGCAGTGTGAACTGTCAGTTCGGACATGAATCAGGTCGCATGGAAGTGAACGCCCATGCGATCCAATTCTGGTGCAGACCAAAAAATGGGTCCTGCACGACTCTGGTTCAAATGTAATGCAAATTCAGCCATACAATCTGTATGGCTGAATTTGCATCGCACACAAATCACATGTGATCTCGCACAACGCACCAGTGTGAACCGAGCCTTAGGCTGTGTGAACACCCATGCCATCCGATTCATGTCCGAACTGACAGTTCGCACTGTGATATGCTAGCCGATCTGGGGGTGTCATTAACTTTGTATTGACACTCCCAGCGGTTCGCATAGGGCAGTGTATACTGCCTGCGAGTCGGGTGCGATGCGGGAGCCTGTGTTGGATTTGCAGGGTTCTCGCATCGCACCAGTTGAGAGCACAACCGATGTGTCAGTTATTATTTCCAGCATTTTAGGAATGTAACAATTTTTTTGAAACTGTTAAATTGATGGGTTTAGTTTCACAGAGAAAGTGGCAGTTAGATAGCCGGAGAAAACTTATTCATTTATGTAAAGCTTTTTTCCCCATATATATATATATATATATATATATATATATATATATATATATATATATATATATATAAAACAAAAAAAAACAGTTTCTGTAACTGCTTAGGGCCTCATGCACACAGGGTGCTTACTTTGCTCTTCGGAATGCCAGAACTCCTGGCAGGAGAAAAGCTGCTTTAAAAAACGTGCATAAAGCCGCATAATGCGCATGCGCTTAGGCGTGTATAAGCACAGCAAGTGCTTGAGCATTAATGGATTCCATTGGCCAGAATATTCATTTATTCTGGCTGATGGAATGCATTAAACGGTCAAATGCACCTAAACATGTTTAGGCGCGTTTAGATGCATTTAGCATTCTTTTGCTCTTCAACTCTTCTCCTGAACGCACTTTTCATCAGCCTGTAAATGCCTCCATGTGCATGGACACATACGCTAACATAGAGGTGCTTTTACAGGCTGAAAAATACAAACGCAAATCGCCTGCAGGCTGTTTATTGCAAACGAGACATGCAGTCTTCCTTAGAATGTACACCGACCTGCGCATGCACAGGTTACCTCAATCCGTGCCAGCCAATCAAGATAGCGGAAGGTTAGCACCTGGAAGATGCCTGAGAGAAAATGCCGGCATGAGACCTCGTGTGCGTCAGACCATTCAAACGAAGGCAAGTATTGTGGACTTTACTTAAAGTGATTGTAAAGGGTTTTTTTTTTTTTTTAATAAAAAACATGGTATACTTACCTGCTCTGTGCATAGGTTTTGCACAGAGCGGCCCCGATCCTCCTTTTTTGGGGTCCCCTGGCGGCACTCCTGGCCCCTCCTCTTCATAGGGTGACTCCGTGGGGAGTCGCTTTCCATGGGGGCAATCATGCGGGCGCGCTTCCGAGTCCTGCTGCTGCATCCATTGACACAGACAGCAGGACTTGGCCCCACCCCAGGCTCCTGTGTCACTGGATTTGATTGACAGCAGCGGGAGCCAATGGCCTGAGACAGCGGCTGGAGCTGCTGGGCTCGAGCTCGTCGCTGGAACCATCGGGTTTAGGTAGGAAAAAGGGGGCTCTGGGGGGCAGCTGCAGCACAGAAGGTTTTTTCACTAGGGTTGCACCAATACCACTTTTTTAAGACCGGTACAAGTACCGATACTTTTTTTTCAAGTACTCGCCGATACCGGTTACCGATACTTTTTTTAATGTCAGGTGACAGTGGCACAAATATGCAGCACTGATGAGGCGTGGACTATGTCATTAGATTTTTTTTCCTTTACATTTTTTTTTTACAATGCTTTCTTTTTTTTGGGGGGGGGGGGGGGTGGACAGTGTCAGTGTTTTTCTTATTTTATTTTTACAATTTAACCTTTTAAATATTTATTTATTACTAATCTATATTTATTTAATTAGCCCTGTTGGGGCACCTAAATCTGCTAGAGCATCAAACACTACCCTCTCCCCAGACTGGCAATATTGCTGTCCAAAGGTGTCTCCATTACTCCTCCTCCAGAGCGGAGACACCTTAATAATAATAATTACAGGAAATGTGTTACTGTCTGGATCACCAGGTGAAAAAAGGAACATAAAAAAGGAAAACTGATGCAGCCACCACACTGCAGGCTGTGGCCCCTTTAGATAGTTTGCCTTCCTGTTTTCCAACATGTTAGCCCTCATTCACACTATTTAGTGAGATGTCGGGCATCAAGCACATGCGTGTTTTTTTTTAGCGCTGTTGCGCTTCGCACAAAGAGTGTCTCATTCATTTCATCAGGTCACACTGCACACCACAAAGAAGCTTGGTCACATTTGGAGCCTCCGGTGTTTTTTAACCTTTGCATTTGCTGCTGTTTTTCCGGATCTTGCCACATTTGTGGTGCTGTTACCTACAAGTGTTGCCGCAAGTGTAACACCCAATTTTGGCACATTTCCTGTGCATTCATGTATTTTACAAGTGTGCACACAGGCTAAGGCTCTGCCAGTGGATGGCCCAGCCCCCAATGTGCAGCAGCAGAGGACCCTTGTCCCAATAACAAATGTCAGACGTGGGATCTTCACTTCCTGTTGTATTTCTGGTGACAGGAAGTGCAGGGAAATCTCCCTTACTGGGACACAGCAATAATAACCTTCCCATTCTGGTGTAACACCAGCACACTCCTTCCCAAACTACACTAGAATTGTTTAACAAGGTGGAGATGCCATGATCGCCTTGTGCTTGTAATGGAAGCGCCGTGTCTCACCATTTTATAGATGGTTGCAGTGTACTCCCCGTCTTTAATCTGCAGAGCGGCCATGTCGGCGGTTATTCCAAGCTTCGAGGGATAAGATTCCTCAAGAATCTCTCGGTGTTCTCTCCCGCAGACGGTTACCAAGGCCGCTCACACCTCTCCATAGCAACCACCCGGAACTAGACATCCCAGCCACGCCTATTCTGCGAAAAGAGCTGTCCGCTTTACCTTTTTTTTTCTCTTCAATAAGATAAACTTTGTTGTTCCAAAGCAACGCTGACATTAACTTGCCAACAGTGTTGATGAGTCTTCCCTCTCCGTGGCAACCAGACAGTAAGTTATTTACTTTTTTCCCTGGGGCAACAGGGTGCAGTGATGGTGCTTTGTAAGATGCTGATAGACTTTATCATTGTAGATAACGGTTCATAGAACTTCCTAGCTCACACTGACTAGTAAGTGAATTTTCCAGAACTGCCAATTGTCCTGATTTCCTGCCACAAGTCTTGATGTAAGGAGTTCTGATTCCAGCATTGATCTTCCTCGAAATAAATCTCCTATCATGTGACAGTTCAAAAAAAACCTTTATATTCATATCTCCTTTTGTGCTTCTTAAAGTGTGACTCCGGACAAAACTTCTTTAAAGTGGATCTTTAGTCAGAAAATGAAATCCTTCAGGCTGGCCCCTTGTGCTGGTCTAGTTATGTAAAATATTGAAAATGTCTATACTGTTTAACCTCTTGACCTGCAGAAGATTTACCCCCCTTTATGACCAGACAGGGTCATAAATGCGATACGGCACTGAGTTCGTTTAAGACCCCTTTCACACTGGGGCCATTCGTGCGTTCGCGGTAGAGCACCGCTCGTTTTAGCGGCGCTTTACCGCTGTTTAGGCAGTGCTTTTTGGCCGCTAGAGGGTCGCTTTTAACCCCAAAAAAAGGGGTTAAAATCTCCCGTTTTGTGGCACTTTCAAAGCGCTTTGAAAACGCTGCCCATTCATTCTAATGGGCAGGGGTGTTTTGGGGGCGATGCATATTCCAAAACACCCCAAAGATGCTGCTTGCAGAACTTTTTTCCATCCCGCAAGCGCACCGCCCTGGTGTGAAAAGACACACTGGAATGAATGGGAGGCGGTTTTCAGGCGCTTAGCAGAGGCTATTTCTAGCGCTAAAGCTCCTGAAAAGCACCCCAGTGTTAAAGAGGTCTTAGCCTTGGTTCACACATATGCAATACGGGAACCAGTGTGATTACAGGGCCGGTTCCCGCATCGCATCTCTCACACTCACACTGCCCTCTGCGAACCACTGCGGGTGTCAATACAATGTTAATGACACCCCCAGATTGGTTCACAGATCGCAGTGCAAAACTATGAACTTGCACAGGAATCGGATCGCATAGGCGAGAACACCCATGCGATCCGATTCCAGTGCAGGACAAAAAAAAGTCCCTGCACTATTTTCGTGCGTGCAAATCCACTGCGAGTTCAGCCATACAATAGTATGGCTGAACTCGCATTGCACAGACATCGCAGGCGATCGGCACCACAGTGCAGGTGCAAATCACATGCGTAGTCTGTGTTCACACAACCTGGGCTCAATGACACCCCCCAGATCGGTTTTCGCAGATCGCAGTGCGAACTGTAAATTCGGACAGGAATCGGATCGCATATGGGTGTGAACACCCATGCGATCCGATTCCAATGCGGGGGGGGGGGGGGAAGGGTTCCTGCCCTATTTTCATGCAAATCCAATGCGAGTTCAGCCATACAACTGTATGGCTGAACTCTCACAGCAATGCGGTGAGAATCGCACGCAATGTCTGACATCGCATATGTGTGTGAACCCAGGCTAACTGAAACCTGCGCGGCCATTCGTCACTGTACCCATATTAAATTTATGTAATTTTTTTCCGACAAATAGAGCTTTCTTTTGGTGGTATTTCATCACCACTGCATATTTTTTATTTTTTGCGACAAAAAAGACAGACAAATAAAAAAAAATAAAAAAACATAATTTTTACTTTCTGCTATAAAACACATGCAATAAAAAAATTCAAATCTAATTTCTTCATAAATTTAGGGCAATATGTATTCTGCTACATTTTTTTTTTTGGTAAAAAACATCCCAGTAAATGTGGGTCTCAAACTGGTGGCCCTCCAGCTGTTGCGGAACTACAAGATCCCATAATGCCTCTGCCTGTGGGAGTCATGCCTGTAACTGTCAGCCTTGCAATGCCTCATGGGACTTGTAGTTTTGCAACAGCTGGAGGGCCGCCAGTTTGAGACCCCTAGTTTACACGTTATAGCATCTGCAAACTATGGGATATATACTGAAATTTTTATTTTTTCATACTAGTAATGGCGATCAACAACTTATAGTGGGACTGCGATATTGCGGCGGACATCCTGACACTTTTGACACCTTGCGGGAGCCAGTGACACTAATACAATGATCAGTGCTAAAAATTTGCACTGTCGCTGTACTAATGACACTGTGCTGCTCTTACTAGGCAAAGTAATGGATTCTAGTCCTTGCTTTGCAGGAAAACAGAATCCATCCCTCCCCCCTGTCAGAACGGGGTTCTGCCTTGTTTTTACATAGGCAGATCCCTGTTCTGTGCAGTTTATGGACGATCAGCGGGTGCCGGAGGACGTGCACGCGCCCCCTGCAGGTGGAAGTCCGGAATCGCATATATACTTATCCACTGCGCAGAGCTGCTGCCCTGTAAAAGTAAAACTGCTATGGGGTGGACGGCAAGAGCTTAAAATCCAGTAATACATGGTTTCACCCTGCTCTGCACATGCTCTTCAGTGACTGCTTTCTAGCGGGTTAGCTCAGGCATGTTTGGACTAACACTGGAACATGCCTAAACTCATCCCTAGTAAGGATAAGCTCCGGCGTGTTCGCACACCCCACGTGCAGAGCCCGCCAGGAAGTCGGAATTGCGCTGCGCTAATCACAGGCAGTGAGACATTTCCCGATCTGTGCAGCCGCGCATCGGGACAATGTCTCACTGCCTGTGATTAGTGCAGCGCAGTGCCGACTTCCTGGCGGGCTCTGCACGTGGGGTGTACGAACACGCCGGAGCTCATCCTTAATCCCTAGTTCTGACCTTTCACTACTCTTTACCAAACAGAAGAAAAAAAAACATAAATTGGTTGGCGTTATGGTAGACCACATTACTCTCAATCATCCACCCCCAAGCATAATTACATAGAAACATAGAAAAAGAGACTGAGTACTCCAACATATCTGCCTATTTTTTATTTTTATTTTTTTGTTCTGTTTATATTTTTGTTTTTTGTTTGACTGTAGATCTATGTTTAACCCAAGTATGTTTGAAGTCATTTACTGTTGACTGTCTCACTAACTCTGTTGGTAGTTTATTCCAATCATTGGTAGTTTATTCCAATTACCAAGTGCCCCTCATCCTGCCAGACAGTCCCAGGATTTTGGGCACTGTCCTGTGAGTTTTTCTGCAAGGTTCAAGACACCTGACATTTCAGGTAGAGTGGGGTACCAGGTGCTGGAATGTTCTGTGTGTTCCAATACCTGTCACTGAAGGAATGATGGTATTGTCAGGTGGAGTGATATCTGCTCAACAAAAGTATTTCCCCAGCCGGCATGGGTAGAGAGAGAGAGAGAGAGAGAGAGAGCGAGAGCGCAGTGCTAGAGCATTTGATCAGGTGAGTATCCACCAACCACCAATGAAGGGTGGTTAAATACCACTGCCACTGACCAGGGGGGGGGGGTAAATGCTACTGCCACTGAACACCAGTGCAGGGAGGTTAAATATCACTAACATTCACCAACAATGCAGGGGGTTAAATATCTCTGCCACTGACCACTAATGACGGGGGTTAAATGCCACTGACCACCAACGCAGGGGGTTAAATATCTTTGCCAACGACCACCAACAAATTGGGTTAAATATCTTTGCCACTGACCACCAACGTAGGAGGTTAAATATCTCTGTCAACGACCACCAATGCAGGGGGTTAAATATCTCTGGCACTAACCACAAATGAAGGGGGTTAAGTGCCACTGACCACAAATTCAGGGGGTAAATTTAACTGCCACTGGCCACCAATGCAGGGGCTGAAATACCTTTGCACACCAATGGAGGCCGGCAGGGGAGTTTAATAGTACTGCCACTGAGGGTTAAAATTGCAGCTACTGACACCTATCCTATTATTATTGCAGCCATTGATACCAGTGCTGGCAGTAATATTTATGGCCACTGACACCAAAGCTGCAGGTTATTACGGAGGTCACTAACATCAATGCTGGGGGCTGTTATTGCTGCCTCTGACACCAACGCTGGTGGTTATATAGTTGCTGCCACTGACAACAGTGCTGGAAATGACTATTGCTGCCACTGACATCAATGCTGGGGACTGCAGTGCATGTGATAACATGAGTTACCATATAATATGTACATTTTACCTGCAAAGCACAGGTCTGAACAGAGTTTAAAAAAAAAAAATTTGTTTTTCTTGGGTAACATTGTACAATATAAATACTAGGTCTAAAAAAAAATGTCACCTATAATGTAACATTTCTACAAAGTGGCTTTATTTTACTCAGCTCGTCAGTGTCTAGATTAAAGGGACAGTGTCATAAAAAAAAAACTGTGTAAGAGGGCACTAATGGATACAGCTATATTTTGCTATTCGTTACTAAGCAGTGACAGTGTATTGATCTAGCTTCACTGTTTTAGAACTAGTATGTGGTGTATAAAGAGGGATTTGCAGCTTCCATCAAAACCTTCTCACACAGGTGTTTTGCTTTGTGGCAGATTAAGGCTCCTTTCACAGTGCCGCGACTTGAAATTTGTGCGTTTTTGAAGCGATTTCAGGGAATGCCTATGTAAACTTGAGGTCTGTTGAACTCAACTCGCATCAAAATCGGACCAAAGAAGTACAGGGACTACTTTGAAGTCGGTGCGACTTGATGTCGCACAGATATGAATGGTTATCATTGGGTATCATGGGGTATGACTTGTCATGCGACTCTGATGTCCAAAGTCACAGGAAAAGCGACTTCCCATGTTTGCTTGCCTCCTTTATAAAAGCTGTATGTAGAGAAAAGTACTCGTTGATCCTGCCAGAAATACAGTGATCGCCTGACTCAGCCGTTGTTGGCTGAAATCCAAAGCAGTGGGATATAATAGTACATAAAGCAGTGATCCATAACAATGGATAATTTTGTATAATTGTGTCTTCCAGAATTCATGATGATGGAGAGGTAGCAGTGTTTCCTAAATCTTTACAAATCTCATCATGGGGACAGCATCGTCCATGGTCAGCCCTGGAGAAGTGATTGAAGATACATATGGCGGTGGAGGGGGAGAAGCTTGTGAGATTCCTGTGGAGGTAAAGCCCAAGGCACGCCTTCTACGCAGTTCTTTCAGACGTGGACCAAGGGTGATTGGGGCTAGTTTTAAATCCACTGCATCAGTGGACCTTGAGTATGCTGCTGAATATGAACGCCTGAAAAAGGAATATGAGATCTTTCGGGTCAGCAAGAATAATGAGATTGCTTCTATGCAGAAGAAAGAGGTGAAACTGGATGAGGAAAATAAAAGACTGAGAGCAGAGCTACAGGTAGGACAACAAATAGTTCATATTTTGGATTGAGTGGGGTATCTGGGGACAACAGACTTACTTTTTGGGTTGACATTACAGCCTCAGAAGACATAGGACTTGTACTTTTCTTATTTCCATGCTCATGGCCCTCTCAATGTTTCTACATTTAGTCCTCCTACTTACAATATGTGCAAGCTGAAAGAATAGCCGTTAGCCATACACATGGACACCTGGTGCATTTAGGTGTGTTGAGCGCTTAATGTCCATAAGCATTGAAAAACTGTATTTAAGACATGGAATAGAAGATGATAGCAGGAATAAGAGGTGTAGGAGTTCTAGCTGTAGTGTGTATATAAAGGTCTTGAATGTAAGAAAATGGTCAACTTCCACTGCAAGCAACAATACGACCTTTTAAGGACTTAGTCAGTTCGCAATGACATTCCTTTGGTATGAATTCAGCTAAGGTAACCAGGATATTGGAGGCTTTCTTTCTTAGATATTGTGAGACAACTAGACAACTTTAAATAAGGAAATATGAAATATGCAATTTCCCCATCAAAGAGAGAGGTCAGAAGCATAGAGTGTTTAAGAGTGAGGTAATAGGCAGGGAACAGGATATAATATAATATAATATAATATAATATAATATAATATAATAGGAAGTAGGAGACATGGGGATTGACTTACTAAAGGCAATTAGACTATGCACTTTGCAAATGCAGCTGCACTCTGCAAGAGCATTTGCTCCAGTACTTAGTAAATGAGGGTAAGCTTTGCTGGCTTCCATCATCCAATCATGTGCAAGTAAAAATGCTTTTTCTTCTTAAATTTTTCTTTGCATGTGATTAGGTATAAAAGGCATGAAGTATATAAGGGGAAGATAGTAGGAAAAAGTTTAATGGAAAAGACCTAGCAGATGAGGCATGAAAGAGGGTGGTAGTGGGCAGGGAGCTGGCAATATGGCAGATAGAAGGTAGGATATATGGAGTATTATAGGGTTTGATGTATGAAAGATTAAGGTAGGAGCCATGCAGTATGAAGGAGGAACAAAGAAGAGAAATAAAAGGCATCATGGAAGTAAGGGTTAGTAGTCATTAGGGATGAGCCAAACACCCCTTGATTCGTTTCGCAGCAGAACATGTGAACAGGCAAAAAATTTGTGCGAACAAGCAAACACTGTTAAAGTCTATGGGATACGAAAGTGAAAAATCAAAAGTGCTAATTTTAAAGGCTTATATGCAAGTTATTGCCATAAAAGGTGCATGGGGACCCAGATACTGCCCCAGGAGATATGTATCAATGCCAAAAAAAAAAAAAAAATGTCATTTAAAATTGCTTGCGGCTGTAATGTACTGCCCGATCCCAGCAATATACATAAAAAATCATTGAAAAAAATGGCGTGGGTCCCCCCCCCAGTCCATTACCAGGCCCTTCGGGTTTTGTATGTATATTAAGGGGAACCCCGCGCCAAAATTAAAAAAATGACATGGGGTTCCCCCCCCCAAAATCCATGCCAGACCCTTATCTGAGCACGCAACCTGGCAGGCCGCAGGAAAAGGGGGGACGAGAGAGCGCCCCCCCTCCTCCTGAACTGTACCAGGCCACATGCCCTCAACATGGGGAGGGTGCTTTGGGGTCCCCCCACAAAGCACCTTGTACCCATGTTGATGGGGACAAGGGCCTCATCCCCACAACCCTTGCTCGGTGGTTGTGGGGGTCTGCGGGCAGGGGGCTTATCGGAATCTGGAAGCCCCCTTTAGCAATTGGGCCCGCAGATCCTGCCCCCCCTATGTGAATGGGTATGGGGTACATTGTACCCCTACTCATTCACCAAAAAAAAGCGTCAAAAAAGTAAAAATGACAGGAGACTGTTTTGGACAATTCCTTTTAATAAAAAATAAAAAGTGTCCTGCTGTGTCTATCCATCTTCAATCACGGCGCTGACGGTCCCGAAAAAACCCCAAAAAAAACAGAAAACTCCGCCTCCATGGGAGGCGTCCCCACGACTGCCATCTTTTTGCTTTTGACAGCTGTTATATAGCCAAGGGCGGGGCCACCCGCTGATGTCAGAGGGGGCGGGGTCACCCATTTACATCACAGAGTAACTTAACTATATAACTGCTGTCAAAGCAAAAAGATGGAAATCGTGGGGACGCCGGGCAAGGGTTATGGGGATGAGGCTCTTGTCCCCATCAACAAGGTGCTTTGGGGGGACCCCAAAGCACCCTCCCCATGTTGAGGGCATGTGGCCTGGTACAGTTCAGGAGGCCTGCCAGGCTGCGTGCAGGGTTTCCCTTAACCACTTCAGTACACTATATTGTAGATTCTACACTGAATAATCTAATCTACACTAAATGCAGAGTAGATACTAGGATATATATATATATATATATATATATATATATATATATATATATATATATATATATATATATATATATATATAGATACACACAGAATCAAATACACTGTCTGCACACCACTAACTAAGCTGCCTAATCTCTCTTCATTCATTACACTATATACGGCCGCCGTGTAAGCAGCAGTCTTATATAGTGTGGGGCAAGGACTCGATCCCCTGAGCCATGGTTGGCCAAAGGCACCCTATCTTTGGCCAATTATGGCTCTCAGCAGAGCGCACTGTGATTGGCCAAAGCATGCAGGTCAGGTGCATGCTTTGGCCAATCATAAGACGCCAATGCACTGCGATCTTGCAGTGCATTATGGGGCATTCCGCTGCAATAAAATTAGCCACGAACGCCCCATAATGTTCTAAATTCGGTGAACGGGTGAAGAGAACACCGGCTAAGGAGTAAAAAAGTTGTCACCGCCCTGGAGGTGGCCATGTTGTTGGTTACTAGACTAACAGTGTCCACTCATTATATCATGTACTGTAGTGTATATGCTGCCGGTGTTCTGTGAAAACAGCCAAGTTGTCGAAATCTGCAATTACTGCTGCTGGAGAGTCACCGGAAGTGACGTAATTGGAGATTTTGATGAGTTGGCTCTTTTAAAAGAACCCCGGAAATAGGAGCGTCCCAAACATAGATTTCCAAAAGTAGTACCTGCACTACTTTGGCGACTTCTGGGCTGATTCCAATAGACACCTGTGCATGAAGTCGCCCCTGAAGTAGCATTGAAATTCGGCTTTGAAATCGTGCAAGTTCAGATAAACTCACACAATTTCAAAGCTGTGTTCAGTGTGAACGAGGGCTAAAACCTAGAAAATGATTGGTTACTATGTACAGCTGCACCAGGTTCTGTGTTCACCAGCTTTAGTAAATCTCCTGCAGACTGTAAAAGAGGTGGTTAGAATGCATAGAATTCCATGGCATGTAATGCGAAACAGAGTTATATGTAAGGAAGTTCTTTTTTTGAAATTTCACCTACATGATCTTTCTGATGCCTTCAGTATTGTTGTTAGGTACTGATAGGCAAGGTAGGGAGTAGATTGGAAACCTGATTATTGGAATAATGTTTGCAGCAGGTAAAAAACGACTTTGTTGGATGGGAATTAAAAATGTGAAATATCCTAAAATGTGTTTGTTAGATGAGAATCAGGACAACCACTTCCACGAAAATCAGTATCACTAACAATTATTTTTTTTTTTATCACTACTATTATTATGAGCAGAGGGCTACAATAGTTGTATTTGGCAAATATGGTATATTAGAACATTACATAACTTTTCAAACTTATTGATGAAACACGTGTTTCTACAGATGAGGGTCCTTTTTAAGCATAACTATAACTCTGCATGTACAAATGTGGGCAAAGCTTGTGAAACATCTCATGTGGGTTGTGCAGTTACTAAGGTACAGTAACTTTTGAAATATGCCAGTGACTTGTAAGTTCTTAAAGCGGAACTAAAGTCATCGATTTTAATTGTTTTAAAAAAAGTTACATGCCAGGAATGCTAACTGTCACATTTGTTTGTACTCTTAACTAAACTGCCAAACCATCAAATGGCTGGAGTCATAACTAATCACATGTGTAGCTCCATGGCCATTGCAGGTCAAACAGAGGCTAAGATGGCAGCTTCCTTGGCTGAAAAGGATAGGAGGGTTTAGTACAGTGAACTCATTGTCATGTTCAAGAAACCAGTTTTAGATGATTTGAGCTTTGTGACATGGTGTATTATCCTGCTGGAAGGGGCCATCAGAAGATGGGTACACTGTAGTCATACAGGGATGCACATGGTCAGCAACAATACTCAGGTTGGCCGGATAGATCCATGCTTTCATGTTTACGCCAAATTCTGACCCTACAATCTGAATGTCGCAGTTGAAATCGAGAGTCATGAGACCAGGCAACGTTTTTCTAATGTTCTATTGTCCAATTTTGAGCCTGTGCGAATTGTAGCCTCAGTTTCCTGTTCTTAGCTGACAGAAATTGCACCCGGTGTGGTCTGCTGCTATAGCCCATCTACTTCAAGGTTCGATGTGTTGTGCGTTCAGAGATGGTATTCTGAACACCTTGGTGATAGCAAGTTACTGTTGCCTTTCTATCATCTCGAGCCAGTCTGCTCATTCTCCTCTGACATCAACAAGGCATTTTTTCGTCCACACAACCGCCGCTCACTGGATATTTTCTCTTTTTCGGACCATTCTTTGAGATGGTTGTGTGTGAAAATCCCAGTAGATCAGCAGTTTTTGAAATACTCAGACCAGCCTGCCACATTCAAAGTCACTTAAATCCCCCTTTTTCCCCATTCTGATGCTCGGTTTGAACTTCAGCAAATCATCTTCACCACGTCTAGATGCCTAAATGCATTGAGTTGCTGCCTTGTGATTGGCTGATTAGCAGTTTATGTTACCAAGCAATTGAACAGGTGAACATAATAAAGTGATTGGTGAGTTTGTGTATGTGTGTATATATACACAGTAGGGACGGAAAGTATTCAGACCCCCTTAAACTTTTCACTCTTTGTTATATTGCAGCCATTTTCTAAAATCATTGAAGTTATTTTTTTTTCCTCAGTAATGTACACATAGCACCCCATATTGACAGAAAAACACAGAATTGTTGACATTTTTGCAGATTTATTAAAAAAGAAATACTGAAATATCACATGGTTCTAAGTATTCAGACCCTTTGCTGTGACACTCATATATTTAACTCAGGTGCTGTCCATTTCTTCAGATCATCATTGAGATGGTTCTACACCTTCATTTGAGTCCAGCTGTGTTTGATTATACTGATTGGACTTGATTAGGAAAGCCACACACCTGTCTATATAAGACCTTACAGCTCACGGTGCATGTCAGAGCAAATGAGAATCATGAGGTCAAAGGAACTGCCTGAAGAACTCAGAGACAGAATTGTGGCAAGGCACAGACCTGGCCAAGGTTACAAAAAAATTTCTGCTGCACTTAAGGTTTCTAAGAGCACAGTGGCCTCCATAATCCTTAAACGAAAGATGTTTGGGATTACCAGAACCCTTCCTAGACTGGCCGTCCGGCCAAACTGAGCTATCGGGGGGAGAATAGCCTTGGTGAGAGAGGTAAAGAAGAACCCAAAGATCACTGTGGCTGAGCTCCAGAGATGCAGTCGGGAGATGGGAGAAAGTTAAAGAAAGTCAACCATCACTGCAGCCCTCCACCAGTCGGGGCTTTATGGCAGAGTGGCCCGACGGAAGCCTCTCCTCAGTGCAAGACACATGAAAGCCTGCATGGAGTTTGCTAAAAAAAAACACCTGAAGGACTCCAAGATGGTGAGAAATAATATTCTCTGGTCTGATGAGACCAAGATAGAACTTTCGGGCCTTAATTCTAAGTGGTATGTGTGGAGAAAACCAGGCACTGCTCATCACCTGTCCAATACAGTCCCAACAGTGAAGCATGGTGGTGGCAGCATCATGCGGTGGGGGTGTTTTTCAGCTGCAGGGACAGGACGACTGGTTGCAATCGAGGGAAAGATGAATGCGGCAAAGTACAGGGATATCCTTTACGAAAACCTTCTCCAGAGTACTCAGGACCTCAGACTGGGCCGAAGGTTTACCTTCCAACAAGGCAATGACCCTAAGCACACAGCTAAAATAATGAAGGAGTGACTTCACAACAACTCTGTGACTGTTCTTGAATGGCCGAACCAGAGCCCTGACTTAAACCCAATTGAGCATCTCTGGAGAGACCTAAAAATGGCTGTGCACCAACGTTTACCATCCAACCTGACAGAACTGGAGAGGATCTGCAAGGAGGAATGGCAGAGGATCCTCAAATCCAGGTGTGAAAAACTTGTTGCATCTTTCCCAAAAAGACTCATGGCTGTATTAGATCAAAAGGGTGCTTCTACTAAATACTGAGCAAAGGGTCTGAATACTTAGGACCATGTGATATTTCAGTTTTTCTTTTTTAATAAATCTGCAAAAATGTCAATAATTCTGTGTTTCGCTGTCAATGTGGGGTGCTGTGTGTACATTAATGAGGAAAAAAAGAACTTAAATGATTTTAGCAAATGGCTGCAATATAACAAAGAGTGAAAAATTTAAAGTGGAGGGCCACCCTAAAAAAAAAAATTGCATGGAAAAATCCTAAAAAAAAACCAAAAAACATTTGAAAAAAAAAAAATTTAAACTTACCTAAACCCTTGTTGCTAGGCAGTCTTACTAATGTGCCTCTTCCTATTCCGCGGCGTGTTCTGCTCCTTGGTGAGCGGTCCCGTTGCCTTCTGGGAACTGTGTGTGTTCCCAGAACACCACGGGGCCATTCACAGAGCGCCGCTCCGCTCGCGCATGCGCAGTAGGAAACTGTCAGCGAAGCCGCAAGGCTCCACTGCCTGTTTCCCTTACTTAGGATGGCGGTGCAGAGGGACGGGTCAGCCTCGGGCGGCCGACATTGCGGGGACCCAGAACAGGTAAATACTTATTTAAAGTCAGCAGCTACAGTGTTTTTAGCTGCTGACTTTTGCATCACAGGAGTGCAGTTCATTCTGCACTCCTGTGACCTGTTTTCAGCCAACAGCAGTCTGCTGTCGACTGATGCCACTCAGTCGGTTCAGGCTCTGGATCGATCCCAATTTTACAGTCGTGAGCCACCTTGATACCTGGAGCGGCAGCTGGCTCAGCCTCTTAGCGCCGCTGAGAGCCTGAGCCAGCCGTTTCCACCCCCTCCACAGCCCAGTGCTCTAGTGACAGTCACCACTCTCTGCTCAGAGCGGAGGGAAGAACTAAGCAATCAGTGGTATTTGATCGCTCATTTCTTAGTGCAGAGGCGGCGGGCGACAGATGCAGCATTGGACCGATGCTTCATTCACCTAGGTTAGCATATTTTTTATTTTTTTTATTTGCTTAAACCCATACTTTTCTTTTAATAGTTTATTTTTATTACTTAACAAAATGAGTAAAAAAAAATAAATAAATAAAAAATAAATAAAAAAATAAAAAGGAAATGAACAGAAGAGAAATCCACATCAAATCAAATCAATATTTGGTGTGATCACCCTTTGCCTTTAAAACAGCATCAATTCTTCTAGGTACACTTAAGCCACATACACACGGGTGGACTTTTTGACCGGACTGGTCCGACGGACTTTCTGACAGACTTTCAACAGACTTCCGACGGACTTTTTAACGAACGGACTTGCCTACACATGATCACACTAAAGTCCGACGGATTCCTACATGATGACGTACACCGGACAAAAATATGGAAGTTGATAGCCAGTAGCCAATAGCTGCCCTCGCGTCGGTTTTTGTCCACTGGACTAGCATACAGACTAGCGGATTTCTGGGTCCGGCGGAGTTACGACGTAAAGATTTGAAGCATGTTCAAAATCTAAAGTCCGTCAGATTTTCGACTGAAAAAGTCTGCTGAAGGTCCGATGAAGCCCACACAAGATCGGATTGTCCGCTGGAGTCGGTCCGTTGGACCAGTCCGGTCGAAAAGTCCGACCGTGTGTACGCTGCATAACACACAGTTTTTGAAGGAACTCAGCACGCAGGTTGTTACAAACATCTTGGAGAACTAGTTACAGATCTTCTGTGGATGTAGGCTGCCTCAAATTCTTCTGTCTCTTCATGTAATCCCAGGCAGGTTTGATGATATTGAGATAGGGACTGTATTGGAGCCAAACCATCACTTCCAGGACTCCTTGTTCTTATTTACGCTGATGATAGTTCTTAAAGCGGGGGTCCACCTATCTATCGTTTTTTTTTTTGTTTTTTTTTGAGTTCATTCACAAACTTTTCTTCTCAGTATTACATACTCACATATTGTGTGTAATATGTCCGCCTGTGTCAGATTTCGTCGGAAAGAATAACTTATATTATTCACTGCAGGCGGTTTCCATCTTCATTGTGGGCATTTGAAGCCCACAAGCATTTATTTCCTGGATGTGGTGAATGCTGTGCTCCCAGCATTCACCGCTCGTTGCCGCACATGCTCAGTGGCATCCTGGGAAGCCTGAGACTAGCTCCCAGGAGTCTGGGAGAGGCTAGAAACACGCCTACTCCCACGGGAGGAGAACCAGGAAGTGCAAAGAAGAAAATAAAAATAAAAGGTAATTACGGCGATTTCCCTTTTTTTCAACGGCATGTCAGCATCTAGGCAAGGAAGAGAATACATACAGATATTGTTCAAAATTTGGGTGGAACCCCGCTTTAATGACAATTTCTGTATGTTTGTGGTCATTGTCCTGTTGCAGAATAAATACCTCCCTGATGGTATGGCATGATGGATAAGTATCTGCCTGTATTTCTCAGCATTAAGGACACCATTGACAGAATCTACAATTCCATTTGCAGAAATGCAGCCCCAAACTTGCAAGGAACCTCCACCATGCTTCACTGTTGCCTTCGGACACTCATTATTGTACCGCTCTAGGGCACATAATTTTTCTGCACCTCAGTTCCTATGTTTTTGTGTATAGTTGGGTCACTTAGCCTTGTTTCCATGTCGGAGGTATGGCTTTTTGGCTGCAATTCTTCCATGAAGACCACTTCTGGCCAGACTTCTCCAGACAGTAGATGGGTGTACCTGGGTCCCACTGGTTTCTGCCAGTGCTGATGGAACTGCTAGACATCCTCCGATGTTGAGAGGAATCTAACATGATGTGTCTTTCACCTGCTGCATTGAGTTTTCCTTGGCCGACCCGACCACTGCCTCTACAGCCCTCAGCATTGTCCAATTGTTTGTGCTTCTTCAAAAGAGCTTAAATGGCACATCTTGAAACCCCAGTCTGCTTTGAAATCTTTACCTGGGAGAGACCTTGCTGATGCAGTATAACTAATGCCGCGTACACACGAGCGGACTTTACGGCAGACTTTGCCTGGCGGACGGGATTTGGTCGGACAATTCGATCATGTGTGGGCTCCAGCGGACTTTGTTTTCTCAAAAGTTGGACGGACTTAGATTTGAAACATGTTTTAAATTAATCCGTCAAAATCGAGTCCGGTCGAAAAGTCCGCTCGTCTGTATGCTAGTTCGACGGACAAAAAGCCACGCTAGGGCAGCTATTGGCTACTGGCTATGAACTTACTTGTTTTAGTCCGGTCGTACGTCATCACGTACGAATTCGACGGACTTTGATGGATTGTGTGAAGGGAAGTCCGTTCATTCAGAAAGTCCGTCATAAAGTCCGTTGAAAAGTCCGCCGGGCAAAGTCTGCCGTAAAGTCCGCTCGTGTGTACGCGGCATTACTTGTGTGCTCAGTCTTGTTATGGGGTATGACCTATGACATGAAACTGTATTCAACAACCTCACCTTATGCCGCATACACACCACTGGACTTTTCGTCGGACTGAACTCCGAAGGACTTTTCGAGGGAGTTCCGTCGAAACGGACTTGCCTACACGCGATCACACCAAAGTCCGATCCTTTCGAACGTGATGACGTACAACCGGACTAGAATCTACATATGAAATTCATGATCATATGCACCGGCTTGGTATAATTGGTTCATCATACCCCTGACTCTAATCCTACAAAATATCTGACTTTGTGCAAGTGTAAGAATTTAGGTTGGTTTGAAGCTAAAGGGTACTTAGATTTATCTTCTGTCCACTCA
Source organism: Lithobates clamitans (assembly GCA_037952925.1). Classification (NCBI taxonomy): domain Eukaryota; kingdom Metazoa; phylum Chordata; class Amphibia; order Anura; family Ranidae; genus Lithobates; species Lithobates clamitans. The sequence goes on from JBBGZY010000637.1 coordinate 11,528,751, forward strand.
CTTTGCATTTTGTAAATTGATGAAAATAAACAATGAAAATATATTTTTCTGAAAGTCTTTTTACTTTACATTTCTTTTGCACCAAAATATATATCATTTTTTTTTTCTATGAACAAAATATGTAGTGTAAACGTTATTCTTTATTTGTTGTTTGGTTTACTGTAGGCTCTTCAGAAGACATATCAGAAGATCCTCAGAGAGAAGGAGAGTGCAGTTGAAGCTAAATATCAAGCGATGGAGAGAGCTGCTACTTTTGAACATGATAGAGATAAAGTGAAAAGACAGTTTAAGGTATAAGCCCTACCAATGAATTACTGATGCTGACTGCACATACAAATCTTTCTCTAAAAGTACAGTGCGTTGAAAAATTATTTATATCCCTTGAAATGTTCCACATTTTGTCATGTTACAACCAAAAACGTTAATGTATTTTATTGGGATTTTATGTGATAGACCAACACAAAGTGACACATAATTGTGAAGTGGAAGGAAAATGATAAATGTTTTTTTAACTTATTTTTTACAAATAAATATCTGAAAAGTGTGTTTGTACTCGGCCCCCCGAGTCAATACTTTGTAGAACCAGCTTTCGCTGCAATTACAGCTGCAAGTGTTTTTAGGTATGTCTCTACCAGCTTTGCACATCCTATAGAGAGTGTTATTTTTGCCCATTCTTTGCAAAATAGCTCAAGCTCTGTCAGATTGGATGTAGAGCATCTGTGAACAGCAATTTTCAAGTGTTGCCACAGACTTAGGTCTGGACCTTGACTGGGCCATACTAACACATGAATATGCTTTCATCTAAACCATTCCATTGTAGCTCTGGCTGTATCTTTAGGGTAGTTGTCCTGCTGGAAGGTGAACCTCCACCCCAGTCTCAAGTCTTTAGCAGACTCTCTAACAGGTTTTCTTGTTTTGCCCTGTATTTGGCTCCGTCCATCCTCCCATCAACGCTGACCAGCTTCCCTGTCCCTGCTGAAGAAAAGAATCCCCACAACATGATGCTGCCACCACCATGTTTCACGGTGGGGATGGTGTGTTCAGGGTGATGTGCAGTGTTAGTTTTCGCCACATAGCGTTTTGCTTTTAGGCCAAAAAGTTCAATTTTGGGCTTATCTGACCAGAGCACCTTCTTTCACATGTTTGCTGTGTCCCCCACATGGCTTCTCGCAAACTGCAAATGGGACTTCTTATGGCTTTCTTTCAACAATGGCTTTCTTCTTGCCACTGCTGCCAGGTTTGCAGTTGTGCCATGCTCTTTCCATTTTCGGATGATGGATTGAACAGTGCTCCATGAGATGTTCAAAACTTGGGATATTTTTTTATAACCTAACTTCTCCACAACTTTTATCCCTGACCTGCCTATTGTGTTCCTTGGCCTTCATGATGCTGTTTGTTCACTAAGGTTCTGTAACAAACCGCTGAGGGCTTCACAGAACAGCTGTATTTATACTGAAATTAAATTACACACAGGTGGACTCTATTTACTAATTAGGAGACTTCTGAAGGCAATAGGTTCCACTAGATTTTAGTTAGGGGTATCAGAGTAAAGGGGGCTAAATACAAATACACGCCACACTTTTCACATATTTATTTGTAAAAATATTTGAAAACCATTTATCATTTTCTTTCCATTTCACAATTATGTGCCACTTTGTGTTGGTCTATCACACAAAATACCAATAAAATACATTTACCTTTTTGGTTGTAACATGACAAAATGTGGAAAATTTCAAGGGGTATGACTACTTTTTCTAGTCACTGTAACTGGCTACATTTTATCAGTGATATATGCATACAAAAGTAAAGTCGTTTGTTAAAAAAAAAATAGAAATCCCTTAGTAAAAATTCTTTACAGAACCTGATTAATGGAAATATAAGAACCGTCATGCTGACCTTATCTTTTTTTAAGGATAAGGGATCTAGGGTGGTCATCCTTATTCTGGATTACTGTCTAGTTATTTATTGACCTGGGACAAATATGCAGGACAGGAGATCAGGTTAAGGTTAGTGATTTACTATATAATATGAGGGTGACTTCCTGAGAGCCTGCCCCTATCAAAAGAAGTCAAAAGTGTCTGATGCCATATTTTTTTTTAATAATTTAAAAATGTCTAAGGCTGCCCAAAGATAAGGCACAATCCCATCACCTTTAGGGCAGCAAAGCTTCTGAATGTTCTATAAACTGGTAGAGTCACTTCTTCTGTAAGGTTATATCTTTGAAAAGGAGTGGGGAAGAAGACAAGCACCACAGGCCGAAACAGCTTATCTCAGTGAACAACTGTAATGTTCAGTGCAGGTTTTCTAAAGCTTGCCATACACTAATGGATTTCTAACAGCATCTAATAGATTACTTTACTTTACCCACGTTAACACTGCAGATGACTGTCATGGTGCACGTTGCCACCAATGACAAAGTCAGAGGAAGATGGAGTGTCCTAAAAAAAACAATTTTAGGGACTTAGGAGCTAAATTGAGAAAAAGGACTTCCAAGGTAGTGTTCTCAGAAATACTGCCGGTACCTCGAGCCACACCAGAAAGGCAGAGGGAGATTAGGGAAGTAAACAAGTGGCTGAGGAGCTGGTGTAGAAAGGAGGGGTTTGGGTTCCTGGAGAACTGGGCCGATTTCTCAGTCAGTTACCAGCTCTATAGAAGGGACGGATTGCACCTAAATGAGGAGGTTGCAGATCAGAGGGGCTTTTAAACTAGGTGACAAGGGGCAGGGTCCAGAGGTAGAGATAGTCAGCGAGGAACATATTCCAGAGGGTAATATTGGGGGCATTAGTGGTAGGTTGATTAAAGCACCTAAACCTGAGGTAAGTATAGTAACAAGTCCTATTTGCAAGCGCAGATCACCCAATAAGGAGATAGTATGCGACTGGTCTAAACTACGTGGCATGTTCACCAATGCCAGGAGTCTGGCGGACAAGAGGGGAGAACTAGAGCTACTGTTGTACGAGGAGGAATTTTGATTTAGTAGGAATTTCAGAGACTTGGTTCAACAGCTCTCATGATTGGCTGGCAACCATGCAAGGGTATTCCCTATATCGCAGGGATAGAGAGGGTAAAAAAGTGGGAGGGGTATGCCTGTATATCAAAAATGATATACAAGTGAATGTGAGAGATGACATCACTAAGAGAGCAAGGAAGGAGGTGGAATCCCTATAGGTAGAGCTACAAAGGGAGGAAACTAGAGGGAAAATAATACTGGGAGTATGTTATAGGCCCCCAAACCAGAGGAAGGAGGCTGAGGCGGACCTCCTATCACAATTTGTATTAGTGGCAAGGATGGGAAATATCATCATAATGGGGGATTTTATTTATCCAGACATAGACTGGGTGGAAGCAACAGTGCATTCATCTAAGGCTCGCCAGTTCCTAAATGTCTTGCAGGACAGGGTATTTTAGAAAACAATGATCACAGGTCAATTAGTTTCACTATAAATTACACAAATAGGAAACATAAGAGGAATACAAAGACGCTGAATTTCAAAAGAGCAAACTTCCCTAAACTACAATCTGTGCTAGAAGATACTAATTGGGATAAAATCTTAGGAACAAAGAACATGGAGGAAAAATGGGCATGCTTTAAGAGCATATTAAATAAGGGCATTAGCCAGTCCATCCCAATGGGAATTTTTTTTTAAAAGAGCTAATAAAAGACCTGGGTGGCTTAACTCCAACGTAAAAATGCATATAAAAGCAAAGGCGAAGGCCTTCAAAAAATACAAGGCTGAGGGATCATCATCAGCATTCCAACTTTACAAAGAATACAACAAGAAATGCAAGGGTGCATTCAGGGAGGCTAAAATAGAACATGAAAGGCACATAGCGGAGGAGAGTAAAAAAAATCCCAAGAAATTCTTTAAGCACATAAATAGTAAGAAAGGGAGGTCAGATCACATTGGCCCCATAAAGAATGATGAAGGGAATCTGGTTACTAAGGATGGAGAGATGGCGAAGGTATTGAATTTATTCTTCTCCTAGTCTTCACGGGGGAATCAGGGGCTTCAGCAACCAAAACTGCAATGTTTATCCTCATGACATGTCACCCTCATGACTAACAGAGGACAGAATTAGAAATGGACTTGAAAAACTTAACACTAATAAATCACCGGGACCAGATGGCTTGCACTCGAGGGTCCCTAAGGAACTCAATCAAGTAATTGCCAGACCATTGTTCCTAATTTTTACGAACAGTCTACTGACTGGAATGATACCAGCTGACTGGAGAAAAGCCAATGTAGCCCCAATATTTAAAAAAGGGCCAAGATACATCCCTGGGAATTACAGAGCAGTTAGCCTAACATCAATTGTATGCAAGCTCTTGGAGGGGTTGATAAGGGACTATATACAAGATTTTAGTAATGACAACGGTATTATTAGCAGTAATCGGCATGGATTCATCAAGAATCGTTCTTGCCAAACCAATCTATTAACCTTCTATGAGGAGGTGAGCTGCCATCTAGATAAAGGAAGGCCCGTAGATGTGGTGTATCTGGATTTTGCAAAATCATTTGATACCGTTCCCCATAAACCTTTACTGTACAAAGTAAGGTTCGTTGGCATGGACCATAGGGTGAGTACATGGATTTAAAACTGGCTACAGGGGCGAGTTCAGAGGGTAGTGATAAATGGTGAGTACTCAAAATAGTCCAGGGGGGAAACTGGGGTCCCCAGGGTTCTGTGCTGGGACCGATCATATTTAATTTATTCATAAATGACCTGGAGGATGGGATAAACAGCTCAATCTCTGTATTTGCGGACGATACGAAGCTAAGCAGGGCAAGAACTTCTCCGCAGGATGGGGAAACCTTGCAAGAAGATCTGAACAAATTAATGGGATGGGCAACTACATGGCAAATGAGGTTTAATGTAGAAAAATGTAAAATAATGCATTTGGGTGGCAAAAGTTTGAATGCAATCTACTCATTTGGGGGAGAACCTCCTGGGGGAATCTAGGATGGAAAAGGACCTGGGTGTCCTAGTAGATGATAGGCTCAGCAATGGCATGCAATGCCAAGCTGCTGCCCGCAAAGCAAACAGAATATTGACATGCATTAAAAATGGGAATAGCTCCAGAGATAAAACGATAATTCTCCCACTCTACAAGACTCTGGTCCGGCTGCACCTAGAGTATGCTGTCCAGTTCTGGGCACCAGTCCTTAGGAAGGATGTCCTGGAACTGGAGAGAGTCCAGAGAAGGGCAACAAAACTAATAAAGAGACTGGAGGACATTAGTTATGAGGAAAGGTTCCAAGCACTGAACTTCTTCTCTCTGGAGAAGAGACGCTTGAGAGGGGATATGATTTCAATGTACAAATACTGTACTGGTGACCCCACTATAGGGATAAAACCTTTCAGCGAAAGGGAATTTAATAAGACAGGAGGCCATTCACTGAAATTAGAAGAAAAGCAGTTTAACCTTAAACTGCGTAGAACGTTCTTTACTGTAAGAGCTGTAAGGATATGGAATTCTCTTCCACAGGCAGTTGTTTCAGCAGGGAGCATCGATAATTTCAAAAAACTATTAGCACCTGAACGACCACAACATACAGGGATATACAGTGTAATATTAACATAAAATCACACACATAGGTTGGACTTGTGTCTTTTTTTTAACCTCACCAACTATGTAACTATGAATACCCCATGATGGGCTATGGTATTGTGACAGCCGGTGTCGGAGGCAGTCTGAATATCTGAACAGTGACTGCAACTGATTGGCTCCAGTCACTGTTCAGTTGACAGTTTTCTAACAGGCTCCTTTGACAAAAAGGTAATAAAACCAATCAACTTTTGCTAAACACTGTTTGAATTTCAGCCAAACCAGGAGGCATTAACTAGAATTTGAGTAGTGTATGGCCAGCTTAAAACTGGGTACACACTATAAGAAAATCGGGCAAACGATCATCCAGTTTTCCTCAATGTTTCACAGAAAGTCAAACCCAAGGATGGTACTAATTGTACAAAAATTCTCAAACAACAAAGGTTTGTTTTTTTGTTTGACGTAAAAACGTTGTAGCGTAGATTATTGTTGTTTATTGTTTCTGATCATGCGCAGTCTTTCGTATCTGATTTTTCTTGTGCAAAAACAGTACACATTAAACGAAAGTTATTAGTTCTGTTCACGTACGAAAAAAATTTGGAGTTCATCCCTTCGGAAAAAGTCTGCCTGTCACCATAGGGTCTCTCAATCCAGCCGAAACAGCTGTTCACCCAGAGTGTTCAGTGACCCCATGTCCAGGTCCAAACAGCGAGATAGTACAAGTGAGTAACTTATTTCTGTGAACTTACATTGACTTTCTTCAATGATCTTCTTCCTAATCAATCTTCTTGATTCGAGAGTATAAGGATTTTAATACGTTAAGGAAAGGACCCGTAAAGCCATAAGGTGAAAGGGTCAATCTTCTTGATTCTCTTTCTGTGATACTCACAGCTCCTGGTTGCACAATGGCTGCCCCGCCCATAGGGGATTGTACAGGTCAGGCAGCCTGGTGCTAGCCGGGCGCAAACTTTTCCTGATCGACTCTTTGTAACTTGAATCCTCAGAGGAATTGCAAAAAGATAATACATTTTCTCTCCTTGGTCAAGTGCAATGTTAACCCCGAATTCCGATCAGACCACATTTATCAATTGTCCTTTTGTGTTTAGTAAGCTTTTGTTGAATTCATTTGTAGCTTTGTGAATAATAATAAACTTTTTCCAAAAGATCTTTAGAGAAACGAAGGAAAAAGAGATCCAGGATTTGCTTAGAGCCAAGCGAGACCTTGAAACCAAACTTCAGAGACTACAAGCTCAGGGGATACAGGTGTTCGATCCAGGAGAGTCAGATTCCGATGACAATGACACAGATGTGACAGGTAACTTTAATGGAAGAAGATTAGAATTCCAAAATATAAGGAAACACCTTTGAATACAGATATGCCCACGCAGCTGTGTTAGGTGTTGTACAGATATGGGAACGCTGCACAATCTATTGTTTGGTTCCCTTTCACACTGCTCCGTTGAAAAAAAGCAGAAAAAATGAATATGTGTTTTCGGTGCATTTCTGGTTGCCTTTCTCCGATCATGCACCTATGAAACATAGAAATGTGATTAAAAAAGCGCATGAAAAAGGCAGTCTTGCTGCGTTTTTGATGTGTTTTTTATTTATTTCAAATGGAGGTGCATTTTTTTGTGCACTTTTTAAGCATGCACCAAAAATGTGCAAATAAACTTGCACAAACGCATGTAAATGTAGACAAACGCACCGCAATGCATTGCAGTGCAAATAAGCACCCAAAGAAAAAAAGAATGAAGGGACGCGCAGTTTCTGATATGAATGCGCCCTTAAAGAGGAAGTAAAACCCTGGTGGGTTTTACTTCCTCTTTTATTTCCCTGCAAAGGTAAAGCATAATGGGCTACTATGCATCGCATAGTAGCCCATTATGTGTCACTTACCTGACACCGAAAGCCCGCGCTGTCATCGTTGTCCCCACGAGCAGGGAGCTTCCATCTTTTCCCCTCTTCCTTCCGGGGCTGCGAACTCCGGCTCTGTGACTGGCTGGAGTCGCGGTGACGTCACTCCCACGGCATGACCCCTATTAGAAATGGCATGATGTGTCCTTTCCAAAGGGTGCATGCGCCTATGACATCGCTGCTGGTCATTTTAGTAAATATCTCCTTAACCGTGGAAGTTTAAGAGATATTTCAAGCACCTACAGGTAAGCCTTAATATAGGCTTACACCTACAACAAGGGCATTAATTCAATTTTAGTTAGAGCTGCACAGTCTGTTTTTATCTACAGATGCTTCTTATCTACATAGGCAGTTTTTAGGTAAAGGTGAACTAACCCTTTAGGCTAGGTTCACACATGTCCAGTGTGAATTTCCCCTCCGTTTCCACGGCGAATTTCATAAGCAGCTGCTGAGTGTTTCAGTTGCAAATTGAGATGCAGTTCAGGCACAAATTTTTGGAGCCGGTGACCACCGACGTCTTTAACCCTAGCTTGTTGTTAAGGAACGGGCCTGGAAGCCGACTGACATTTTCTTAACAATGGATGACTCATCAGCTGTTAACAAGATTCCCCGCTGACAGCTAAATGGATAAAAAAAATAAAAAACATTGCCAGCAATAAAAAAAATGTAAAAAACCAGCTTGGGTTCCCCCCAAACTTCATACCAGACCCTTCTCTCTAAAGCATGCTACCTGGAATGCTAGGAAAGGAGGGGGGGGATAATGTTTGTTTGTTTTTTTTTTTTCGGATCGACTTCTTTTTCAAAACTCATTAGGATGTGCAATTCAGATGCGTTCCCATAGAAGGCAATAACCTGAAATTCACATCTGAACCACACCGCAGTGCGCAAAAAATGCACAACACTCTTCAGATTTGCAGCAAATTCGCACTGCCTCTGCACTGCACATATGTGAACTGGCTCTATAATAAGCCGGTTTAATTCATGTCATGCGAATCAGATGCGGTTCAAAACACATCCAATTTGCATATATGTGAACCAAACCTTAAGGTTTTTTTTTTTTTCATATAAAGAAATGCTATTTTAAAATTCCTCTAAAGAAAAAGGTAATTGTATATCTTTTGTGTTAAGTTCCTGGCACACAGTGTGACTATTGGACAAGTGGAGCCTTAGGAAGTGAGCCCTCCATGGGCAGCATGATGCAGCTTCAGCAGTCTTTCCGGGGACCAGAATTTGCTCACAGTTCTATTGATGTTGAAGGACCATTTGCTAATGTAAACAGAGGTAAGCTTGTGCCCATTGTACCTGGAGACTACATACATTGTGGCAGATTTTTCAAATGTGTCTTGTATGTTCCTTTTGGCTTCATTATTGAGTTTAAAATAAATAATTCACAACATTACATTCCAATGCAAGTATTAAGAACTAATCTTTAAAGGTTGAGTCCACCCAAAACCTAAAAAATTATATTTTAGTGTTTGAAGTTAAACCATTTGATGGTTTTCCATATCTCTTGGGTATGTGTGGGCAAGATAGCAAGAATCCTATTCGGCACATCTTTCCATTACATGCCACATGTTGTTCCTTTTAAAACTGCTGTGATTAATAAAATATACCTGATGATCCTGCCAGAAATATAATCTACTCCCAATTTCCTGCAATGACCTGGCAACGCTCCCACTTCTGCATATCCTAAGCAGCATTGTCACAACCCTTCCAGAGTTTTCCTCTGCTGGACTACAGACTTATGTGCTGTCAACATCTGCTCCTTGTTTGTGAGAGTGATCACTCTCCCCTCCTATGCCAACTGCCTGCTGTTCCACTGCCCCTCCTGCTATTTCACACTGCAGTGCATCTACAGTGTGTATTTATAAAGAGGGCGACAATATTGATTTTTTTCCCCAGAAGAAATGTTAACAAAAGCTTTTTTTATATTTTGTTTTTTGTGGGGTTTTTTTTGTTCCCTTTTGGAGAATGCGATTTATTTAACATAACTTGTGAATTGCTAACTGAATTGTCCTGTCTTTCTTCAAATGAATTAGAATTCTGCCAAATTTTGCTAGATTTTTATTTTTTTTATTCAGGTTTTATTTTTATAACAAATAGACAAAAAGAAAATGCAAAAAAAAAAGCAAGAGAAAAAAAACAAACAAATAACAGCATCAATACATTTAGTTCACTACCATTAAGTTTTTCCAGTTTGTGCAAAGATATTCAGAAATATCCAAAAATATTCTGAAAAATATTCCAGAGCAACTGAGTTGTTATATTAATAATATACGGGAACTTTCTGTGACAGGCCATCCCAATCTACTAAGGACACACCCAACCTTAAAGTGATACTAAACGCACACTGTTTAATTTACATTGCCCCTTCTATTTCTGTATGTGGATGATAGCACTGTCATTATTTTAATTAAAAAAAACAAAAAAAACCTAAGTACCTTTTTCCTAATCAATATACAGTTGTCACATGTTCCAGCTCTTTCCCAGCCTGTCTGCAGGGAAACATAAGCAGGAGGAGCTTCTAGTCTTTGGAATGACCAGCTTAATATTACTGTAATGACATATAAATTGCTGCACAGTAAATGTTAAGTTCATCTTTAGGGGGGAGGGGGGTAAGGGAAGGGAAATTGAAAGATTTGTATATTCCGGGAGGTCATCCTGACCTCCCGGAATATACAACTAAATGCATCTTTCATCCAGTGCTGCACTGATGTTTCTGGATTCTGAGTCATGGGAAAAGCAAAAGAATTGTCAAAGGATCTGTGGGAAAAGGTAGTTGATCTGTATAAAACAGGAAAGGGATATAAAAAAGATATCCAAGGAATTGAGAATGCCAGTCAGCAGTGTTCAAACTCTAATCAAGAAGTGGAAAATGAGGGGTTCTGTTGAACCAAACCATGGTCAGGTAGAGCAACTAAAATTTCAGCCACAACTGCCAGGAAAATTGTTCGAGATGGAAAGAAAACCTCACAAATTACTTCAGGTGAAATACAGGACTCTCTGAAAACATGTGGTGTGGGTGTTTCAAGATGCACAATAAGGAGGCACTTTGAAGAAAGATGGGCTGCATGGTTGAGTCGCCAGAAGAAAGCCATTACTACGCAAATGCCACAAAGTATCCCGCTTACAATATGCCAAACAGCACAAGTACAAGCCTCAAACCTTCTGGTACAAAGTCATTTGGAGTGATGAAACCAACATTGAGCTTTTTGGCCACAACTATAAAGGCTACATTTAGTCAACAAGGCCTATGATGAAAGGTACGGAGGTGGATCACTGATGTTTTGGTGATGTGTGAGCTACAAATGCACAGGAAATTTGGTCAAAATTGTTGGCAAGATGAATGCAGTATGTTATCAAAAAATACTGGAGGAACATTTGCATTCATCAGCCAGGAAGCTGTGCATGGGACGTACTTGGACATTCCAACATGACAATGATCCAAAACACAAGGCCAAGTCGACCTGTCATTGGCTACAGCAGAATAAAGTGAAGGTTCTTGAGTCTCCTGACCTCAATATCATTGAGCTTACTCTTGGGAGATCTCAAACATGCAGTTCATGCAAGACAGCCCACGTATTTACAGGAACTGGAGGCTTTTTGCCAAGAGGAATGGGCAGCTTTACCATCTGAGAAGATAAAGAACCTCATCCACAAATACCACAAAAGACTTCAAGCTGTCATTGATGTTAAAGGGGGCAATACATAGTATTTTGTGATCAGGGTCATTTGGGTAGTTTCTGTTGCCATTATGATTTAAAAAGTGTAAACACAGTTGACTCATAATAGATGGCTTCAGCCAAATACCAACCATGAGTGAAAGAAAAGTTTTTGTGTTATCATTCATATTCTCTGAAAAATGGCCAAGAAATCATATAAATTCTGCCAGGGTATGTAAACTTATGAGCACAAGTGTGTATGTGTATATGTATATGTGTGTGTGTGTATATATATATATATATATATATATATATATATATATATATATATATATATATATATATATATATATATATATATATATGCACTTGTATCTTCAAGTGGTATGTAGGTCTTATTTGTGTATGATTATTCTGTATGCAAAAATATTTTCAAATAAAAATTGGATTGAAACTGGAATATAGAGTATAAATAAATTAATATCAATAAACTGTTTTAAATTGTCGAACAAATATATATTTGAAATCAAATCTATATTATTTTTTGGCAATAACGTGGTCTGGGTAAATTTTTGCCAGTCACAGGCTGTGTCACGCCCCTCCAGCCTGTGTCTTAGAATAAGAGGGAGGAAAAGCCTCCATTAATCTACATGTAATATTCCACCCCCATTGTGTTTAGCTAGTTAGTGGGCATTGAGGAGGAGGGCGGGAGTGGACTGTTATTTACCACTGTATATACACCCACATGTGTGACTGTGTAATAGGGAGGAAATGCTCAGCATAGAAACTCACTGAAAACTGAGCATGCGCAGAGCTGCCAACGTTGTTCTGCAAAATCCATAGCTGAATTGGGGACATGTACAAAAGGTGGAGATAGAGAGCAGCAGGATTAACCAGGTTTTTTGCAGAATACAGAAAACAAATTCTATAGTGACTGAGTGAGCATGAACGGCATATATTACACCATTCATTTATAGGTTTGTTTTATGATGTGGGCTTAGTGACACTTTTTAACTATAGATTAAAATTGAAATGTGTTGCATCTAGCCATTTTTTCCATTTTGTTTTCAAACTTTTCGGAGGCATTACAATGAGTGTACTTATGTTTCTCAAACAAACATTTACAAATGTATCAATCTCTTGGATCTATTCCTCAAGTGTAGAGGGATTGGGTGAGACCCAACGAGAGCCTATCAACTTACATGCCATAAAAAGTGATCTCGCGATGGCCACTACCTGGTCATGATCCAGGCCAGTAGAGTTTACATACCCTAGTAGGCATAGAATGGGATCTGGGGTTGACACAATGTCATATACAGAATTCAACATATCTAGCACTTCCTTCCCATCCTGATGTAGCTTTGGACATCCCCAGAACAGATGCAGAAAGCATCTTATGCATTTAGGATTTTCTCTCCTGCCTACCCTATGCAGCAGCCCTGGAGTGCTGTAAGCCCTATACAGGATGAAAAACTCACCTTCTCAGTTGGAGATAGCGAAACCAGCTGTACACTCTGCAATATTTGGTCTCCTAAAGCCACATCAATATCTGCCTTCCATCTTTGCCTACATGGAATAGGAAATTTAGAAAGGAATTCAGATAGCAATCATATACAGTATCTCACAAAAGTGAGTACACCCCTCACATTTTTGTAAATATTTTATTATATCTTTTCATGTGACAACACTGAAGACATTACACTTTGCTACAATGTAAAGTAGTGAGTGTACAGCTTGTATAACAGTGTAAATTTGCTGTCCCCTCAAAATAACACAACACACAGCCATTAATGTCTAAACCGCTGGCAACAAAAGTGAGTACACCCCTAAGTGAAAATGTCCAAATTGGGCCCAATTAGCCATTTTCCCTCCCCAGTGTCATGTGACTCGTTAGTGTTACAAGGTCTCAGGTGTGAATGTGGAGCAGGTGTGTTAAATTTGGTGTTATTGCTCTCACTCTAGAATTGTTGCTCTACATAAAGATGGCCTAGGCTATAAGAAGATTGCCAAGACCCTGAAACTGAGCTGCAGCACGGTGGAGGTCAGGCCTTAGATCTTCAGAACATGTCTTAATTGTATATATTGAAAAAGCCATCTCTGATCTAAGGTAAACTCAATACAGAGTTGTTGGTACATTTTCAAAACCCCACCAGAGTATTAATTGCATGAGGATAGTGATCCCTGCGTGTTCCCATCTGGAAACTCCTTCCAGTTTGGAGATTTCAGAAAATGTTCTATTTGGCCACAATGACGTGAATTTTTATTTTATTTTTTGTAATCTGTACACTGAGTGTGGTGCATATGCAGTAAGTACAGTGTACAGTCCTGGCCCCTTCCTAGCATCTGTAAGATGCCAGGAATGGTGCTCCATGTAAAGATAATGTAATTCCAGTGTGCATACACAGGAGTTACATTAGTGCCCATCCAATGTGTGAAGCTAGAAGATGCTGGACCCAAAAAAACAGGATAAGAACATAGCAGTGGGGAGGAAGTGGATGCTGGGAGTTTGGACTTCGCATTGCTGAAGGAGAGCATACCCAGAGGTAAATTTGTCATAATGAGCAAATATGCTGTGCATATCATTCATTATGGCAAATTCTGGCTGGGCCATCCCACCGGCATAATTTTGCTTTAAGGTGTCGCTAAACCCATAAAATACTATCAATAAATGGTGTATTACATGCTGTTCATACTCACCCAGTCACTATGAGATTTTGTTTTCTGTATTCTGAAAAAATCCTGGTAGATTCTGCTGCTCTCTATCTCTACTTTCTGATTATGTCCCCAAGTCAGCTAGAGATTTTGCAGCTGTGGTGACAACTCAGCACATGCTCAGTTTTCAGTGAATTTCAATTCTGAGCATTTCCTCCCTATTACATCTGAGCAGCCCATGTGACTATAGAGTCACACATGTTGGCATATACACAGTGGTAAATGACAGCCCACTTTCTCACTCCTCCTCCATGCCCACTTTACAACTAAACACAATGGGGACGGGATATTGCATATAGATTACTGGTGGTTTCACCGCCCTCTTAGACACAGGCTGGAGGGGCGTGACCCAGCCTGTGACTGGCAGAAATCGGCCCACACCATGTTATTTTCACAAAGAAATAAAGATTTGATTTCAAATATATATTTGTATGACAATTTAAACAGTTTATTGATATATTTTTTTTTACTCTGTATTCCAAAGACTGTTTTTGTAATTTTTTTTATTTTGAACATGTGACCAGCAGCACAGGACTAGAAGCTTCACCTGCTTATGTTTCCAAGCACACAGGCTGGGAAAGATCTGGGTAATGTGACAGCTGTATATTGATTAGGATTAAGGTACTTGGATTTTTTTTTTATTAAAATATTTACATTACCAACATCCATATACAGAAATCGAAGGGACAATGTAAATGAATCAATGTGTGTTTATTATCACTTTAAGTCCAAATCTGTGCTTCACAATATGTTTTGCCGAACACTTTCTAAGCTTTCTTTTTTTTCAGAAGTAATGTGACACCCTGGGTTATCTTCTGTGGTTCAGCACCACTTTTTGCATCAATACACTGTGAATTATGTGGTACTGCGGTGATGCACCCTGAGCTGCCTTTTTATTTTATACACTGGCTTAGGGATCATTTTATTCAAAAATAACTGGAGTTGGGCCTTACAGTGTATCTATGCCCATTATTTATTTAGTTAGTAAGTTAGTCAGTTCATTTTAAATAGAATGGGGAAAGCTTGGAACCCCTGCCAGGTTTTGCTGCTATCTGGAGTTCAATTAGAGAGATGTCCACTCACCGAGGACAACCTTTACCGGACAGGCAGTGAGGGAAACTACAATGGGAAAGCAGGCAGTAATAAAAAGCTGACAGGGGTTCTAGCATTCCCCTACTTCATTTTAAAAAATGTACTCCTGTTTGTATTGCTGTTTCAGAGATCTCCCCTCTCTTTTCTTGTCCTGGTAACAACCTAGTGGAGGAATCTCTCCAACTGTGCCTCCAACTGAATTCAAGAGGAATTCCAGGTATGGATATTTTTACATAGTTACATTTGTCCAGTTTGGGCCAATGTAACTATGCATATACCATACTTGTGAAATCCCTCTAGAACATGTTTCAAACATAAGGCCCGCGGGCCAAATCCTGCCCTCCGGGCCATTTCATGTGGCCCTTGCACCCAGGGCTTTTTTTTCAGCTCTCGTCACCTTTGTTAGCGCTCACCACCTCCCGCCACCTCCAGCTCTCGCCCTTTGCTCCCCACTCACCACTGTCACTTGCAAACACAGAAGCTCTCTGTGTTTACAAAGAGAGCTTTCCTCTCAGCGGCTCTCACAGATCCCTGGCTTCCCTGCACTCATGGGACAAGGAAGATGCAGGAGCAGTGTGGGATGGGGCATCATGTGGTAAGCTACGCTGTGATCCCTATCTGTGCCTGGGTGCATAGATGCTGACCAATAAGCTGCTTGCACTGCCAGGAGGTACTAGAGCCAGGCCAGGTAGGTCAGATGCCAGGAAGCTTTTGGGGGTTGGAGGGATATGTGTGTAGAGGTGGGGGGAGCGATGCAGTGAGATGTGGACAGCCTCTGAAAGATAGCTGAGCCCTGAACACTATGCAAAGCACACCTCTAAACCCTGCACTCTGTATGTAGCGCACCCCTCAACCCTGCAATCTGTACACAGCACACCGCTGAACTTTGCACTCTTCATGTAGCACGCACCTGAACGCTGCACTCGGTACATAGTGCACCCCTGAACTCTGCACTTGGTACATAGTGCACCCCCTGAACTCTGCACATGGTACATAGTGCATCCCTAAACTCCACACATAACGCAGTCCTGGTATTTGTTGCTTTTTTAAGATCCTCTCACTGTTGCAGTGCAATTCGACCACACCCACAGTTTCATGTGATCCAGCGAGGGGGGGGGGGGTTAAGTTCCTGCACCTATTCTCTGAGAAAAAAAACCTGGATAAATTTGTATAGTCTTAAAGATACAACTGGCTCTTTGAGAGCAACCATAATGCTGATGCGACCCACGATGATATTGAGTTTGACACCCCTGCTCTAAAAGCTGGAAACCACTATATTGGACATTTGCTACTTCAGTGATCTGCACTAGCTTCCGGATCCATGCCGAGTGTCTGCCCTGCAGAATTGTGAACACAGGGTGTCGCCTGCTCCACATTGGCCACTGTTCAGAGAATGCTTTTCATGTCCTCAGTGAATGCAAAGCATTCTCTGATTGGAGGAGGTGGTAAGGCTGAGAGGTGATGTCATGCCCTACACCTCAGCTAATAAGAGAATGCTTTGCATTCATTGAAAAAATAAAAAGCATTCTCTGCATGTTGCCTGTGCCGAAGGAGCAACTCCTGTATTCACAATGCTTCAGGGTAGCTGCTTGGCATGGGAGACAGAGGCTAGTGGAGATCACTGGAGTAGCGGTGCCTTCTATTGTGATTTCTAGCTTCCAAGGGGATCCCACATGTATGGTATATGCATAAGTACATTGGTCCAAGCTGGGTCAATGCAATTATGTAAAAATATATATATATCCCTGAATTCTTATTTAAAACCTGACAGTTCCAATCCTTCTGCACTCTATCCAAACCTAATTAAAAAAAATTTTGTGTTTGTACACACTTTGGGCATAATGTCGGCCTGGTGCGTAAACACTAACCAGTTTTATGCTCTCATATTTTGCAGATGATTGGGATGTAGCAGTAGCTAGCTTGCTACAAGTCACCCCTCTTTTCTCTCAGGCAGTGTGGAGCAACACTGTACGATGTTATCTAATCAACTCTAAGGATACTCAGCCTGAAGTAGACATTTTCCTAAGGGTAAGAATCAAACTACAGCAACTGTATACATCACTCTCTTGTTATCTAGAATGAGCACCTGTTACATCTTTTTGTGTACTTGTAGGAATACTCTCCAAAGCTGCAGAGGATGTGTGAAAGTTTGGGCTATTTTTTTCAAGTTGTCCATTTCCCTGAAGAATGTGAGAACCATTACACTGCTGTACGGAAGTGGGAAATTGAAAAGAGTTCCCTTGTCATATTTTTTATTTGTTCCTCCTTGCCCAGGTTTGTCTTTATTATGTTGATGTTTCATAGTCTGTATCTTTGTAATCTTGTCTCACCCAGAATTACCGTAGTAGCATATAGAAACTATTTAATATCCATTCTGTAAAGTATTAAACAGAAAACAGATACCGGTATATTGAATTGAGAATGGAATCACATGTTATTGATTCATAGAATAGTCCAATAATATGTAGATCTTGCCTATTTAAATAACTTGGTGCAGTGAGCAATGCCGTGAATTTAGTCATATCATTTACATATCTTGTTTGTCTGTTTAGTGTAATTAAGAACATTAAAAACTGACTTGCAGTTGGTTGCTTACAGTTTTTAAAGTTATAACTTTTTCTTTTTGCGTTATACAGTAATGTTGAAAAGCCCATTCCAGGTAGGTTGCCTGCACTACTCCTAGGTGCACTCCTAGCTTATGATTGATATATAGGGTTTAATTATTAAATGGCCAGCACTTTCCAAAAAATACTCTTTTATTTATACAAATCCATAAAAGAATTACAGAAATATTTAAAGAGGAGCGCTGTCCTCACCTGGGCTGGTTCTTCATTTGTCTTGGGGTCCCCGGCGCTGGCATTTTAACTATGGGAAGCCAGCTGTGACACCTGGCAGCTTAACAGCTGGCTTCCCCTTTTAGGTGAAGTTTCACTTTAAGCAAGACAGACTGCTAACGTGGTCACTTTTTGTCAGGAGAACAAAAACCCCCCAGAAACCTGCATTCAGGAGGTGGCAGGATCACCACCTAAACATGTAGAGGTCACTGCCCTGCTGCCCCTTTAAAAGCACTGCAGATCACTTTTCAGAGAGTGTCAGAAACTGTTGCCCATGTGCAAAAAGGCCTAACTAATAATAATTCCGAGTCAGTGCCTGCATATAAAATAATAAGCTGACCTATTCGTCATTCTCATCATTTAATTTATTACCTTTATGCACATGGGCTTTTTTGGGCCAATGGAGATCCATAAGGCACATCTTAAGCAGGATTGCAATGATAGTGTTTATTAAAATTAAGTGAACTCAAAGCAGGTTGATGAAGGTGAATAGTATGTTTCATGATTAATTGCAGCAACATGCATTTTACAGCACCACCATAGCCACCCTATTGGTAGATATTGATTGAGCTGGATTAAAAACAGCTTGCTTCACAGATACCTGTATACTGTATACCAGCCCCGATAGGCTAAATTTGAATTTATCTAATGTTTTAAAACTTTATTGCAGTTCATTGTGGGAAGACTGTAAGGAAGCATTCTTGAAGAATACTGAAGCAAAACCTCGGATTGTGTATCACAAAATAGAGGACAGCAGCAGTGATCTAGATCACATGCAGCAGTTAATAGAGCAAGACCAAAATAAATCAAACAAGGTCAAGGTAGGAACTGAGACTGGCTTTGCACACTATGGACAGATATGTGAAATGACCTTATATTTGATGGGTCTCAAGTTTTCTTTTTTTAATGCTCCAGAGAGCATATGTGTCACAAGAACAGGAAGAAAGGAAAAATCTCCCAAATTGAGTCACATACAGAAATAACAAATGTGGTATACAGGTCATCTCCTACACTAATCAAAACTATAAAAAAAAAAAAAAAAAAAATGAGGCTAGAATTAAAGCACAATTGTAGCTTTAAAAATGTGTATAAAGTCTGCGCTAAGATCTTTTTTAAATACGTAAATCTCTAGCAGCTGTGTTTCGTATCACCCAGTGATATAGAAATATAAATCCAATAAATAAAATAGCACTTTGTGTAAAAGTAAATAAATAATAAATTAAACAACTCTCAGGTGTGCATGTTTCATATGAAAAGAAATATATCTGTGCAAAGATAAAAATGTGCAAACATATAACAATAAATAAAAGAAAAACTATGTTTTCACATTTTTTATATTTGTACAGATTTATTTATTTGGATATGATATGTGGACAAATTAGACAGTTTCTGAGTTTCCGCGTGAGATGACATGCCAAGTATTATTTGTAGATGCCCAGCAAACCTATACCTCCCTTCAGTTTTGGTAGCGCAAGTATGTCATAGCTAATTCTAGGATGTTTCCCACCCCAGATGAAGAGAGTGCAAGAGAGTTCTTTATTTTATTATTTTTATTCTTTGTTTATCATTTGTTGTAGTTTTATTTATTAGTATTCCTACGATGATAGGAGACAAGCCAGATCAGTAAGGTCCAGACATTGGGGGGGCATGGCTACCCGCAAATTTGAGAGGAGTGCTTCCTCCTGCTTTTATCCTGCCAGGGAACCTGCTTATTTGGCACCCATTCTCACAGACAGTTTCTGCATGCTTTGCAACCTACGCTGCTGCCTCGTGCATGCTTTCCTCTTTTCCCCCACCATGACCAGGTGCAACAGTAGAGCAGGCCCTGCTGAACAAAGCATCTAAGATGGCTCTGGCAGTGCACAGACACATGGCAGACTGCCAGCTAAAGAGAAAGCAAAAGCGGCATCTTTTACTCAACTAGAGAAGTTTGCCCAGTACCCCAGTCCAGTCCAGGAGACAGATCGTTTATCTTTCTCAGCCCCTAAGTAAGAAGGTGTAAAACCTCAACTGACTGAACTGGCCTTAGCAGTGGCCTCTCCGACAAACAGGCACGAATTGAGAGGCGAACCAGCATTTACTGCAAGTACCACTACTACACTCCCTAATCCGCTCAGGGACCTCATTATTAAAGGAAAAAACTCAGAGCCCACACTGAGGGATGTGTTCACTTCAGTACAGCAGTGCAATGCCTCTCTGCATAGGCTGACCAGGTCCACAGGGTCTTGTCACTTTTTTGCCATGACCTAGAGAAGGTGTGTAAATGTTTCTCAGCCCTTGAGGGCCACATGAGTGACCTAGAAGACATTGTGCACCCACTCAGGATAGACATGAAGATTGTTCTGCATGAGCCAACACTATTCAAAAGTCAGAAAGTCCAGACTGCTGCTGGAGGGCTACAAAGATTGCAGCATTCTTTGTCACCATAATGCTGCTGGGGACGTTATGGGTATGCAGCACTTTTTATTAAAAAAATAAAAATACAAATTGTCCTATATGCAGCTTCACTTCAATGGGACATTTAACAATAAAGCCACAGTTGCCTTTTAACTTTAAAGCAGTTGTAAGGGCAAATGTTTTTTTCTAAATTAAAATGATATTGCATTCCTACATTTTATACTGTAAATGCTGTGTGTATGTTCCAGATCATTGACCACAGCGGGGATCCTGATGAAGGACTTTATAAGATCTATTGTCAAGTAGAAAAGGTCATAAAACAGGTATGTAGGCTCATTGGTTGTTGTGTTTTTTTCATGTTTTAATGTTTTGTTGCTCTGCACCTTCTTAATAACATTCATTTTAAGTCATGAAGCCGCATTTTTTAGGGCTGCACAAAACGAAAGAAAAATTGTTTCGTTTCTATATTTTATCTAAATGTTTTGATAATGAATTTGTGTGTAAAGGAAAAAACATATTTTTTTGTTTTTTAAAGGGCAGACCCTCTGCAAAGTTTTATTGTGGTCTGTGTCCTTGCTGGGAATATTCACCCATCTATTTGTCCTCATTGTCAATGAGGGGAAATCCAAAATTTAGAGTTGTCATGAAAGCAAGAGATGCAGAGAAATCTTCCAATGGACAAATGTTCTGGTGACAACTGTCTAAGGTGTGAATTCCTCTCAGTTTTGGGAGATTTCTTCTAACTTTTTGTTGTGTTTCCAAGACAGGAAGTGAAGGGAAATCTCCCTAACTGAATGCATACCACAACAAATAACTTAGCAGTTTTAACCCTTACCTGCTCTATATAAAACTAAAAAAAAAAATTGGCTAAACCTATACTTTATCAAAATGAAACTCTGAAGTCAACCCACATCTCCTATCTTGGTATTTCCAACTGTACCGTGTATGGGAGTTTAGCATTTTGCGCTACCTTCCATTCATATTGACTGTAGTTTTACAATTTAAGTAGCAGATGTGACTTCTCTCTGCAGGATTTGTTGGCCGCTGAGATATCGGACCCTGAATCCAAGGATGATACAGCAATCCAGGAAGATGATGATTTTGGAGATGTCCTGTGGGATGTTCATGATGAGCAGGAGCAGATGGAGGCTTTTCAGCATGCATCTCATTCAACATGTGAGCTTGGGTTTGACAAAGTGAGTTTAGGTTGCTCAGCCTGTTTAAATCATCCAAACCTCTCTGAGGAATAAATGAGAGGTCTCTTTTTGATGCAACCAATTTTTATTTGGAGGTGTAATTTTGCATCCCACTTGCAGGAGCACTTGGTGGTGAAATTCTGCATAGTTGCTCCTCCATTTCATTTTAATGAGCCTCTAAAGCTTGCCATACACGGTTATTTTTTTGTTGTTCAGCCAATAGGCTGAATGACAAAAATCTAGCAGATTGCTTTATCCACACAAAAAAAGTTGATGGAAGAATCCTCCCCCCACCAGGACATTGTATTCTTACATGGGTGGCCACTGCTGTCGGAATACTTTTATTCAGTGGCTACAGTTGATTGGTTGCAGCTGCTGATCACTGGAAGATTTTCTGACATGTCCCTCCCTTCAACTTCAGTTGACTTCCATCGAGCTGGGGAGGCTGCACACTGATGCATGCCAGCATGTGTGCGTTATGTAAAAGCTAACTTGGGTGAACAGTTTCGAACTTCAATCAGTGTATGTCCAGCCCAAGGGCATGTTCACACTATAGCGGTAGCCTATGCGTGTACACACTTCTAATATCTTAAAGTATAAATCAAGGCAATTTTTTTTTTGTTTTAAAAGAGTGGCTAGAGATTAGAGCACTTGTCAGTTTTGTTTTTTTTGTTGTTTTTTTTTTGCTATCCATGTCCCTGTTAGGGAGATCCATCCTCTCTATTTGTCCTGGTGACCGTGATCAATGAAAGGGAAAATAAAAGAAAACCCCAAGAGAACAGAAATAGAGGGAAAATTACCTAATGAGTACGTGAGCTCTGGTGACTACCAGGGATTTCCCTCTTTGGAGGGATTTTTCCTCCTTTCTGTTGTAGCTTTGAGATATGAAGTAAAGGGTTATCGCTTCAATGGGACACAGATGGAAAAAACAACTTTACAGCGGTTATAACCCTCCTATACTCTATCCAAAATGAGCAAAAGTTTTTCAGTCAGTTCTACTTTATTACTTCTATATTTATGAAGTACCGATTGTTACATTTTAGATTTTTTTTAATTTTTTACTCTGGTTCATGTTTTTAATTAAAGTACAATTCTGTCCCAGTTGATTTGATTTTGGAATGAATGTTTCTTTTTTTACTCACAATGTATAACCATGTATTTTTTTTATGCTAGTATTATGATCGTTTGAATGATTTGGTGGCCGCTCCAGCTCCTATTCCACCTCTCCTTATAACAGGAGGACCAGGCTCAGGGAAATCTCTTCTCCTATCAAAGTGGTATGTTTTTTTGCTCAATACAGTTTGAAGATTTTTGTAGGTAACAGATAAAGTTGCAGTAAATTATCGAAAATATAGCAGTGGTCTTTCTGGATTACCCGATTTTAAAACTTCTTGCTGTTTAGTCCAATTCCATCCAAAACAATTATTGATGGATATATTAGAGAAGGGTTGGCTTTTATTGCTGTCTGTAGTCCTATGGAGATTTCCCCTATGTTTCTGTTCAGAGAGGAAATGATGGGAAACTCCTCTAATAGGGACAAGAACAAAGACACATTTTTAGTAGAGTTTGAACAGTTCGGATTCAAGAAATGTGTTATCATACTAGAATACAAGATTATAAAAGGAAATTAAATTGTAGCCCTTTTGCCCAAATCTACACGTAAGAAAAAAGAGCAGAAAAAATAAAAACACACTAAAACTACAACAAGTAATAAACAAAATTAATAAATCATACAAACACCCCCCATAACCCTATCCCTTAATAGTTACCAATTATTATTATTATTATACAGGTTTTATAAAGGGCCAACAGTTTGCTCAGCGCTTTACCAATTGTGCTACCAATTTACTATAAAAAGTTACAATTATTTAATGACAACACATACCAACATACAGAATATTAATATCCCCTGAAATAAAATAAAGCATAACATACATTATTAGAACATTCACAGTGTTTCTGTTGCTGTCCATGCCTTCTTGTCCCAGCGACAACCATCCCCATATTCATTATGCAAGTGTTACAAGGAAAGAAAGTGAGGGAAAACCTCCCAAATGGGTTCACAGACAGAATTGAAAACATGCCAGAAATTATAACTCTTTCGTGATCTATCCTAAACTAAAAAAAAATCAGCTGTAGTAAGACAGTAATCCTCAAACATAGACTTTCGTTAACATAATGTCTGTGAAGATTTTGTTTTACAGTGATTTTATTTGTTTTAGTGTTATAATGCATATCCATGGTTATAATGATCCACTTTTTTAAGCTTCCTTCTTTTTTATTTTTTTAAAAGAACACGTCTTTATATTTTGTTTTATTTATTTTTCAACAGAACAATAACTATTGATATTTATTTATTTGCTTCATAGTGCAAATGGGTTATAAATTACTGACCCGGATGTAAACTTGTTGTAGCTTAGCATTCTTCTTTTTTTAAATGCATCCAAAATATTCCTCTGATGCAAGCACTTTTACAAAATGCCACTGTGATTTTTGCTTTGTTGTGCTATAATGGTATGTTGGGTTTTTTTTTTTCTGTAGAATCAGTTTGCACAATGATCAGGTCAGCAGTTTAAGCTCCCAGTGACTAGCTGTGTTTTCTATGTACAGGATTCAGCTTCAGCAGAAGCATTCACCAAACACTCTGATGTTGTATCACTTTGTTGGAAAACCAATGTCTACCAGCTCAGAGCCAGCACTCATCATAAAAAGACTGACCCTTAAGGTAATATTCTTTTTATCAACTGGTCATTGTAAACGGCAGGAGGTATGAAAACAGGGTTATACCATAAAACCCATATCCGACCTATATTAGTGCACAAATGTTGTTTGTAAGAGGTTCTACAGGAAAGACTTAGCGTGTCTAAATCCAAAACTAAAATTGTAAAGTATTGCAGCCTAGCAATCCACTTCCCAACCGGCTCACGTACATTTACGGCGGCAGGTTGGCTTCCCTGCGCGAATCGCCATACCGGTAGGCCGGGTCCTTTAAGAGCCATAGCAGGCATGCGCGCATGCTGCTGCACAGCGGGGGGACCCAGTGTTCGTGGCCGGTGGGCGCGATGTATTCTGGCCACCCACAATCGTGGGCACGAGAGCCAGAATGGGGATTTGTGTGTGTAAACACACAAATCCCCGTTCTGACAGGAGAGGAGAGACAGATCTGCTTTTCCTAGTAATTAGGAACATCGATCCTCCTCCAGTTAGTACACTGCCCCCACAGTTAGAAACACACACGAGGGAACACATTTAACCCCTTAATCGCCCCCTAGTGTTAACCCCTTCCCTG
Source organism: Lithobates clamitans (assembly GCA_037952925.1). Taxonomy (NCBI): domain Eukaryota; kingdom Metazoa; phylum Chordata; class Amphibia; order Anura; family Ranidae; genus Lithobates; species Lithobates clamitans. The sequence continues at coordinate 11,553,395 of JBBGZY010000637.1, forward strand.
CCAGTGACACTTACACAGTAATCAGTGCATTTTTATAGCACTGATCGCTGTATAAATGTTGATGGTCCCAAAAAATTGTCCGATCTGCCTGCCGCAATGTCGCAGTCCCACTAAAAAAAAAAAAAAAAAAGCCATAAATCTATCCCCTATTTTGTAGACGCTAGAACATTTGCACAAATGTTTTTATTTTATTTTTAGGGGATATTTATTATAGCAAAAAGTTAAAAAAAAATAAATTTTTTTTTCAAAATTGTTGCTCTTTTTTTTGGTTTTATAGCGCAAAAAATAAAAAACGCAGAGGTGATCAAATACCACCAAAAGAAAGCTCTATTTGTGGGAAAAAAAGGATATCAATTTTGTTTGGGTACAGCGTCTCACGATTGCGCAATTGCCAGTTAAAGCGAAGCAGTGCCGTATCGCAAAAAATGGCCTGGTCATTAAGGAGTCAAATCCTTTTGTGGCTGAAGTGGTTGAATGAGATGGCTCCATTCATTTTTTTTTTAATTTTTTACCTTGTAATCTGGCCAGTAGATCTGTTATTTTTCAACTTTGTGGACAGACCAAGTTTCTCCTCTGCTGTTTATTTTGGATCTCTTAGGACCTGCAAACAGTGATTCCCGTACTGACTCCACCTCCTGAAATTCCTCTGTGGTTCAGAAGGCAGGCTCTATGAAATGAGTAACACAGCAGTGCCTACTCACAGAGCATAGTGAATATGTGTTACAAGTAAAAAAAGTAAATATGTGAGGATCTTTACAATGTAATTTTACAAATGTCAATATTATTCAGATTAATAAAAATTGAATAAAAATATATTAAATTCAATATGAAAAAGAAAATAATGATTTTACATTTTGACCATAGATGCAGTTAAAGCGGAGCCCCACCCAAAAGGGGAAGCTCCGCTTGTCTGCCTCCCCCCTCCCTCTGCTGCCACATTGCGATGCCCTGAGCTGGACGTTCGGTCCCCTCCTTCCCCCACAGCCTTCTCGGACACTTCACAGGTCCCAGAAGACTGCAGGCCTTTCACAATGTGCAGTACGCTTCGCACATGCACAGTAGGAATCTGGCTTCGCTACCGGGTTCCCTTAGTCAGGATGGTGGCGCCACCACCCGATTAGCCAATTGAAGAATCGGCTCGGACGAGGATTTTGCTGGATGCCTGGACAGGAAAGTGCTCTAATATTATAGGTCAGCAGCTACAGTATTTGTACTGCTGACTTTTAGCTTTATAGGGGGAGCCTGGAGCTCCTCCTTTAAATTTTTTCTTGGAGGCTACTTTAGAGGAGTTCAATGGATCACTTCATACAATGTTATTTTTTTAGAACATACAGCGGCGAAAATTATTATTTGATCCCCTGTAGATTTTGTATGTTTTCCCACTCACAATGAAATGAAGGGTCTATAATTGTTAGCATAGGTGTATTTTAAATGATAGAGACAGAATATCAATCAAAAATCCAGAAAAAACACACGGTACAAAAGTTATAAATTGAGTTGCAGTTCAGTGAGTAAAATAAGTATTTGATCCCTTACCAACCAGCAATAATTCTGGCTCCCACAGACTGGCTACAGTATGTGCTCATGCGGTACACAGATTAGTCCTGTCAATTTTAAGAAGGTGCTCCTAACGACCACTCGTTATGTGTATAAAAGACACCTGTCCACAGAATCTCGTTCCTCAGTTCAAACCTCATCATCAAGGGCAAGACCAAAGAGCTGTCAAAGGACGTCAGGGACAAGATTGTAGACCTGCATGAGGCTGGAATGGGCTACAAGAACATCGGCAAGAAGCTTGGTGAGAAGGAGACAACTGTTGGAGCAAGTATTCCCAAATGGAAGAAATACAAAATTACCATGAATTGCCCTCGGAGCTCCATGCAGGATTTTACCTCATGGGGGTAAGGATGATTATAAGAAAAATGAGGGATCACCTCAGAACTACACGGGAGGAACTTGTAAATGATCTCAGGGCAATTGGGACCACAGTCACCAAACAAACCATTGGTAACACAGTACACTGCCATGGATTAAAATCCTGCAGTCCCCGCAAGGTCCCCCTTCTCAAGAAGGCACATGTACAGGCCTGTCTGAAGTTTGTAAATGAACATCTAAATGATTCAGAGAAGGATTGGAAGAAAGCGCTGTGGTCAGATGAGACCAAAATTGAACTCTTTGGCATTAATTTGTTGTGTTTGGAGGAAGAATAATGCTGACTATGACCCTAAGAAAATAAATACAAAAATAATACTGCGCATGTGAAAAGATACCGTATTTATCGGCATATAACACGCACTTTTTTTCCCTGAAAATCAGGGGAAAATCGTGGGTGCGTGTTATAGGCCGATCCCCCCCCAATTGCGTGTGATCGGAGCGATCGCGGCAATTGCCGCGATCGCCGCCGACATACACAGCCGTGTGGAAATTCAAATACGGCGCCGAGACTGCAGGGACTCGGCGGAGCGGAGCTACACATAGCCGAGAGTCCTCGGGTTTTCTCGGCACCGCTTACAGTCCCGCCCATAGGGCGGGACTTAAGCGGCGCCGAGGAAACCCGAGGACTCTCGGCTATGTGTATCAGCGCTCCGCCGAGTCCCTGCAGTCTCGGCGCCATATTTAAATTTACACAGGGCTGTGTATGACGGCAGGGATCGCGGCGATCCCACAAAGCTGCACGGGGGGGCAAGGCTGCACTGGGGCAAGGCTGCATGGGGGCAAAGCTGCACTGGGGACAAGGCTGCATGGGGGCAAGGCTGCATGGGGGCAAAGCTGCACTGGGGAAAGGCTGCACTGGAGAAAAGCTGCACTGACATGGCTGCACTGACATTGCTGCACTGACATTGCTGCACTGACATTGCTGCACTGACAAGGCTGCACTGACATGGCTGCACTGACAAGGCTGCACGGCGCAAAGCTGCACTGACAAGGCTGCAATGGACACTGGGGCAAGGCTGCACTGACACTGACAAGGCTGCAGATGGACACCGATAACGCTGCATTGATGGGCATTTTAATGTAAGTTTTTCTTCCTTAAACTTTACTCCTAAAAGTTTTTTTCCTTAAAATTCCCTCCTTAACTTGGGTGCGTGTTATACGCCGATAAATACGGTAATTCAGTGTGAAAAAAAAGCAGCAGCACAAATGTGAGATACTACCACAAAATACAAGAAACAAAATGAAAGGTGTGTTGCGCTACAGTGATTGATTATTAAAAATACTGAAATTTTTTTATATATATTAATAAATAAACAGTCAAGAAAATTCTGTCTCTCAAATTGCCCATATAGTCAAATGGCAAACTCCATTATTATTAGTATTGCACTTACAAAGGAAAACATGTAAAATGCGCGATAACTGAAAGATACAGCTCAGCTGTATGTTCCGGTTATCGCGCATTTTACATGTTTGGATTATCTGTGGCGGCCGCCTTTGTTTCGGCTTGTGTGTAAGGCACTCGGTTTTGACAGAAGCCAGCTGTTTGCCTGGCTTCTGTCGGACGAGCATGCTGGAAAACCAACAGCCGACTGGCTCCCGATCAGCGCTGTCAGCCTATGGCAGAGAGCGCTGATTGGCGTGTTCTGGCAGGGGGGCGGAGTGTCCCCCTGTCAGAACACAACAGCTCAGTGGGGGAGATTGCTGTTCTAACGTTAAATCATTAGTACCGACCGGAGCTGTCAGTTTTTTTTTTCGTTCAACCCAAAAAAACTAGTAGTGTGTGTATACCCGGCTTTAGTCATACCATGGCAAAATCTAACTTTTAGTGGGAAAAAAGATGTAACATTTATATTGCTAAATCAATAAGTGTGCTAGGCCCATTACTCAATTGAGTTAAAAAAAAAAAGTGCGGTTGTCCACAATTCACATAGGAACATGCTGAGCATTCCTGTTTGATTCACATGCGATTTAGTGTGATTTGAGCCTATTCATTTTGAATGAGCTCAGATCGCACTACATCGCATCAAAAGTAGATCTGCGTTTGGGGTGCCATTAACTTAACATTAACACCTGCTGTGGGTTTCCTGCACTGCGTTCTAGTGTGCACCTAGCCTTAAAGTGGTTCTAAAGGCTCAAGGTTTTTTACATTCATACATTCTATGCATGAAGGTGAAAAACTTTTTGTGCAAGAGCCCCCCCCCCCCCCCCAAATATGTACCTGAGCTTCATCGCGATCCAGCGATGTGCACAAGAGACTCGGCTCTCCGGGGACTCTCTCTCCCCGTTTCCTGCTGCTGTCAATCACAGCCAGTGAGCCAATGATGAAAGAAAAGGGGGGGGCTGAGCTGCAATGCTGCGTGTGAATGGACACACCCAAGCAGGCTCAGGAGCGAGCCTGCTTGGGTGCCCCCATTGCAAGCTAAGAAGAGGAGGATCAGGGCTACTCTGTGCAAAACCACTGCACAGAGCAGGTAACTATAACATATTTGTTATTTTGAAAAAAAACATTTGCTATAATATCACTTTAATGTACTCCATACTGGATGCTTGCCTGTCTATTGCCACATGTGTAAATCCTTATCTAAATTAGTAGTGAAATAAGAAGCTAACAATAATGCTTGTGTAGCCAAGACATAATTTTCATAAATATAAGGTTTTTTAGCTATATGATTCTGTGCCTGATGAGATGTGTAGACTTAGATTATGATTTGATATACTATACACTAAAGCATTTACTGTCCTGACACTTGGGGGTCTATTGAAAAAGCAGTCGTGTGGTCACAGTATGCGTTTCCTTGTGGAGTGTAATGATGCAGCTGTGCATGGTAGCCAATCGGGTTCAATCTTCAGCTTGTTCAATTGCCGTATATACTCGAGTATAAGTCGAGTTTTTCAGCACATTTTTTTGTGCTGAAAGTGCCCCCCCTCGACTTATAGTCGAGTCAAGCACTTTTCTGCAGCAAAAAATGTCATTTTCCGAACCAAATTTGGGGCCCCGTATCTCAGGGCCACTTGGTGCTAGGAACCCCAAATTTGGATATTTTATGGTGCTAGTTTCACTGGGTTTGCACACCAAATTTGCATTATCTTAGCACTAAGTGGCCCCAAGATACGGGGCCCCAAATTCGGTCAACTGTGTCCATCTGCAGCAATGTCATTTTGGGACCCTTTGGGTTCAGAGACCTCAAATTTTGGCTGCAGCTAGGGGGCATCTAGGAACCCTTAACTACCGAGTTTGAAGTTCGGGGGACCTATGGCTGCAAATGGGCACAGTGAGGCTGCAAATGGGCATTGTTGACCCTCTTTTCCACTTACAGTAGCTGTGCATTTCTCACCCTCGTCTTATACTCGGGTCAATAAGTTTTTCCCATTTTTTTTTTGTGGTAAATTAGGGCCTCGACTTATACTCGGAACAACTTATATTCGAGTATATACAGTAAGTGTTAAAAAAAAAACCTGGAAGCTGATTGGTTTCTATGCGGAGCTGCACCAGATGTTTCACTCTCCAGTTTTACTACATCAACCCCATAGTGTTCTAAATTTCTGGATTCCTTGTTTGGGCAAAATCCTCTTGTGTATTTCTTTCCCAAATAATTTATACATGTAGGAATAATTACACTCGCTAATGAAAAATTGGACCTTTCTTTGTTTTATTACACTTCAGACTGTCACACCTCAAAACCCTTTTTCAGTTGTAAACTGATAACATGGAACTCTGGCTAAGCAAATTCTGGTGTCAGCTGCCTTGTCACTGGATAATGAATAATGTCAGCACTAGAGCTGCACAATTAATCGTTAAAAAATCGTGATCTCGATTCAACCCCCCTGACATCTCTATTGCAGAGTTTGCAGATTCTTTCATATAACAAGTAGAGAGACTTATCTGCTCAGTCAGCTGTCAAAAGAAAACATAGGGCAGTCTGCCAAGTTTTTAACTTGAAACCATGTAACTAACTCTTCCTTCTTAGATCAAAGGGATAAACTTCTGTATAAAAAAAAAATCCAGGCAGTCTGCCAAGTTTTTTAGCAAACTGTAAATGCAGGAAGTTTAACCACTTAAAGTCTAAATCTTTTTCTGACACTTGTTTCTTAAGTTAAAATCAATATTTTTTGCTAGAAAATTCCTTGGAACCCCCAAACATTATATATATTTTAGCAGAGACCCTATGGAATAAAATGTCAATTGCTGCAATATTTTATGTCACACTGTATTTTCCCAGCGGTCTTTCAAACACAGTTTTTTGGTAAAAAATACACTTCAATGAATAAAAAAAAAAAACTAAACATTAAAGTTAGCCCAATTTTTTTGTTTAATGTGAAAGATGATGTTATGCTGCGAGAATCGTGAGAGAATCGTGATCTATCTTCTAAGCAAAAAAAACGTGATTCTCATTTTAGCCACAATCATGCAGCTCTAGTCAGCACCTAATAATTGTCCAATGAGCAGGCTGTAGGGGAAGCTGCAATCTGAACCAAGAAATGGTAGTGTCACCTGCATGGCTGTGTAGTGTGGTAGAAGTGTGCGAGTCACAAGACTGGCTGAACAGAGTTATTAGTCATTTGGCAGGTAACAATTTACATACTGTGTATGTATTTCTGTTGTGTATTCAGCTGTTTCCCTGGGGTTCCCAATAATTTGATTTCATAACCGTATAAAAAAAAAAAAAATTGGCATTAGTCCTTTTGTTGCTGGGAGTTTTTATCTCTACAACTTCTGGCGTGACTGTTTGCCTTGTAATATAACATAACTAATTCTACCAAACAGGGAAACGCAACTGAAAAAAAAATCCTAAGGTGCTGCAGGCTCATTTAATTTGTGTTCACCTCTAATAGCTATTTTCTAATTTCTATCTTGTGTTCCCACCAAAAAAAGAATTAACTGCAATACAACTTGCATGTTGATGTAGAGTTTGTTGGGGTGCTCACTCAGATATGCTGATCACCATATACTGATTTACTCCTGATTAGAGGATGCTAAGTACCTAACCAACCAAAAAAGAACATAATCAGAACATAAGAACATAAACTTGCATAACCAGAACCAAGCCTTCCAGGTACAGTGGTGAACCCTGCAAGACGATGGTTTTCTAGAGTAAGCATGGTGGAAAGGAAAGCCTCAGAGAAACCTCCATCTCCAGGCCATGCATTTAAAGTGGTTGTGAACCTCAGACATAAAATATGAACAAAGCATATCCCACTATAGTGTACTTGTCTCAATAAAAAACACTAAGCGTTATTTCTGTCTGCTGCTTCATTCCTCTGCTGTAAAAACAAAATATGATTGGTAGTACCCTGCGAGGTGTCTCTATCCCCATTGTACATACAAATGCAGAGTTGTGCCCATTGAAACTTTAGATGACGCTCCACACAGCCAGTAATAAAAACATAGTACAGGTTTATTAAAGCGGAGTTCCCATTTAAAAAAAAAAAAAATTAGTCAGCAGCTACAAATACTGCAGCTGCTGACTTTTAATCAGACACTTACCTGTCCCAGGGTCCAGCGTTGCGGGGATCGAAGCCCCGCTGCCCCCCCCCCCCCCACTGTAGAAGTATATCCACAGAAGCTGGCCCCTTTTTAGATTTAGTGTGCTGTGTCCTCCAATAGATCTAGGAGGGAAGGATTTAAAGTGTTACTAAACCCTTCATTCACTATATCTGGTCTCCCACAGTACACAGAACATGGAAATGCAATTATTTTAGTAAATATAAACTGCTAAATGCCTTTTCTCATCAGCAGTATATAGCAGTCTTGTGACTTCTGTCAGTGTCCAGCCAAGCACTGTTTAAAGCTAGTAGGAGGAGTTTTCATTCTCCTCTGATTGTCCTATGAGGCTGCTTGACCCCTGACCCTCTGTCTGGGCAGTGCTGATTGGCCCTGTGCTGCTGATCACATGTACGCCCCCCCCCCAAAAAAAAAAAAAAAAAACCTCTCTAGCAATGCACATCAAACTGAGCATGTGCAGAGTGCCTCCTGGGGCTCTGTTCTATCAGGAGATGGATTGGGGACAGTGAAAGACGGGGAGGATCAGAGAAGACAGGATCAAACAGCCTTTTTACACAATGCAGAGGATTAACCCCTTAGGTTCCACAGTAAGTAAAAGGAACTTGCTTTACTGCATATACAGACTGATTTTACTGTTGTGGGTTTAGTAACACTTTAAGGATGAGTACAAAAAATTCACTGTTCTTAGTACATCACAAATAAAACCACATGTATTTCTCTGTTCTGAGTACAGCTAATGCAGCATTCCTGGTCAGTCTCATCACTCTCAATGGATCCTGGAAAGTTCTTAGAAGAATTTCCTCATTGGCTTGAAAAACTTTCCATTCGCTACCAGGGGAACATCATCGTCATTATTGACTCCATTGACCAAATAGAGGTAAGAACCAGTTGTTTTACAAAGTTGTATTATTTTAGTTTACAAGCATTGCATACCATGATAAAAATGCAAATGATATTGGTTCTCTCATAAGAACCCAGGTATTAGGTTTACAGTTATTTTTTATTTGGTGACAGTGGGGGTTATTTACTAAAGGCAAATCCACTTTGCACTGCAAGTGCACTTGGAAGTAAAGTTGCTGTAGATCTGAGGGGAACATGCAAGGAAAATAAAAAACAGCATTTTAGCTTGCACGTGATTGGATGATAAAATCGGCAGAGCTTCCACTCATTTCAGATCTACCCCTTAGATTTAGAGCAACTGCACTTCCAATGCACTTGCAGTGCAAAGTGGATTTGCCTTTCGTAAATAACCCCCAGTGAGTTGTAGAAGAAAATACCATCCTTTTGATCTACAATAAAATGGTTTGTTAAAATAAGCTGTAAAATAATGTTTAAATAACATGCAAAGGCTACTAACCCATCATTTCTTTTATTCACAGCAACCAGAAAAGCATATGAAATGGCTCATTGATCCTTTACCAGTGAATGTACGAGTAATTGTCTCAGTGAATGTGGAAACTTGTCCTCAGGCATGGAGGTGAGTAAAGTCACTAATAACTCCTAAGGAATATCTTTGGTGAGCAAACTACTAATAAGTATCTGCTGGCATATTGTAACTCTTGCATCTGGTATTCTCCAAAGGAATATCATATTTTTAAGATCATAGCCTCACCCTGCAATAGGTTATTGCTTATACCCAACGCTTTATATACCATATTTAAAGATAGAATCTAATTTTTAATTTTATCTACTGTATATATTTATCCTCTTCTCTGTCATTCGCTGACTTAGATTTGCCACTCCGTTTAGTGCAATTTCTTAATTTTCACAAGCACCAATCAAACACACATTAGAGAATAAAAAATAAATAATAGACCCTTCACCCTCCAAACTGTACATTTTCTGCAAGTGGAGATTGAGTACTGAAGAAGTAAATGATTTTGTACATCCACAATACTCCTAGAAAAGTTGTTCTTAATCAGACTTTATTTTTAGGCCTCATGCCCACGGACGTTTTTACAGCCGCTTTTTTGAGCGTTTTTTGCAGCTTAAAAACGCCTCTCCATGTTAGCCTATGGCCTCATGCCCACCATGGCGTTTTTGAGCTGTAAGTGGCATAGGCATTTTTAAGCTCCAAAAAAAACCCAGGACCAGAGCGTTCTGAGGCTCCAGCTCTAGAGCTGTAAAAACGCCAGACACCGGTAAAAGGTGTTAAACCTGATTTAACGAGGCTTAACGCTGTATACACAGCGTTATGCCCCGTCCAGCGTTTCTCTGTCTCTATTCAAAGTCAATGGTTCCCTATGGGAGCCCATTGACTTGAATAGAAGTCGCATGCAAAAGTCGGATCAAGATGATCCGACTTGCGGTGCGACTTGTGTGCTGAGAATCTTGAAGGGGAACCCCGAAAAATTTTGCGTGAGGTTCCCCCCAAGATCCATACCAGACCCTTATCCGAGCACGCAGCCCAGCAGGTCAGGAAAGGGAGGGGCATGAGCGAGCGCCCCCCACCCGGACCATACCAGGCCACATGCCCTCAACATAGGGGGGGTTGGTGCTTTGGGGCAGAGGGGGCCCCTGCGCCCCCCTCCACCCCAAAGCACCTTGTCCCCATGTTGATGAAGACAAGGATTGTCGGGGTCTGCGGGCGAGGACTTATCGTTATCTGGAAGCCCCCTTTAACAAGGGGCTCCCCAGATCACGGCCTCCCACCCTGGGTGAATGTGTATGGGGTACAACGTACCCCTACCCATTCACCTAAAAAAAAAAAAGTGTCAAAAATAAACACACTACACAGGTTTTTAAAGTATTTTATTAAAGCAGTTCTGGCTCTTCTCCCTCTTCTGGCGACGTATTCTCTCCTCTCTGGGCCTTCTCCCCTCTCCGGTTCTTCTCCTCTCTGCGCTGTCCTCTCTCTCCGCTATCTTCTGCTTTTTTGCCGGGTCTTCTCCGCTACCTTCTGTTCTTAAGCCGGATCTTCTCCGCTATCTTTTGCTCTTTTGCCGTGTCTTCTCCCTCTTCTTCCGATGTTGACTCAACGCAATCTCCCTGCGTAATGCTGGGTAGTGTGTTTATGTTTGACACTTTTTTTAGGTGAATGGGTAGGGGTACGATGTACCCCATACTCATTTACCTAGGGTGGGGGAGTGTCATCTGGGGGGCCCCTTGTTAAAGGGGGCTTCCAGATCACGATAACCCCCTACCACCGGGCAAGGGTTGTCAGGAAGAGGCCCTTGTTCTCATCAACATGGGGACAAGGTGCTTTGGGGTGGGGGGGAGCTTTTTTTTTTTAGGTGAATGGGTAGGGGTACGTTGTACCCCATACCCATTCACCCAGGGTGGGAGGCCGTGATCTGGGGAGCCCCTTGTTAAAGGGGGCTTCCAGATAACGATAAGTCCTCGCCCGCAGACCCCGACAATCCTTGTCTTCATCAACATGGGGACAAGGTGCTTTGGGGTGGAGGGGGGCGCAGGGGCCCCCTCTGCCCCAAAGCACCAACCCCCCCCAGGTTGAGGACATGTGGCCTGGTATGGTCCAGGGGGGGGGAGGCGCTCACTCGTCCCCCTCCCTTTCCTGATCTGCCGGGCTGCGTGCTTGGATAAGGGTCTGGTATGGATCTTGGGGGGAACCTAAGGCAAAATTTTGTCGGGGTTCCCCTTCAAGATTCTCAGCACCGCAAGTCGGATCATCTTGATCCGACTTCTGGTGCGACTTCTATTCAAATCAATGGGCTCCCATAGGGAACCACTGATTTTGAATAGAGACATAGAAACGCGGCTAAAAGCTAGCGTGGCTAAACGGGCATTGACGCCGATGCAAAACGCGAAATAAATTGCGTTTTTAACGCCGCTTTTTTCCTGGGGTCGGTACTAGCTTTGCAGCTCGTTTTTTAAACCATCTGTGGGCATGTAGCCTTAGTCAGCTCACTGATCCTCTGCTGATCAGAGGAGAGCAGGTGAGTGACACATCCATGTTCACTCTACTCTATGGGCGGCTAGGAGTAAACGGACACCGCTGTCCGTTTACACCGGACTACCCTCCGATCCAATCCGTCTGGATGGAAGAGGACGGATCTCCTTCCATTTTTATAAGTGGACAAGGTCAGACCTGGCGGTAGGCGGGTGTAAACAGACGCAAGAAAAACTGACAGACGGACATGATCGGATTGCCTGTGTGAAAGGGGCAACTTTTAGCTTCTTTAGGCTGGGTTCACACTGGTGCGACACGACAGCCGTCCTACTTTGGATCCGACTTTGCCCTGCGACATGAAGCCGGCATGTGTCCGACTTTCAATGAACGGGGATCCGACTTGGATCCCCGCCAATGCCCGGCACTGTGTTTGGTATGAATCTTGAGGGGGAACTCCGCGCCAAATTTTAAATAAAAATCCGGCATGGGTTCCCCCTCCAAGAGCATACCAGGCCCTTGGGTCTGGTATGGACCTTGAGGGGAACCCCCTACGCCGAAAAAACGGCGTGGGGGGTCCCCCCAATCCATACCAGACCCTTATCCGAGCACGCAGCCCGGCCGGACAGGAATGGGGGTGGGGACGAGCGAGCGCCCCCCCCCCTCCTGAACCGTACCAGGCCGCATGCCCTCAACATGGGGGGTTGTTGCCTTGGGGGAGGGGGGCGCGCTGCGGCCCCCCCACCCCAAAGCACCTTGTCCCCATGTTGATGAGGACAAGGGCCTCTTCCCGACAACCCTGGCCGTTGGTTGTCGGGGTCTGCGGGCGGGGGGCTTATCGGAATCCGGGAGCCCCCTTTAATAAGGGGGCCCCCAGATCCCGGCCCCCCACCCTATGTGAATTGAGTATGGGGTACATGGTACCCCTACTCATTCACCTAGGGAAAAAGTGTCAATTTAAAAAAAAAAACACTACACAGATTTTTAAAGTATTTTATTAGACAGCTCCGGGGGTCTTCTTCCGACTTCGGGGGTCTCTCCGGTTCTTCTCCGCGCTCTCCGGGTCTTCTGCCGGGCTCCTCCGCTCTCTTCTGCTCTTTTGCCGCTCTTTTGCTTAAGCAGAGGAGTCCGGTCTTCAATCTTCTGCCTTCTGCCCTCTTCTCCTGATGTTGACACGACGCTCTCCCCGGCTGGAATGCTCTCTGTGCGCTCTGCTCTGACTTATATAGGTGGTGACCACGCCCCCTTATGTCGTCACAGTCCCTGGGCATGCTGGGACTGTGACGGCATACGGGGGGCGTGGTCATCGGGTGATGACCACGCCCCCTAAAACGTCACAGTCCCAGCATGCCCAGGGACTGTGACGACATAAGGGGGCGTGGTCACCACCTATATAAGTCAGAGCAGAGCGCACAGAGAGCATTCCAGCCGGGGAGAGCGTCGTGTCAACATCAGGAGAAGAGGGCAGAAGGCAGAAGATTGAAGACCGGACTCCTCTGCTTAAGCAAAAGAGCGGCAAAAGAGCAGAAGAGAGCGGAGGAGCCCGGCAGAAGACCCGGAGAGCGCGGAGAAGAACCGGAGAGACCCCCGAAGTCGGAAGAAGACCCCCGGAGCTGTCTAATAAAATACTTTAAAAATCTGTGTAGTGTTTTTTTTTTTAAATTGACACTTTTTCCCTAGGTGAATGAGTAGGGGTACCATGTACCCCATACTCAATTCACATAGGGTGGGGGGCCGGGATCTGGGGGCCCCCTTATTAAAGGGGGCTCCCGGATTCCGATAAGCCCCCCGCCCGCAGACCCCGACAACCAACGGCCAGGGTTGTCGGGAAGAGGCCCTTGTCCTCATCAACATGGGGACAAGGTGCTTTGGGGTGGGGGGGCCGCAGCGCGCCCCCCTCCCCCAAGGCAACAACCCCCCATGTTGAGGGCATGCGGCCTGGTACGGTTCAGGAGGGGGGGGGCGCTCGCTCGTCCCCACCCCCATTCCTGTCCGGCCGGGCTGCGTGCTCGGATAAGGGTCTGGTATGGATTGGGGGGGACCCCCCACGCCGTTTTTTCGGCGTAGGGGGTTCCCCTCAAGGTCCATACCAGACCCAAGGGCCTGGTATGCTCTTGGAGGGGGAACCCATGCCGGATTTTTATTTAAAATTTGGCGCGGAGTTCCCCCTCAAGAACATCTGAGCACAAGTCGCATGCCGAAGTCGGATCATGCAAGACGGCAATCCGACTTTGATCCGACTTCAATGATAGTCAATAGGCTGAAGTAGGATCAAAGTCGGACCAAAGTAGTACAGGGAGCATTTCTAAAGTCGGAACGACTTGTGTCGGACCAGTTAGGACGGCTCCCATAGGGAAACATTAAATTTCACACGTCATGCGACATGAGCTCCCAATGTCGGAGCGTTTGTCGGACCAGTGTGAACCCAGCCTAAATCTGCAGAATTTCAACTGTTACGTTTAGTAAAATTTTACATCTAGGTTTCAAATTGCACGCACTGCTAAAAAGGGAGCGCTCATGTGTGCCCCACGCCGGCTTTTTCTGTGTTTGAACACAGCGGGAGTCTGTCAGCAAGTCCCGGCCAATGATTCATGGCTGGGACATGCTGATCAGTGGTGTACATTCACAGCTGAGAGCTCTGTGTTAAAATTCAACACAGGGCTCTGTTCCCAGGGAGCGAACTGTCAGGTTTCACATCCCTGGAAAGATCATTAGTAAAAAGCAGCACAATATACACACATTACACAGTTAGGCACATATTTCACCCCTTGATCTCCCTAGATGTTAACTCCCTCCCAGCCAGTGTTTTTAGTACAGTGACTCTGCATATTTTCAACACTGATCACTGTAATACTGCCACTGGTGATGTCAGTGGCAGTTAGTCAGTTCCCCCCAGCAATTTATGAACACCTAATTTTTTTCAGAACTAATGTAATCAACATTTGATGGAATTTTTGTTGTGGCTATACCATGCTAATAGAACAGTGTTTTTCAAAATAACCAAGGCACCCTTTAGAGCTGTCTGTAAGTGGTTGGGCAGTGATTGATTCAGTTGTTCCTGCGCCTGGAAAAGCCAAAGGTTTGTTTTAATGTATGAAGCATAGTATGAGTTTTAAATATGTCCATGGGTCCATTATGTTTGTACACAAATAGGAATTTGTTTTTTGGGGGTGCTATTTTTCATTCACTGATGTCAAGGTAGATGATTCTGACAAGACAGTACAAACACTTTTGATGAAAATTATGCCGAACACCTGTTTTTCGTTTTTGCAATCTTTCTTTCATTTACAGGTTGTGGCCAACTCTTCATCTTGATCCATTAAACTCTAAAGATGTAAAAGAGCTTTTAAATCTTGAATGCAGTGGAGCCAGTATTGTATTGACCAAAGATCAGGTTAATTGCTTTACTCTTTTTATGCGTTTCTGTTATATTGTTGGCTGTTCATGTGCATAAGTCTGTTTACATCTCTGATGTGTTTTACTGTATTTAGGCCTTGTTTACACAGGGGGGCTCTTTAAAAATTAAACTGCCCCCCCCCCCTTCAACTGTTCAGCTGCAAGTTAACATGGCCCCTGGTTAATGGCAGGACACACTGCAAACAGCAAGGCAGTTTTGCTGTAAAACGCATTTCAAGTGAATAGGACTGTGCCACAACCACTCTGTTGCCCCGTACACACGGTCGGATTTTCCAACGGAAAATGTGTGATAGGACCTTGTTGTCGGAAATTCCGACCGTGTGTAGGCTCCATCACACATTTTCCATCGGATTTTCCGACACGCAAAGTTTGAGAGCAGGCTATAAAATTTTCCGACAACAAAATCCGATCGTGTGTACACAAATCCGACGCACAAAGTGCCAGGCATGCTCAGAATAAATAGGTGAAAGCTATTGGCTACTGCCCCGTTTATAGTCCCGACGTACGTGTTTTACGTCACCACGTTCAGAATGATCGGATTTTCCGACAACTTTGTGTGACCGTGTGTATGCAAGACAAGTTTGAGCCAACATCCGTCAGAGAAAATCCTAGGATTTTGTTGTCGGAATGTCCGATCAATGTCCGACCGTGTGTACGGGGCATGTAACAGTTTGCAATGCATGCAGTTTTGCGATTGAGGCTTTTAAAGGTTAAAACAGGAGTTTAGTAAGCGACTTATTCCCTCTGAGGGGCCTGTCATATTCTTCTGAAAAGTGATCCACCACAGGTTGCTTTTTAGCTGGAAGGTAATGATGGCCAGGAGCCCTAATGAAAATAATAGAAATGAAAAAGTTAAACAGCCTGAATAAGTCAGAGTGGATTTGCCAGACTTGTTGCTACTTGAGCTTTCTCTGTGGGCTGCTTAAAGTGGAACTTCACTCTAGTCAATCAACATTGGCTATTTGTAATCCTTATATTGCTAGAATTATTAAATACATAGGAAAGTATATCATTTTTACTTGTTTTAAACTTTTGTTTTCCATTTCTTCAGTTACATCCTGATTTCCATACCTAGGCCAATGATGTCATACATCCCAGGTGTCTTCAGGAAGGGAGGATGGGCTTTCTCAGCTAAGCACACCCTCCTACATGTATGCCTGAACTAAGGGCAGATGGATTACAGGAAGTACATGCTACACGAATCATCTGCCCTTACTCAAGATGGCCACATCCATAAATGCTAGGGGGTGTTTTTCAAAGTGATTTCTCAGCAAAATAAAGCATGAAGACATTGCTTTGAATATTAAAAAGGATTTAAAAGGGTTTTTGTTAGTAGCAGTGTAGTTATGCTAATGGTCTGTCTGCTGTGGGCAAGTTAATCTGACTAGCATGCTGGAATGCTTAGTGAGCATCAGAATTTACTTTGCGTGACCTGTTCTCAGCGAGGTCAACAAGTTGGTGATGGACCTTTTTTTAGCATACAGGAGCATTGAATAGAAATTCCTTTGATCTTTTATGAGTGCATTGTGTTTTGTACCATTTTTTACAGGAAAGAAAACTGGAAAAGCACTGTCGGTCTGCCACACCCTGCAATCCCTTATATGTTACTTTGCTGGCTAGATTTCTCATTTGGTATGTTAAAGAGGACTTTGGTTACTTCACTGATCTCTTTCTACCTAATTGGTCTTTTTAGACACAATCAACAAGTGCAAAGAACTGGAACATCAAATTCTAGGCATAATTTAATACCTTACATAAAAGCACAGTTAAGATTTGATCTTAAGGCTAATAACTGTCAGAAGAGGCTAATGTATGATAAAGGTTAATTTACTAATAGGTATTTTGCTATTAAAATGGTTGCACTAAAATATATAATCCTTAGGATTTCAGTATTATCTGTATGCAAATGATACCCAAATTGGTCTTTCTGCTGGTATCCTGTCCTTTATTCTGAAAAAAAGATTGCATGCCTTACTGCTGTTTTTGATTGTATGTCCTCCTGCTGCTTAAAATGTAAAGTGGATAATACTAAAGTGGTTATTATTCCTATTTTTCTCAACTCCTCAAGCTTGCTGCTTGGGGAATAATTTTGGCACTGAAGTCTCATTCTATCCACTCATTCATGCTTTAACAACTGCCTTTCATCTTTGGCTAAGGAATATCCAATCTGCCCTTTTTCTCTTGCATGATACATCTAAAGTAGTGGTGCATGTTCTAATTTTTTGCCATCTTGACTAATGCAGTACTTTCTTTATGTCTCTTATCTAGTAAATGGATTGGACTCATTTCAGTATGTTTTGAACACTTCAGACCAGCTCAGTAACTGATGTTTTCACTCAGTGATTTCTGCTCCTTTCCTTAGTTTCTGCACTGGCTCTCCACTGTCCACATAGTACAATTGGTAATCCCTCTTCTAATATGTAAAGCCCCCAACAGTCTGGTCCTTCTTTATTTTCAAGTATATAGGCATTCAGAATGTCTGCTGCACTGATAAGCTTCTTTCTTACTTCCTGGTCACTTACTCGCACATCCAGGTCCTCTCACTTGGAGCTCCCCTTCTTCCATGGGTCATCAATCATTCACTATCTTTACAAATCTTTAAATGCATTCATATTTTCCTAAAGAAATATAACCTTAATTTACAATGACATCACACCCCTTCCAAAATCTATTCTTTGATAGAAAAAACCTGTGTATATAAAAAACTCCTTATTACCTGCTTTTGATCTTCTAGTTTTCTTCAAGCTGCCTTGTCGGTCCCATTTGCCTTTACTTCTATAGGGGAAAAAGCATTTCTCATGCAAACAAGCACCCATGTTCACAATGACGTTGCAATATAAAGCTTGAATCTGGCTAAATGCTATACTGGCTCAGCTTAAACAGTTGTACTGTTTTTTTCTCTCCATTTTATCCAAAAAGATAGTGCAGCAGAATGTTGATGTCCAGCTATGTTGTAGTATCTAAAGTCAACACTGATAGCCCAATTAATACCCATTCATGATTGGCTTAAGCCAAGCGGTGATAACGCAGGAATAAAGCTTGTACAGCAACAGATGCAGCAGGTATATCCTTCTTTGAACCCTTACACAACGCTGTCTACAGACAAACTAAGGGATATATACTGAAAACCTCTCTGAAGACCCTTCAGTATGTTAACTCATTTATTTATCACACTGACTGGGCCTCTTCCATTAACAACCCTGAATGGAGTAATTCCCGTCTTCCTGAATTCCTTGCAATACCCAGCGTGGGTTATTGGTCCTCCAGAGGTCTTAATTTTTTGCATTAATTATTTCAGAAGAGCCAAATGAAGGATTTTCCTACAACACAGAGTTTGGGGTTTCAACAGAAACAATCCAACAGACCACCCTTAGAAAAACTGTTACTAGCCTCAGCGGAGACCAAACAAATATCTGGGTACTATTTGGAACCTCTTAACAAAAGGTTGATATCTTTCCCCCAGAGGTAGATCTAAATGGCATAAAGTAATTCCTCGGCTCTCTGAAGAAGACTGGGAAGATTTTGACTAAACATATACTATATGACATCATTAATAAGGATAGGCTTATACAACTTAAGCTGTTTTATCAAATATATTATACACTCTAACAAATGTATATCCTAGGGATTTGACACACTCCTCTCTGTTTTTGCTTACATGGTCAAGAAATCTTAATGCCTTGTGGTTGTGTCCCTGGAAAAAACATTTTGGTCACAAGTATGTGAATTTCTCAAGTCAGCTGTAGGTCTCCAAAATGCTCAGTGTCCTAAGGTCTGTCTGATGGGGCTGGTGGAGGACATAGCAGTTAGCTGTCATACCAAAAAAAGCTACTGGATATACTGACCTTTTGCACCAAAAAAAGTATTTTAAGCACCTCCAGTCCAGCCTTTTATAATAATACAGCTAAGCAGGAGCACCATTATCCTGGGTGTACGTCATTTGATGTCCTCCCACTTGCGTGCCTCGTGCGCACCATCGCAATCTGTCGCCCTCTGTGTAGAACACAGATCATTGTACCAGGCTAGCCCTGGTATCATGTGATCGCTGTGACCAATCACAGCGATCACATGTTGTACACAATGGCTTTTTGGCATAGCCATTCATTGTGTACTATTTTGATCTCTGTGATTGGTCACAGAGATCACATGGTACAGGGTACAGGGCCAGTCACAGCACACCATGTGATAGATGTGGCCAATCACAGCTATTACAATTGTACACAATGGCACATGAATGGATGCCTGTCATCAAAATTATTGCTTGTATAGTGATCACCACTGTGATTTTTTTTTTTTTTTTTTTACATACTGCCACCAGTCAGTGTCCCTGATTAATGCCACATTAGTCATATGGTGATGCTGTAGTGCTCTGGTGACAGTATGTAAAAAGAAAAAATGTGAAACAAAATTTTTATTTAATTTCTTCATTTTCCAAAAAAATTTTGTCAAAAATGTACAACTTAAAAAAACTCACCATGCCTCTTACTAAATACTCTGGGGTGTCTACTTTCCAAAAAGGGGTTATTTTGAAGGGTATATGTACTGTCCTGGCATTTTAGGATCTTAAGAAATGAGATAGCCCCTCAGTACATCAAGACTAATCAATTTTCAAATACATGTACCATAGATTGTAGATTCTATAATCTCTATAATAACCCACTGATTTGGGTTATTTTTAATAAAGAAATGTAGCAGAACACATTTTGGTCTGAATTTATGAAGAAAGAGATTATTTATTTGCAAATTTGTATAACACAAACTAAGAATTTTTTTTTTTTCAAATTTTACGTATTTTTTGTTTATATAGCAAAAAAAAAAAAAAAATGGTGATTAAAGTGTTACTAAACCCCTCAACAGGAAAATCAATCTGTATATGCAGTAAAGCATGCTTGTTCTACTGTGGAACCTAAGGGGTTAATTCTCTGCATTGTGCAAAAAAGGCTGTTTGATCCTGTCTTCTCTAATCCTTCCCTTCGTTCCACTATCCCCAATCCATCTCCCAATAGTACAGAGAATTGGGGGCACTCTGCACATGCTCAGTTTAGTGTGTATTGCTAGAGAGTTTTTTTTTTTTTTTCTGGGGGGGTGCATGTGATCGGCACATGGCCAATCAGCACTGTCCAGACAGAGGGTCAGGGGTCCGGCAGCCTTATAGGACAGTCAGAGAAGAATGAAAACTCCTCCTACAAGCTTTAAACAGACACTGATAGACGTCCAAAGTCTACTATATACTGCTGATGGGAAAAGGTATTTAGCAGTTTATATTTAACAAAATAATTGAATTTCCATGTTCTGTGTACTGTGTAAGACCAGATATAGTGAATGCAGGGTCCTGGGTTTAGTAACACTTGCCACTAAAATACCACTAAAATCTCTATCTGCATCAAAACAATGATACAAATTTAATTTGTGTACAGTGTTGCATGATTGACTAATTGGCATTCAAAGTGTGACAGCTCTGAAATCCAAAAATTGGACAGGAAGGGGATGAAAGTGTCGAGTATATAAGTGATTAATCACCTGGAAGAGGTCCTCTCTAGCAACCCTCTCGGAATGGAAACCACTGATTAATACAGCTCTCCCGCTTTACCAACTTACATACACTACTAGTGGATCTCCTAAAAGCTTTAATTTGGGGGCCTTGGACCAACTTTCTTCTTACTATTTAAAGGATAAGCTCACCTTTTGTAACATATTACATGTTACACCCGTATTCAGGGTGTAACATGTTACTGTTGTAGGAGCTGTTGTGACAGTGAGCTGGGGATCCTCTCCCTGCACCCGCTGTTACAATTTTAAAAAAACGCAGCCGGGCAGTGCTCTGCCCACGTCATTCATTCACATACTTTTGCGAATGTGAGAACTACAAGTTACCGACAGCCTTTATGGCTGTTGGATTGTAGTTCTCAATGAACTGCTGTCTTAAGCTCTAGGTATTTCATTGTCTCTTCCTGTCAGTGTGTAACTGCCTGCCTGTACAAGGTATAAGCAGACAGCTTACACTGACAGTCTGCAGGAGCCCTGCATTGCACCCAGGCTCTTCTGATCGTAGGTACAATTCTTTCCAGGCTCCTAGTAAAAAATACACATTTTTTTTACTTGCTAAAAGATGTACATTTATTTAATTTTTTTTACAAGGGTGAACTTATCCTTTTAACTTCACTGGTTTCCTGCTAGACCATGTCTTATTGCGTCTACTTCCCTCAGATACATCTGACTTTGTATTGTATAACCAGGCTTCTCTTTGTAATGGATGTACATATGAACTATACAGGACCACGGACTCTGTACAGGGTTAAAATAGTTTTATTGTTATTGTATTCATATTTTTTACAACTTAGGAAATCAATAAGTATCATCTTAAAAAAAATCTTTCGGCGGCCTTCCGATCACCACCATCTCGAACTTTAAACCAACAGGTCACGATGGTCGCGGTTTGTTCATTATGCCATGAGATACCCACGATCGCCTCCGTCTTCTGTCTCACCCCCTTCATGTTTCTCTTTTCTCCCTACTTTTTTAAATCCACCTTCCTCTTTATTTTGCCTCTCTAATATCTTGCCGTAGCCTGTTTCACTCTTGTGTATGAAGCGGGCCCTTACCCTTGGCCTTGATTTAATGTTACTGTCATTAGCTGTCACCACTTGTACCTTGACGTGACTACTCTTTCCATTGTTATATTTGTCATTTTGGACTTCAGAAATCAATGTGATATGCTTGATATGCTTCAAGACAACTTTTTTGATATGCTTTGGTAATTCTAAATAATAATAAAAAAAAATAACATCAGTAAAGTACACAGACTGTGAAATCCTTGTTTTTCCTGTTGACATGTTATGTGTTGGATGCTGTTGCTCTGGAGTGAGGCTGTTTTCACTGCATTTTGACTATTCAAAATGTATACAGCCAAAGATGTTGTACCGGCTTAGTGTACATATTCAGCAAGTTCAGACAGTGGTGTCATTATTTTACTTTACTTATATGTAAGCAGTATTTTATAGTTGTTTGGTTTTTGCACTTTGCAAAGCATCCTTATTCTATGCTTTATAGCACTGCATAACGCAGTATGAAGGAGAATATAAGCACAAGCTTGCTGGATGAGTAGAGGGTTCAAGGAAGGGACAGATAGGGGAACAGAAGCACATTAATTGCAAGAAGGGCCTGGAGAAGGCTTGGATAAGGAGGAAAAGTAGGTACAGTGAAGCCTTTCTCTATAATATTCATTATACAGTAAATGAAGGCTTTATGTAAGTGTTCAAGAATTAGCTCATTTTTTTTTCTAAAATTGTTAATATTGAAGCTTTAAATATGCAGGTTTTTTTTCTCCCCTTTTAATATAGCATTGACCTTTTAATTTTTGGAAATAATCTCTTGCTGCACAATGCTTGAAATGTGTCCTTGAAATGTAGATATTATTTTTATGCAGGGCTGGGATTATGGGAAACATTACGGACACTTTGCAGCAATGTTTGCAGTGCCAGGATACAGTGTCACTATACAGACTTGGGCTTCGATCTGTGCAAGAGTTTATGTCAAGTGCAAGAGATAAGAACTACATGAGAGAGGTAAGATCATAAAGGTTTCCAGGTAAACTACAGTATCTCACAAAAGTGAGTACACGCTAACATTTTTGTAAATATTTTATTATATCTTTTTATGTGACAACATTGAAGAAGTTACAATTTGCTACAATGTAAAGTAGTGAGTGTACAGCTTGTATAACAGTCTAGATTTGCTGTCCCCTCAAAATAACAACACACAGCCATTAATGTCTAAACCGCTGGCAACAAAAGTGAGTATACCCCTAAGTGAAAATGTCCAAATTGGGCCCAATTAGCCATTTTCCCTCCCCATTGTCATGTGACTCGTTAGTGTTACAAAGTCTCAGGTGTGAATGGGGAGCAGGTGTGTTACATTTGGTGTTATCACCCTAACTCTCTCATACTGGTCACTGGAAATTCAACATGGCACCTCATGGCAAAGAACTCTCTGAGGATCTAAAAAAAAGAATTATTCATCCACATAAAGATGGCCTAGGCTATAAGAAGATTGCCAATACCCTGAAACTGAGCTGCAGCACAGTGGCCAAGACCATACAGTGGTTTAACAGGACAGGTTCCACTCAGAACAGGCCTCGCCATGGTCAACCAAAGAAGTTGGGTGCACGTGCTCAGCTATCCAGAAGTTGTCCTTGGTAAATGGACGTATGAGTGCTGCCAGCATTGCTGCAGAGGTTGAAGGGTCAGCCTGTCAGTGCTCAGACCATACGCCGCACGCTGCATCAAATTGGTCTGCATGGCTGTCGTCCCGGAAGGAAGCCTCTTCTAAAGATGTTGCACAAGAAAGCCCGCAAACAGTTTGCTGAAGACAAGCAGACTAAGGACATGGAACCAAGATAAACTTATTTGGTTCAGATGGTGTCAAGCATGTGTGACGGCAACCAGTTGAGTACAAAGATAAGTGTGTCTTGCCTACAGTCAAGCATGGTGGTGGGAGTGTCATGGTCTGGGGCTGCATGAGTGCTGCCGGCACTGGGGAGCTACAGTTCATTGAAGGAACCATGAATGCCAACATTTACTGTGACATACTGAAGCAGAGCATGATCCCCTCCCTTCAGGGACTGGGCCGCAGGGCAGTATTTCAACATGATAACGACCCCAAAAACACCCCCAAGACTACCACTGCCTTGCTAAAGAAGCTGAGGGTAAGGGTTATGGACTGGCCATGCATGTTTCCAGACCTAAACCCTATTGAGCATCTGTGGGGCATCCTCAAATGGAAGGTGGAGGAGCGCAAGGTCTCTAACATCCACCAGCTCCGTGATGTCGTCATGAAGGAGTGGAAGAGGACTCCAGTGGCAACCTGTGAAGCTCTGGTGAACTCCATGCCCAAGAGGGTTAAGGCAGTGCTGGAAAATAATGGTGGCCACACAAAATATTGACACTTTGGGTCCAATTTGGACATTTTTACTTAGGGGTGTACTCACTTTTGTTGCCAGCGGTTTAGACATTAATGGTTGTGTGTTGAGTTATTTTGAGGGGACAGCAAATTTACACTGTTATACAAGTTGTACACTTACTACTTTACATTGGAGCAAAGTGTAATTTCTTCAGTGTTGTCACGTGAAAAGATATAATAAAATATTTACAAAAATGTGAGGGGTGTATTCACTTTTTTGAGATACTGTAAATATTTTCTTTGGTATTATGTATGGTCAGGGGCGTTGCTAGGTGGCAAAAAGACCAGGGGCTTCAGCCCGAAGTCCAAGGCCGGCACGGGGGGGGGGGGCCTCTAGTGGCGCTGGGTTTTTTTGGTTGGGCGAAGGGGTTGTGTGGTTGTGTGGCGGGGGTACGCTGACTTGCTGGTTGCTGCCTGGCTTACCAGTGCCCATCAATGCTGACCACTAAACTTACCTACCTACCTGACATACACTGACCTACCTGACACATACACTGACCTACCTGACATACACACACTGACCTACCTACCTGACATACACTGACCTACATACACTGACCTACCTGACATACACAAAAAACAGGAAGTTTGGGACTTTAAATGAGGTGGGCAAATGAGGCCAATGGGTCAGTCACCATCAAAAACAAGCCATTTTATTAATACATAGTAAAATAATGACATAATGGTGACCCCAATATGGGTTGACCGTCACATCATATACAGATACACCCTGTTTGGTACATTGTAAACATTCGTAACAAGCCCCTAAAAAAGGGGGTGCAGAGCGAATGGTATGAAAGGTGAAATGTCCATAAATTGCATAACATCACAAAGTAAATAAATAAATGGAACTTTGGGATTGGTAGACCCAGTAAGAGGGGAAGTAATTGTTGGGTGCATGTCGTAAGCCCGACGCGTTTCGTGTATCAAAACACTCTTCAGGGGCGATTAAGCACCAATATCTAAAGACAAAAGAAAAAAGGGAAGGCTGTTCTAGATGGAGTGCAATATGCATGGTAAAAAAGAAACAGGGTAACTGTGCATATGGGGGGGCAGAAACGCCACTACCCCAAATGGATACTTACATGCCGATGGGGTATGAACTCCATGAGGTGCACGGTCACTGACATACACTGACCTACATACACTGACCTACCTGACCCACAATGACCTACCTGACCCACATACACTGACCTATCTGACATGCACTGACCTACATACACTGACCTACCTGACTCACACTGACCTACACTGACCTACATACACTGACCCACCCACACTGACCTACCTGACCCACACTGACCTACATACACTGACCTACCTAAACCACACTGACCTACCTGACCCACACTGACCGGGTTAGACACAGGCAGGGGTGGTGAGGGGGTTTAGACACAGACAGGGGTAGAGGAGGAGGGTTAGACATAAACAGGCAGGGGTGGTGGGGGGGTTGGACACAGACAGGGCTGGTGAGGGGGGGTTAGACACAGGCAGGGGTGGTGAGGGGGGTTAGACACAGGCAGGGCTGGTGAGGGGGGGGTTAGACACAGGCAGGGCTGGTGAGGGGGGTTAGACACAGGCAGGGCTGGTGAGGGGGGGTTAGACACAGGAAGTGATGGTGAGGGGGGGTTGGACACAGGCAGGGGTGGTGAGGGGGGGTTGGACACAGGCAGGGGTGGTGAGGGGGGGGGTTAGACACAGGCAGGGCTGGTGAGGGGGGGTAGACACAGGCAGAGGTGGTGAGGGGGGGTTAGACACAGGAAGTGGTGGTGAGGGGGGGTTAGACACAGGAATTGGTGGTGAGGGGGGTTAGACACAGGCAGGGGTGGTGAGGGGGGGTTAGACACAGGCAGGGCTGGTGAGGGGGGGTTAGACACAGGCAGGGGTGGTGAGGGGGGGTTGGACACAGGCAGGGGTGGTGAGGGGGGGTTGGACACAGGCAGGGGTGGTGAGGGGGGGTTAGACACAGGCAGGGGTGGTGAGGGGGGGTTAGACACAGGAAGTGGTGGTGAGGGGGGGGTTAGACACAGGAAGTGGTGGTGAGGGGGGGTTAGACACAGGCAGGGGTGGTGAGGGGGGTTGGACACAGGCAGGGGTGGTAAGGGGGGGAGTTAGACACAGGCAGGGCTGGTGAGGGGGGGTTAGACACAGGCAGGGCTGGTAAGGAGGGTTAGACACAGGCAGGGCTGGTAAGGAGGGTTAGACACAGGCAGGGCTGGTAAGGAGGGTTAGACACAGGCAGGGGTGGTGAGGGGGGGTTAGACACAGGCAGGGCTGGTGAGGGGGGGTTAGACACAGGCAGGGGTGGTGAGGGGGGGTTAGACACAGGAAGTGGTGGTGAGGGGGGGTTAGACACAGGAAGTGGTGGTGAGGGGGGGTTAGACACAGGCAGGGGTGGTGAGGGGGGTTGGACACAGGCAGGGGTGGTAAGGGGGGGAGTTAGACACAGGCAGGGCTGGTGAGGGGGGGTTAGACACAGGCAGGGCTGGTAAGGAGGGTTAGACACAGGCAGGGCTGGTAAGGAGGGTTAGACACAGGCAGGGCTGGTAAGGAGGGTTAGACACAGGCAGGGGTGGTGAGGGGGGGTTAGACACAGGCAGGGCTGGTGAGGGGGGGTTAGACACAGGCAGGGCTGGTAAGGAGGGTTAGACACAGGCGGGGGTGGAGGAGATGAGATCAATGGCGCTGACACTTACTTTCTCTCAGTGTCAGCCGCGCCTCCAGCGATCCCTCTTGTACAGCAGGAAGCTCCTCCCCTTCACACTGTTACCCGTCAGCTGACTTTCTCTTGTCATCCCGACATGTCAGCAGCAGTAGAGGGGAGCCGTGGAAAGGATGGGCGGCGGTCCGCTGTGCGGGTATAGCAGCGAGTGCTCTGCCGTCACCTAGCCATCAATGTGCTGTCCCTCAGAACCTTCCGCCCGGGACCCATGGTCCCACCAGGTCCCATGGTAGGGCCGGCCCTGCCCTTGAGCACTAGCGCGGAGGAGGAGGAAGTGCAATCCTCCTCCGCTTTCAATGCTGGGAAGTGTGGGCAGTGACGTCACTGGTTGCTAGCCGCTAGGCGGCTATAGCAACCAGTGACCAAGAGTGGAGTCAGGCGGGTGTGGAGGCGGAGCTGCAGCCGGAGCCAGCGCTACCACGGCGCACTCTGCCCCTGTCCCCGGCATTCTAGGACAGGGACTAGAGACTCGGGGCTATTAGCCCCAGGCTCGGGGCTGTAGCCCCAATAGCCACCCCCTGGCGACGCCTCTGTGTATGGTTATCATTGGGTAAAACTCAGCTATTGTGAATCTGACCTGAAAATTGAACATGAAGGCAAATATTAATGTTCATTTAGATTTACCTCTGGCACCTGTAAATCTATCATGTCTTTAACGATGTATGTGGCTGCATCAGGAGTACATGCAGAAGTAGCAAAGATAAATGGGAATGTTATTTACCAACTACTTAACAAGTAGTCTTTATTTCTGAATGCTTTGATTGTTTGTGTGTGGTCATATTTGAAATAGTTTTTATGTGTGTGCAGTTCAGGCAAATTTGATACAGTATTTCATGTTTTGGGCAAGGGTTCCACTATACTGAAGTGTAGTAGCCCCTTGTGAATGCCAATTACCCCTGGTTCACACTGGTTTGGCTTTGAAATGGGGCTACTTCAACGCAATTTCAAAGCTGCACATCAGTGCATTTTGTACATCTGATTTCACTGTGGCTTGTGACTTCATTTTACAGAAGTCAATGCAAGTTGCAGTGAAACTGGAAAGCAGTACTGATGGAACCTTTTTCAAAGTCGCTGCAACTAATTTGAACGGTTCCATTGCAGGCAATGAGGTGCCACTTGTCATGCGATTTGGAACTGTCAAATCGCATGACAAATCCCACCAGTGTGAAGAGAAATAAATTAACATTCAAATAAAAAAATGGGGGGGTAGAGTTGATTAGTATACATATAGAACATTTTGTATGAATTCATCGTAAGTGTAAAAGGGATTTATCAAAGTTTGGAGGAAAGAAAGATGAAATCCAGGGGGACCATATTTTCTCAAACTTGTGGGGATTATCACAAAGGATTGCAGCAAGCTTTTCGTTAGACATGTACCAATTAATTTTATTTTTAACTGATGAGGAATGTGGTGTAGAGGACCACCAAGTTTTGCTAAAGTTTGTTTGGCAGCAGTGAATAAAAAGGTTAAGAGATGGAATTGATTATTTGTGAAAATTTTAGGTATGAGATTTAGTAAGGCTTTTTGTGGATTTTTGAGAAGCTGTTTCCCAAACAAGGTAAAGATTATTCGGTAAATGTCAGTCCAGAACTGTTTTATTTTAGGACAATCCCACCATATATGTAAGAGGGTACCAGTACTTAAGCAACCTCTAAACCATTTATCAGAAACTACTGAATTAAATTTGGCTAAGCTTTGGGGAACCAAATAACATCTCATTAATCATTTATAGTTGGATTCCACTGAGGCTGTGTTGATAGAACAATGAGTTGTGGTGTACCAAATTTGTTTCCAATCTTTTTCTGCTATAGGTTTACCAAGATCATTTTCCCATTTAGTCATATATGAATGAGATAGAGGTAACTTTTATTTAAAATATAGATAAATATATCATTGAGAGAAGCCCCTTAGTGCTAGGATCGTGTTTACAGAAGTGTTCAAAGCAGTTAATTTTTTTTAGACCTGAAGATGATCCTATTGTTTGGGTTACAAAATGTTTAATTTGGCAGTATCTAGAGTTTTCTTGATAGGGCAAGTTATGTGTTTGTTTTATGGAGGAAAGACTCAATACTCCATTGGAAGATATCAGATCATATATTTTATAAATATTGTTAGAAGTCCACCATTTGAATTATAGGGGTTCATGGAAACCTGGTAGAAACATTGAGTTACGTATAATTGGTAATGAGGGAGTGTATGGGGACATAAGGTTTCCACTAAATTTGCAAGTATCCCATAGTATATACCGTACTTATCTTTGTTATGGAAAGAATGTATATAAAAGCAAATGGCTAACAAGAGCAGAAGATAACCTATTTAGACAAAAGGCATTATTGTAGCAAGGTATAACTTCTAATGTCCTCAGTAAAGTGAACACAAATTCCCAGCTAGAGAGATAGTGCTT
This sequence comes from Lithobates clamitans, assembly GCA_037952925.1. NCBI lineage: Eukaryota > Metazoa > Chordata > Amphibia > Anura > Ranidae > Lithobates > Lithobates clamitans. The sequence goes on from JBBGZY010000637.1 coordinate 11,582,182, forward strand.
GGTAGGCTTCCTAAACAATTATTATATTGTATAGTGCAATGCATGCTGTGTTATTTGCACCAATTCTTTGTTTAAAGGTGGCGTTAGACCTAGTATTATTTTTGGTACTTGTGTCGAGTTCCTCAGCAACCAGTATGAGAGGAAACAGCAGTGGGCTGTAGAGAATCAGTTCAGCCAACTGCTCTTGTTTACCGGTAAACTGGAGCTGGAGCACTCTATTCTGCCACGTTCATAGACATGAAAGGGGTAATAATCAGTGTTTAATCCAAGTGTGCATGTGTTCATGAAAATCTGTGAGAGAAAAAAAAGAACTCACAGCAGCTGGGTCATGCCTGCACCTTTGAAATATGGAGGCTACTGTTACTTTTTTCTAAAATGGACGGTTCCTTGTAGTCATATCTGGTCTACTGGCTTCAGTACTTTCTAAGTCAGTGACCTGGAATATCCCAGTGATACATAGGAAGTGACACAAAGGTGTTTTAAACCACTTAAATAAGTGAGTTACTCTTTTGAGATGTTAGACTTCTGTATATCTATGTGTGTTGGATGGAATTTTGTAACTTTTCATTTTCTTTCTTGTCCATTGAGGGGTACAGATGGATTATATCTCTACCTACAGGATGTATGGACACTGGCAAACAGAACAATTGTAAGCCAGCCCCTGTATAACTCCTCCTTTACTCAGCATTCCTTGTTTTTTCCTAGTGTCTTTGAGATTGGATGCCTTTTGTTTCAGCTGTGCTAAATAAAGTCACACTATTTTTTGCAAGCCTTCTCTTTATTTAATGAAATTGTTTTCACTGTGGCTTCAGTCAAGATTCCTTGCTGCACTGCGGCTTGAGCTGGTCTCTATATAATGGTGTTTCCTCAGCCTAATTTTAAGACTGTACCCAGACCCAGCTGAAATGTTTGTGCAGGGCTAGCCTTGAATGTGACCTTCAGGCATTGAGTTTCACATTGTGGTACTTTCCAGACCTGAGAGTACTTTGTTAGCAGCAGTATTTTTTTTCAGTGTCCAGAGCCATGGCACAGACCAAGGTGTGACCCTGTCTCTGAACACTTACTTGGGGGGAGCTACCCCACTGTTTACACCACTGAGTGCTTTTCCGTTCTCCTGCCACAACCAGTTTTACCACGGTAAGGGTTAAGGGTGAGGGACTGCGTGCTGACATCATCCACTGGGTGGATCGACGCACATATGCTCTATGCTCTCTTTTCCACCATTCAGTCTAGAGGAAGCACCACTCAGCCTGCTGATTAGAAGGAACCAGCGCTTGTAGAATCTGAAAACCCTATTGTTAAAGGGTTGTTGTTATTGGAGCCTTCCTCAGCCATATTGGTTGAGGCCGAGTCCTCCCTCATGTCCATGGGACATGTCAGGACTTTTTGGCCATGTGCGGTCATTTATTGGTGCACTTTGCCCTCAGAGGCGCTAAGAGTACTCCTGCATCTTCCCTTGCAGAGTCGGCCTCTGACTATTAAAGCTGGACCCCTGTCACCCTCTATGACTAGGATTCAGAATCCCAGCAGTTTGTCTCTTAAAACCGGTTTTGAGGCACCACAGTCTCCTGCCATCACCTCAGACTTACAGGGTTTTGTTTTTAAACCTACTTGATGAAATGGGTACTACACTACATCTGAAGGATCAGCCTACTGTTCCAACCATTGGGTCTTTTAGAGCTTTTACAGCTGCAAACACCTTTCCACTACATGAAGAAAAATGGAGGCCGCAGTACACCAGAGGGATCACTGACATCCATCCTCAGTCATAGACTAAGCCCTATTGGGTGAAACATGTTATTCATCTCAATGCCTTTGGATGTTCCATACACTAAACGTGGATGTCAGTGATCCCTCTAGTATGTGGCGGCTTCCTTTTTTCTGCACCTAGTCTGAGTGAGGGAAAGCTCAGGTTTGCCTTCAGCAACCGTGGTTTAAATGGCAGAAGAGAGAAGCAGCTTGGGGCAGAGTATTTCATATTTAACCTTTCCACTACACTCGCTATTTGAGCAAATGTCTGAGGCCTTGCGCATCTAAATCTTTGCCATGCATGCAAATGCTCAGAGCACTCTGGCTGGGTTTTGGGATGCTGCTAATGCATCCAAGCAGTATCTGAATTAATGAACCTTTGAGGGATGTTGTCTTCTTGGCCCTGCTCCTGACACCGTGAATAGCAATTGCCACAGGGGGACAGAGTGTGCATCTGCTTCAATGTAACAGTTCTTGCAGAAGGGTTGGAAGAATCTCACCCTTCTCCATCTACTTCAGCAGTAGGTTCTTGTAGGCCTTCAGAGCTTGACTTCCACTGAGGCCTAAGGGTTTGATGCTAGAGGTCTGCTAACTCCTCTAACTGAAATTGCACATCCACTTCAATGAGTAGGGCATTGAGTGTGCATCTGGATGGGTGTATTCCTGAATTGCAGACAGTTCCCAGTTCCTACTTGTGGACCTTTCAGTGGCTGTTGCCCACCCCTCACTTGGATTGCTTTTGGAGGTCCTGACTGTATCTGAATTCCTGTGTCAGTCAGTGGACAAGAAAGAAAATATGATTTTTGTACACAGCCATGCAGTGTAAGTGCTGGCAAGTATCTTTTGCTATGTATGAACATTTTTTTATGCTGTGTATGCTGGACTTTATATTCCCCTGTGTCTTTTCTACAGATTCTTTGCCTTATCAGTGTCAGCCACAATGGTGTGAGTGAATGTGAACTGACGGAGTTGTGCTCTGGATTAACATGGCCAGTATTAAGTTTTCTGGTGTACCACCTTCATAAAATGGTTGTGTTAAGATACAGCTGTGGTCTGCTCCAGTTTCAGCACTTACAGGTAATGTACATAGTTTTTGTTTGCTAGAATGGAGTTAAAATATGGTTTAATGACCCTATATAGAAGCAACATTTTATCTAACTAGGGTTATAGGGCATATTTAAATTTAATTTTGTCCATTTAAGTGTTTGTTAATCCAACAAAAAAATATACAGATCCTGGTCCTTTAAAGCAGATTACACTGCACAGTGCTTGTGCTGTGTAATCTGCCCCCCCTATAAACTGTAAAATAAACCTTCCTGAACCTGGCACTTCCTGTATCCACTCTCTATACTGAAGACGAAAATCACGGCTTCTCAGCCCTAACCACCGTGGTCAGAGTACGTCCCTGCATCATACGCTGCTGTCCCCTCTACTCTCCTCTCTCCCCCCTCACCCCCTCCTCCCTGCCTGTCATCTCACTCTCTGTGTCGGTACAATTGTCACTGCCCGTCCTTCTATTAGAGGCTGGCATAGCACACTATGTAAGTAGTTTTCAAAAAAGAGTATTCTAAATACCAAATTTGAGCTGTCTTCAGGCTGGTCACGTGACTCACGGCCCTTTTACAGCTTTCAAGATGAGTGGCCACATGATCTTCCCAGCTGACATCAGAGGGAGATCACGGCTCCTCCCGCAGAAGACATCCATCGGAGCTGTAAAGCGTCCACGAGTCATGTGACCGGCCTGAAGACAACTCAAATTCCGAATTTAGAATGCTCGTTTTTGAAAACTACTTTCATAGTGTGCTATGCCAACTCTAATGGAAGGGCTGGCAGTGACAATTGTGCTTTTTTATTTTTTAAAGAATAGCAGCGGGAGGGGGGGGCGTAGGCGGAGACAGACACAGAGAGGGAGATGACAGGCAGGAAGGAGGGGGTGAGGGGGGAGAGAAGAGGGGACAGCAGCGTATGATGAAGGGACGCACTCTGACCACGGTGGTTAGGGCTGAGCAGCCCTGATTTTCGTGGTCAGTATAGACAGTGGATACAGGAAGTGCCAGGTTCAGGGAGGTTTTTTTACAGTTTAGAGGGGGGCTTTAAGGGACCAGGATCTGTATCCTGTCTTGTATAAATGGGTTAACAAACCCTTTAACTCTAGTATTCCTTATAAAAATTAACTTGGATGTGGTTTTCATATTCTATGGGGCCAAAATCATGTTGAAATTGCACCAAACTAGCACAGGAACCTTTTTTGAAAATCACGCAGTGCTGAGTTGCATTGATGTGAACAGGCACTACTGAAAACAATGTGATTTCCATTGTCATGTGATTCTGTGCGACTCAAGTCACATCTGAAATCACACTATTGTGAATGGGGCCTATAAAGAAGCTGTGTTTGCTCATTGACACAAGCTCATAGATTGCCAGCACAGAAAAAAACCCTCCTTCAACACCCTTAGCAGAGTGTAACTAGCAGCCCTGAGCTGAAGCAGGACACAGGTCAGTCTCCATAAAGTCAGATACTGGGCTGACATTTCTGCTCCGACAAAGGGAGGATATGGCTAACTAAAGTGTCAAATAAAATAATACACACATATCCATGAGGGTTACAGCTGTATGCTTACAAATCGCACACGGGCTAACTAAATCGAATAAAATAGTAGTGTGCAACCATAATCCAAGAAAAGATAAGGCATGTTTGAATATATATCTAAAGGAAATGTAGAGCTGACAGTGCATCATACTTTGTTTTGTCTCCAGGCAGGAGAGGCTGTGAGAATGGAATATATGCAAGGAGGTCAAAATATTGTTTCAGAGTACAGAGAGAAACTTGTGCAATACTTCACTGTGCAACTAAGGTATTGTATGTCTACCCACTTTACTTTAAATTTTATTTTTTGCGTATGTAGGATATTTTTTAATTATTTTAATTTTAAATCCCTGTATTATGTCTTTATGCCTTTGAAACTGCATTACTGAGGTGTGTTTATGAATGTAGTGAGAACGTGGAGGTGTTTTAAAAGAGACTTATAGCGGAGTTACAGTCATATTTTGGTTTATTAACCACTTGACCACTGGGCACTTAAACCCCCTTCCTAACCAGACCAATTTTCAGCTTTCGGTGCTCTCACACTTTGAATGACAATTACTCAGTCATGCAACACTGTACCCAAATTAATTTTTTGTCCTTTTTTTCACACAAATAGAGCTTTCTTTTGGTGGTATTTAATCACCGCTGGGTTCTTTATTTTTTGCGCTATAAAAGAAAAAAGACCGAAAATTCTGTAAAAAAATGCATTTTTCTTCGTTTCTGTTATAAAATTTTGCAAATAAGTAATTTTTTCTTCATATATTTTGGCCAAAATGTATACCGCTACATATCTTTGGTAAAAATAACCCAAATCGGTGTATATTATTTGGTCTTTGTGAAAGTTATAGCGTCCACAAGCTATGGTGCCAATATCTGAAAATTGATCACACCTGAATTACTGACGGCCTATCTCATTTCTTGAGACCCTAACATGCCAGAAAAGTACAAATACCCCCCAAATGACCCCTTTTTGGAAAGAAGACATTCCAAGGTATTTAGAAATATGCATGGCGAGTTTTTTGAAGTTGTCATTTTTTCCCACAATTCTTTGCAAAATCAAGATTTTTTTTTTCTTTTTTTTTTTTTTCATAAAATTGTCATATTAGCAGGTTATTTCTCACACACCGCATATGCATACCACAAATTACACCCCAAAACACATTCTGCTATTACTCCCGAGTATGGCGATACCACATGTGTGAGACTTTTACACAGTGTGGCCACATACAGAGGCCCAACATGCAGGGGAACACCATCAGGCGTTCTGGAGTGCCCAGGCCAATTCTGACATTTCTCTCCTACATGTAAAAATCATAATTTGTTTGCTAGAAAATTACATAGAACCCCAAAACATTATATATATTTTTTTAGCAAAGACCCTAGAGAATACAATGGCGGTTGTTGCAACTTTTTATCTCGCACTATATTTGCGCAGCAATTTTTCGAACACGTTTTGTTTGAAAAAAAAACAGTTTTGTGCTTTCAAAAAAAACAAAACAGTAAAGTTAGCCCAATGTTTTTACATAATGTGAATAATGAAGTTATGCCGAGTAAATAGATACCTAACATGTCACCCTTCAAAATTGCACACGCTCATGGAATGGCACCAAACTTCGCTACTTAAAAATCCCCATAGGAGACGCTTTAAAAAATTTTACTGGTTACATGTTGTGAGTTACAGAGGAGGTCTAGGGCCAAAATTGTTGCTCTCGCTCTACCGATCGCAGCGATACCTCACATGTGTGGTTTGAACACCATTTTCATATGTGGGCGCAACTTACGCATGCGTTCGCTTCTGACTGCGAGCACACGGGGACACGGGGAAATTTTTTTTTTATTTTTATTTTTTTATTGTTCATTTTACTTTATTTATTTTAGTTTGGGGCATTTTTCCAAAAAAAAAAATTTTTTGATCACTTTTATTTCTATTACAAGGAATGTAAACATCCCCTGTAATAGGAATATGGCATGACAGGTCCTCTTTACAGTGAGATATGGGGTCAATAAGACCCCACATCTCACCTCTAGGCTGGGAAGCCTGAAAAAAAAAAAAAAAAAAAAAGATCCTGGCTTCGATCGTAGCGGTGAGTCGGTAGAAGCACCTGAGGGCGGCGAGAGGGGGGGGGCGTCCCCTCTTGCCTCCCGTAAGAATGATCAAGCAGTGGAAAAGCCGCTATGATCATTCTTATGGTGTAGGGAATCGCCGGCTAAAAAAGATGATATCTGAATGATGCCTGTAGCTGCACCCATCATTCAGATATCCCCGCACAAAGTCAAGGACGTCGTATGACGACATACCAAAAATGACACCCCAAAATAGATTCTCCTCCTCCTCCTGAGTACGGCGATACCACATGTGTGAGACTTCCACAGCCTGGCCACATACAGAGGCCGAGTACAGCCGAGCATGGCAAAGTATGGCGGAGTATGGTGGGGCATGGCGGGGCATGGCAGAGTATGGCGGGGCATGGCGGAGTATGGCACAGGGTTGCACAGGATCATTGCAGAGTATTGCACAGGGTTGCACAGGATCATTGCAGAGTACTGCACAGGGTTGCAGAGTATTTCACAGGGTTGCAGAGTATTTCACAGGGTTGCAGAGTATTGCACAGGGTTGCAGAGTATTTCACAGGGTTGCAGAGTATTTCACAGGGTTGGGTTGCAGAGTATTGCACAGGGTTGCAGAGTATTTCACAGGGTTGCAGAGTATTTCACAGGGTTGCAGAGTATTGCACAGGGTTGCAGAGTATTTCACAGGGTTGCAGAGTATTTCACAGGGTTGCAGAGTATTTCACAGGGTTGGGTTGCAGAGTATTGCACAGGGTTGCAGAGTATTGCACAGGGTTGCAGAGTATTTCACAGGGTTGCAGAGTATTTCACAGGGTTGCAGAGTATTTCACAGGGTTGGGTTGCAGAGTATTGCACAGGGTTGCAGAGTATTGCACAGGGTTGCAGAGTATTGCACAGGGTTGCAGAGTATTTCACAGGGTTGCAGAGTATTGCACAGGGTCTTTGCAGAGTATTGCACAGGGTCTTTGCAGAGTATTGCACAGGGTTGCAGAGTATTGCACAGGGTTGCAGAGTATTGCACAGGGTCTTTGCAGAGTATTGCACAGGGTCTTTGCAGAGTATTGCACAGGGTCTTTGCAGAGTATTGCACAGGGTCTTTGCAGAGTATTGCACAGGGTCTTTGCACAGCATAGGGGGGGGGGTGGATGTGACTGGACATGTCACTGAGCTGCGCTGTGGGCACTACACATCCAGCCCACAGCGCGGCTCACATCCGATCTCTCCCCCTCTGTACCGATCGGTACAGAGAGGGGAGGGAGGAACCGGCGTCATGACATGACGCCGGTTTGTTTACATGTGATCGCTCCGTCATTTGATGGCCGTTTACCGTGATCCGTGATGCGCCGGGTCCTCTGGACCCGGCGGTCACGGATGTTCCCGTGTGCGCGCCCCAGGGGGCGCGCGGGAGCAGTTTTCTGGAATCACGTCATATGACGTGATCCCAGAGTTATCCAGCCGCCCTGCAGCCGTCATTTGGCTATAGGGCGGTTGGCAAGTGGTTAAAGTCAGCAGCTACAATAAATGTAGTCGCTGACTTTTAATAAACAGCCACTTACCTGTCCCATGATCCAGTGGTGCACTCACCCGCGCTGTGTTCTCCCAGTGTCGTCCCTCGGTGGCGCCGCCACCTCTACTATGGGCACCCGGCTGTGACAGCTGCTTCACAGCCAGGAGCCCACTGCGCATGCACAAGCTGCGCTGCACTTGTGACTGGTCCTGAAGTCTTCTAGGACCTGTCATATGTCCCAGAAGATTCCGTAAGGGAGAACTTCCGCTTCTGATTGCCTAAGGCGACCGGAACGGAAGTGGGAGTAGGTACCTGTCAAAATTGGGTACCTGCTCCCCCCCCCCCTTCTCCCCAAAAGCTTAGTTTCACAAACGGGAGCTGGGGAGGAGGCTTTTGAGCGGAAGTTCCACTTTTGGGTGGAACTCCGCTTTAAGCTGGCAATAGATAGTTTGAATCTTGGCAGATTCAGCAAGGACTGTCGACAGACTTGGATACAACCAGCATGTCGGATTTCTAGCATGCGATTATTGGCAATGGCTATACCAGCTAGCAATAATCATCATGTTCCCTGCGTTACACACACCTGACTCCTGCACTGTTTTTGTTTTGCACTCCTGATTGACCCTTACAATGCATTACACACTCCTTTACCCTGAATTATGTGCATTACATACTCCTGTTCCCTGCAATTTGTGCGTCATGCACTTCTAAACCCAGCACTGACTACAGCCCTCTGTGCATTACATACTCCTGATCCTTGAACACACCCTGGACCCCTGGAGTCTGCGTTATGTATCCTAAACGCGACCCTGACTGCAGCATTCCCCAACCCCCTGTGCTCTGCCTTACACACCCCTGCACTATATACACAATACTACTTTCCAAACTGTTAATTGTCTGAACAGTTGCTGGTTTATATGCAGCCCCTGACTATTCTAATGAAGTTCTTCTTTAAGGCAGGCTCAGACAAAGCAATCAAAGCTTATTTTATAGGTACAAGGCAGCTTGGGTTTTGTTTAACCACTTCCTTTAAGCCCCTTCCATTGTTAAGAGTTTGGCCACACCCACATTTTGCCATGGCACGCCACAGGTCACTTACTACCTCATGTGTCACCTCATTCTGAAGTTCAGATGGTACAGCAGCCCTCAAATTCTCCACTCGCCTACTCCCATTTTGCGAGTGAAAAATGAGGGCTGGCGAGCGTGGGCTGCTTTGGAAGGGTAGGGGGGGGTGAGCACCGCCGGCATGCAGGGTTGAATGGGAGCCGTTCTCCCAGGGATCACCCCGGGGGAAGAGAGCGTGGAGGAAGAGGATTGCTGGGCGGATCATCACAGAGTGGGATAGCCCACTGTAACAGCTAACATTAGAATTGCCGTCCGCTCGCCATCACACACAGTCCTGCCTTCTGACTTGATGCCTGTGACAGAGAGAATGCCAGTCCAATAATGGGATGCAGAGCATAGGGGGTTGGGGAATACTATCCCCGCTCTGTGATTTTATCAGTAATCCTCTTCCTTCACGCTCTCTTCCCCTGTGATGATCCGGCCGCCCTCTCTGCACAGGTCACACTGCAATCATGGACACGGTGAGGCAGCAATGGTGGGCACAGATCACGCTGCAATGATGGGCACAGGTGAGGCTGCAATGGTGGGCACAGGTCACGCTGCAATGATGGGCACAGGTCACGCTGCAGTGATGGGCACAGGTGAGGCTGCAATAGTGGGCACAGATGAGGCTGCAATGGTGGGCACAGGTGAGGCTGCATTGGTAGGCACAGGTCACGCTGCAATGATGGGCACAGATGAGGCTGCATTGATGGGCACAGTAGAGGCTGCAATGATAGGCACAGATGAGGCTGCACTGATAAAGTTGTTGTTAATATTTATGTTTGTAACTTAATTCTGCATAAAACATTTCATGAGGTAATTTATGAAGGCGGTTTAGGGGTGTAATTAGGGGTGGTGCAGGGTAGGAATTGGGTGGGGCAACTGGCGGTGAGTAACCCCTAAGGCCTGGCTAGTAGCTCAGGACTTGAAATTGTGAACCCTGCGGTATAGTATGTGAGCTGATAATCTCTATAACTGACGTTTTACAACACAATGATTACAATAAACTGTACAGCATGTGAAAAGAAGCCTAGAGCTCCACCGATTGGCTGGATAAAACACTTTATGATAATTGTTATCTTTAATTTTTACATGATAAAAAAATATTTTTTTCTTTTTTTTTTTTTTTTTTTTTATAGCCATGACCATACCAAATAAAAAAATAAAATATTACATGGCAGAGACATGTTGTGTAACAATCAAGCTGCTGGAATATCTTAATTATAGTACACTATACTTCAGATCATTCATTTTTGAACGGGCTGTTTAACACAATGCAATACAATACAAGTCAGTGTAGGACAACGTGTGTGTTACAGTGCACAGCATTGTGTTGTGAATGGAGCCCTTAGTTCAGGGTTTCAATTCCACCCAGACATCTATCCTAATAGAGTTTACATTTTATTCCTGTGCTTTATCCTGGATTTCCACCAGACAATTCAAAGACATATTGGTAGGTTGATTAGCTCCCACCCAGATTAGCTCTAGTGTGTATTGGTTCTAAGAGCTATTGTCATCTGCTGTGTAATACGGCGAGGGGGATTCACAACTAGAGCAGACAGAAACTAGAGCAGTTATCTGTAGCAATCAATAAACTTCTAGCATATTCAGTTAGGCTTTGAAAATGAAAGCTAGAAGCTGATTGGTTGCTATGCACGGCTACGCCTGATTCTGTCTGCTCCAGTCACAGTAAACTTCCCTCTGTATGTCTTAGTTATATAATCATTGGAAATAATAATATAAATAATATAAATTAATAATAATATTAATTTGTATCTACCAATATGACCATTTTAAGTTGTCAGTTAGAGATCTATGTTAGATTCATGTAAAATGACTGTCTGTTTTTTTTTTCTTGTATTTTTTTAACTAATTGATAAAAATAATTGACAAATTGAATTAAACTTGCTATCCTGTTGTCACGAATACTGACAATTTTTATTATTTCAGCCATGACCGTGTGACATGGAGGAGTGCAGATGAGCTCACTTGGTTGTACCAGCAACAGGGAGAGAAACAGAAGCTACACAAATGTTTAATGAACCTCTTTGTATCCCAGAATCTCTATAAAAGGTCTGTGTTTAAAAGTTACCAGAACTATTCAAGATTTGCTGAAATGTAGCAGGAAAATATGTGTTGATGTTAAAGATCAAATAGTTCTAATAGCCACACTAAATTGGCATCGACAATATGCTTGACTGTGTTTATTGAATGGAAAGGAATTTTACTCACTATGTTCTTTTTGTTATTAGGGGACATTTTGCTGAGTTGCTCAACTATTGGCAGCTTGTGGGTAAGGACAAAATAGCGATGGCTACAGAATACATTGATGCTTTGAAGCAGCAGGAGAAATTGTATGAAGGAGAGGAGAGCATGACCTGCTTGGCAGACCTCTATGAAACACTTGGAAGATTTCTCAAAGACCTTGGTCTCCTCAATCAGGTAAGTTGAACTCTTTAATTTGGTTCTAAGGTTATAGTTTTTCCTAAAGAGGAACTATAGTGAAAAATGAACACTGCTGTTTTATAGCAGGAATGTCTAATAAGGTTACTTGTGGTTAACAAATGGCCTGCAAATCTTTCTTTGCATTTAATTCCTGATGAGAATGTGCAGTGCACTTCCTGACATGAGACTACCTAAACATTCCTAACCTGTAGCCTCTTAGCTACATATCTGTAATGTGAGAATATTAAAGGCAGGGCTTTTTTTCAGCGGGAACGCAGTTCCGACACCTCTAGCACTGAATGTGGCAAGGTATGCTGGAGGGTCTATTAATGTTGGCTGCCGGGGCATCTATAGTTGCCGCAGGGGGATCTGTTATTGCTGGGGGTGGGTCTTATGTTGCTCGCTGGAACTAATGCTAAGGGAGGGGTCTATCGAAGCTGGCTGCTAGAGCGTCTATTGATGCTGGCTGTTGGGAGTCCATTGTTGCTGGGATAGATCTATTGTTGCTGGGGTGGATCTATTGTTGCTAGCTACAGAGGATCTATTTGACTACTTTTTTTGTTATCAATAACAAATTCCATACACATTACTTAGCACCACAAAATGATACTTGGTTCTGTATTTTCTAAAAAGGGTGGTACTGGTAGGTGGGTTGAGGGTGGAACCAAGGGATGGTGCTCGGAGGTGGGTAGAGGGCAGAGCCAAGGGGTGACTTGGAAGGGAGGAGTTCCTGCACCAATTCTCTGAGAAAAAAAGCCATGATTGAAGGCGTATCCAACCCTCTCTTGCCTCCGATGACTGCTGTTCTCTGAAGATTTGAAGTGTCTTCCTGAACACTGCAGTGACAGTTGGCAATGTCACCACTGTGCTTCCCATTGTTCGCCTGTAGGAGAGGAAGCTGCACCTGAGAACCTGCAGTGCAAGGCTCTCCCACGCACTTCTGTATTCTTTCTGTGACTCCAACACCTATCCTGCTGGCTCTGCTGCTTTTGTTGTATCTGTGACTGCTCTACCTCTCTTGCTTGCCTGTTGATCTGTTGATTTGTTTTAAGTACATTACAATCAACAGTCATCTGAAATGAGAAAGCAACACCACCACACAGAGAGGCAGCATGGAAGAGGAACTGTATGTTGGGCTTGGGGTAAAGATTCTGACACTATAGTATAGGTTCTCTTTAACAGAACATGCTAAATGTATTTTTGTTGATCATATCAGCAGGGCTTTTCAATGTACTCATAGGAATAAGATGACTGTTGAATGTTCCAGCATAGTGGTCAGATTAAGAAAATATCATATACCTATAGGCAGTCCCCTACATGTGACTGCACTTCCAGGTGATCCAATCTCAAGGGTCAATGGCGACATTTACCAGGCATTTACTGTTTTTCCCAGAAAATAAGGCTGATGCCCAGAGCAGAAGTGTAGTGTCCTACAGACTTTCGGGACACTTGCCATGGAGTTACATTATCCTGGCACCCAGCTCTATTCTTTCTATCTTATAGATTCTAGAAATGGTTTTAGAGAGTACACTGCAGTGCACATGCACCTCAGGAAGTGTGTACACAAAAAAAAATGTTAACAGGTAAGGAGGAAACATCAAGTTTCTTCTCCTACAAAGTCAAGCCCACTAGCATTTACCCCCCACTTTAGTTCCACTTTAAGATTATATTAGCCATACTTAAGTGACTAAGATTTAAACTGTAAGCATGGATACAAATACAGATGTGGCTTTCCAAGTCCTAGAGTGCAGCCACAATCAACCAATAATAATAAAAGCTCCTGTAGATATAAACGTTACTGTAGATAGATTTTATTTCTGAGATCACCTACTGTGCCTAATTGTAGTGAATTTAGCTGGACAACATATACAGGGCCGGACTGGGAATAAAAACCAGCCCTGGAAAAAAATTCATACCAGCCCCATAGCTTTATTATACCAGCCCAACCGCAAACGTCATTATTTACTTATTCATGAAAGGGAAAACCATGCATTTTAAAGCACATTTGAGGGGTGTATTATATATGAAAGCACATAGGGCTTATATATGTATATATATATATATATATATATATTCAGGACCCCCTTACATTGTTGTATTCACTCCCCCTTACATCAATGACACCCCTCAGACTGGCCTGGCAGCACTGTCACTGACCTCTCAGGTGCACCGTTCAGGGCTCAGTCAGTCGGCTCCAGGTTGGTGGCTCTGGTTTTATCCTATAGTCTCCTCTCCACAGTCTACACACATCTGACTTCTCCCATGATCCCCATCCCGGCAGCGCTCCCTCTCTTGACTCCTCTCCAGACTCCCTCAGAGACTGCAGACATGATATAAGACAAGAGATGAGGTTGTGGACATGATACAAGAGATGGTCAGAGAATGCAGACATGATACAAGACTTGGTCAGAGACTGCAGACATGGTACAAGTGATGGTCAGAGAATGCAGACATGATACGAGAGATGGTCACAGACTGCAGACATAATACAGGAGATGGTCAGAGACTGCAGACATGATACAGGAGATGGTCAGAGAATGCAGACATGATACAAGACATGGTCAGACAACGCAGACATGGTACAAGAGATGGTCAGAGACTGCAGACATGATACAGGAGATGGTCAGAGAATGCAGACATGATACAAGACATGGTCAGACAATGCAGACTTGGTACAAGAGATGGTCAGAGAATGCAGACATGATACAGGAGATGGTCAGAGAATGCAGACATGATACAAGACATGGTCAGACAATGCAGACATGGTACAAGAGATGGTCAGAGAATGCAGACATGATACAGGAGATGGTCAGAGAATGCAGACATGATACAAGACATGGTCAGACAATGCAGACATGGTACAAGAGATGGCCAGAGACTGCAGACATGATACAGGAGATGGTCAGAGAATGCAGACATGATACAGGAGAAGGTCAGAGACTGCAGACATGATACAGGAGATGGTCAGAGACTGCAGACCTGGTACAAGAGATCAATGCAGCCTCACTGTGTCCATCAATGCAGCCTCACTGTGCCCATGAATGCCGCCTCACTGTTCATCAAATGCAACATTACTGTGCCCATGATTGCAGCCTCACTGTGTCCATGATTGCAGTCTCACTGTGCCCGTGATTGCAGCCTTACTGTGCCCATCAATGCAGCCTTACTGTGCCCATCAATGCAGCCTCACTGTGCCCATCAATGCAGCCTCACTGTCCATCAAATGCAGCTTTACTGTGTCCGCGAATACAGCCTCACTGTGCCCATGAATGCAGCCTCACTGTGCCCGTGAATGCAGCCTCATTGTCCATTTAAATGCAGCTTCACTATGCCCGTGAATGCAGCCTCACTGTGCCTGTGAATGCAGCCTCACTGTGCCCATAAATGCAGCCTCACTGTCCATAAAATGCAGCCTCACTGTGCTCCATCAATACATACTCATCATGGGATTACCTAGAAGTCCCAGTATGTCCCACTGGTTACACTTGTCTCTGTAGAGCTAGATGTTCTACTGGCTCCCCTCCTTCTGTCTCTGTAGAATTAGAGGTCCCAGCATGCCCACTGGTTTCTCGCTTGTCTCTGCAGAAGAAGAAGTCCCAGTATGTCCCACTGGTTACTCAGTCACCATGGCATTGCCTGGATCACACACAGCGCTCCCCTTCCTCGCTCTCTCTCTCCTATGTGTCACACACAGTGGGCATCTCCCGCGGTGTGTGTCATGGAGCTGGCTGGGTCTGTGTTCGGCTTTGCTGTAGCAAGGTCCTGCCCCCCTAGATCGGCTCGTGCGATAGGCGATTGAATCCAGTGTTCCATCTACTATCACAAGAGCCGATCTAGGGGGGACCTTGCTACAGCACAGTCGAACACAGACCCAGCCAGCTCCATGACACACACTGCAGGAGATGTCCGCTGTGTGTGACACATAGGAAAGAGAGAGCAAGGGAGGGGAGCGCTGCAGTCAACCGAATCTCAAAACGGCCCCAGGGCAGGCAGCCTACCGGGAAATTTCCCGGTATCCCAGTAGGCCAGTCCGGCCCTGAACATTTATTATGCAATGCTCCATTTGTGTAAAGTTTGTCTAAGGCCGGCCATAGACGGAGCAAATGTCTTTACTGCAGCCACGGGTGACAGTGTTCACAGGGGAATCCCTCCCCCGAGCCATTGTGTTCTCTTGGCGGGCAGACAAGTGAAGCCGTCCCCACCAGGAGAAGACAGTGATTATTGCTGGGGGTTATAATAGCCCCTTGCAATAATCACATGTAAAATTCTGTCCGCCTGATCAATTGATCAGCTTGGGTACATTCAGCCTGCCCATACATGGTTCGAATCTTGGCCGTTCCTGCTGAAACCGGCTGAGATTAGAACAGTCTATGGCTGGCTTTAGGCACCTAGGGTCAGGATTTATCATCTCTCTAGTGATTGTCATATGTTATCTTGCTTGCGTGTCAATCATAATCACAATTTAGAGAGCATCTTAATGCTTACATATAGCTTCTATATGTTCCTCTAGGAGTACCCGTGCAGATCCACAGGTACTTTAGTGGCAGACAGCTAACTGGCATTTTCAGAAGGAGAAAATTATATATCTATCCATTATTAATCCAGATTTTGGTCACAATCAATCATTACTCCAATTATTTGTCCTTTCATTAGGCTGTGACACCTCTTCAGCGCTCACTGGAGATCCGAGAAACTGCTCTAGACCCTGACCACCCCAGTGTAGCTCAGTCTCTACATCAGCTTGCAGGTGTCTATGTGCAGTCCAAAAAGTTTGGAAATGCTGAACAGCTGTATAAGCAGGCTCTGGAGATAAGCGAGAATGCCTACGGCAGTGAACACCTGAGAGTGGCCTGGGAACTGGATGCTCTGGCTGTACTTTATCAGAAGCAGAACAAGTAAGAATTACCAGCCACAGGAACACAATACAAATATTTTTTATGAATAATTTGACGTTCACAAATTCATTTTTGATTGCACTATTTCTAATATGTTTTTTGTTTATTTCTGTGTTTCAAAGATATGAACAAGCAGAGCAGCTGAGAAAAAGGTCATTAAGGATTCGACAGAAAGCAGCAAGAAGAAAAGGCAGTATGGTATGACCAGGACATGTTTGCACAAACACTTTGGCTATATATACATACTCCTTGACAGTACCTTTACTCCTCTGTGCAGCTCTACAGGGGCTTAGCAAGCTGATCTATGAATTGAATCTTGTAGAATCACATTTTTGATAAATATGCCCACTGTCTCTCAGCTAATCATCAGTGGGTTTTACAGTCTTTGGGACCCATGTGTCATCGCCCTGTATTTGTTCACAATAGTTACATCACCAGGAAGGGGAAATTTTGCCGAAAGCACTGTCCCAGTCAGGGACTGCTGCAGAAGTTGCACATCACTTTATTCTGCATGCTGATGGCCTTAAAAACGGTGGTTGACTTTATAAAGAGGTTCTTATGACAAATTATTCCAAAATGTTTTTTTTTTTTTTATATTTTCTACTACAGCTAGAGCTGGGTACCATTTTAATAAGTCCTGGAGGCCAACTCTGTTTTTTTGACAGCCCCCCACTCTCAGTCACTTACCCTAAGTTCCTTCCACTCAGTCGCTTCACCCCCCCCCCCCCACATCCTCCCCTGGAGGTCCCCCAGTCTGTATGTTCTTCTATTTATTTGTTATGCCTACATCTATTGAAGTCTTCAGGACAGTCATATGATGGTGTATAGGGCTCTCTTCCTTTTCACCTGAGTGAGGGCTGTCCTCATTGATGCAGAAAGCAAAGCTAATGCTGTCAGCACCATTGTACAGTGAATGCAATGCCAACTGCACCATTAAACAGTGGAAGCAGGGTGTTCTGTGCCATTATACAGTGAATGCAGGGTGCTGTGGTGACCCCTCCCCTTTAGGGAGTGAGCCCATGATGCCTTGCACTCACAGTACATCCTTAGTCTTCTGGGAAGTTGGGCTTTAAAGTGATTGTAAACAATCACCTTGTAAAACAACCCAGTTAGTAGAAATGAAAGGCAAAACATTTTATATAGATATAAAAATACATTATAAATACCTTTTTTCTTTTTTCCTTTTTTTATAAGTGATCACATTCCCTTTGTTCTCAGCTGCATAAGAGCTGGGGGGAGGAGAAGCAGCAGCACACATAGCTTTCCAGTGAATGGCTGTGCAGTGGGGGTTTGTCAGGACAAGTCTGATCATTGGAGGAGAACAGGCTGAGTTCCCAGCATAGCTAGAGAACTGGCCACGGTGTTTTCTCCTGCTTAGTGTGGTCAGTTTTTAATAGGAAAGCAGAAGGACTGGCCGGGACACCAGGGATTTCACATAAATGAAGCAATACAAAGAGAATAGGATCCTTTCTCGCACAAGTACATGGTACAGCAGGCACATATCAGGAGTATGAAGTGTTGGGGTAACAAATGCTTTAAGCTCTTAATAATTTTTATTTAAATGTGCACACTGCGCTCTAGAATGTGAATTTAAAATGTGCATTTCAATGTGCCACTACTAATACTAAATACCAAGCCAAAAAAACGAAAATATAAATTGCAATCAAGAAATATACATTTCACAGCAGCGCACAAAAAAGAAAAAAAATATATACGAAAAAGTGTCCATGAAAATTAATTCAGTGCCCATAAACAAGTGAAGAAATATCTTGCAATAACATGCAGTAACATTAAAGGAGTTGTAAAGGCAGAAGGTTTCTTTTTATCTTAATGCATTCTATGCATTAAAGGAGAAGTCTAGCCTGAGCTCGTTTGGCTGGGCTTCTCCTATGGATCACAGGAGTGCAATTAGTTTTGCACTCCTGTGACTCATTTTCAGCAGAGAGCAGACTGAAGTCCATCTCTACTGACGTCACAGAAATCAGTCCAGGCACAGCGTCATCCTGACAATGGAAGTCTGGCTCCACCAGGTACCTGGACTGACACCCGTCTCAGGGTCTCAGCGAGCCGCTAAGAGCCTGAAATGGCCGCTCCCTGCCCCTCCACAGCTCAGTGCTCCAGTGAGGAGGAGCAGAGAGGAGAGCTGCTGTCTGACAGTCTACAGCTCTCTGCTCGGGGAACTGTGAGAACCGAGCAGTCGCGGTGTTCGATGGCTTGATTCTCAGTGTAGAGGCGCCGGGGGATAGATGCAGCATTAGACAGGTGCTGCATCCACCTAGGTAAGTAGGATTATGGAAAAACTCCCAAACCCATACTTCTCTTTTGATAAAAAACCTTTTGTGTGTAGCAGCCTCCCCAGCACCCCCTAATTACTTACCTGAGCTCCATCTCTCTCTCCAGCGAGGTCCACGAATGTTGTGCTGCCCCAACGGGGCATAGAATTGATATAGACTGTTTTCCTAACCATTTTCTATGGACATTTGTATTTAGTTCACATGCTGCCATCTAGTGACCTTTTATGGTAATGCACTTGTTTTACATGTCTTTCCCCTTATGCATGACACACTTCCTTGATATGTAATGCTCCACCCTTTCTTCCTGTGATTGTATTTCCTGTGTAATGGATGCAGCTACAAGCCACATATAGCAGGGCACATGTATTCTGCATTGTAAGCTACAGACAATATCATCTTTTGACCGCTTAAATACTACAACCTATTCATCTGTTTGTATCCTGTCATCTGCTGTAACCTGATGTTCAGAATAAAAGCATCTTGTGGATGAAATCGGTATTTGGTGAGTTCAAACTATCTGATGAGGATTGTCCTCAGTGATTATATCTTATACGGGCCAGGCATAGAGGTCTCGCAAGGGATAAATCGCTTCACAACAATCAGAGTCAGAATAGTCAAAAGATGATAGAATACCCACAGCATGCTGTGTATATGTGTGCGCCTGATCTGCAATCAAGCTCCCTGCCATCCGCCGTCTTGTGAAGCACATGGTCGCACAAGTTTACTGCGCCTCATGTGAATGTTAAAAACGGTTTCTCTACATTGAACTGTGTTACCCCACCTGTCTAAGCTGCTGTTCATCTTAAAGAGACCGTACCATTTCTTGCAAAAACGTGAAAAATGTCTAGACAAGACTCTGAGAACCCTTTTGTGGCTGAACCAACGCAGATTCAACATGCCTCTGAACCCGCAGATGTACAGGGAGCAGATTCTGCAGATATTGCTGAACAGAGTGTAAGACCCAAATGTACAATAAAACCGACACAGAAACTCAGAGAAAACTATGAAGCTACTAGAGATGAATTCTCCAGCAATCTGTCAGACTTACGGGACAGAACTTCACACTGCATGTCAGTTTTGTCAAACTTTAATGATCAACCAGCTGAACTAAGAGACTCTATAGCTTATCTGCCACATACGAACGCTACCAGCGGCTGTTTGCAAAATACACGGCCTTCTTGCAGGACTGTAATATAGAGGAATCTTCAGCAGAACTGACCAGGACTGATGCACTAAACCAACAAAGGGATCTCAGTGCAAAATGCTCAGTATAAGGCAGAACTCCGCATTGCTCAACTGCAGGAGACCAGATCTCACAGATTCACATCAACCAAGCACACTGCACGTTCTTCTAGATCCTCTCGCTCCAGAAGTTCAACATTAAGCGACAAGCTAATAGAGGCCCGCGCAAGTCTGGAAGCAAATAAAATGTGAAGCTCCTTTAATAGAAAGGAAGCAGAAGTAGAAACACAAAAGGCAGCTTGCCATGCAAAGATGGTAAATCGTCAAGCAGAGATGGAAGCTCTGAGCAAAGCTCACCAAGCAGAGCTGTATGCTCAAAGCAAAACTCTTGAAGCAGAGATGGCAGCTCAACAAGCAGAGGCAGATTCCCAAATAAAGATTCTGCAAATGGAAAGGGAGGAAGCAGCTGCCCTAGCAAGGCTCAGAGTCCTTGAACAAGCGATGGGAGAAAGTGCTAACTCAGACTGGTCCATCCCAGCGGAACTGCAAGACCCAGTTGAACGCACCAGTGAATATGTACTAAAGCATAATGTTTGCAATGATAGAGTTATCTCCTGTACGTCTTACTAACAATACTGTTCTGACTCTCAACACAGAGACCTCTCAGCTCCAAATGCCTGAGCCTCTTCAAGTCTACAACAAGTGCATCTATGCAACAAACCGCATCACCTCTTGCTGACAACAAGGTGACTTCCTGTGACAAGCCGCAGCTCCATCCACAGCCAGCACAAGACTTATGGCAAACCTCACCCTACTTCAATAGAGAACTTTCACACCCTAGGGGTTCCACAAGTTACTTTGGCAACGAAGAGTGAGAGATCAGTCTTGAATGACTTTGCCAGATATATGGTACGCCGTGAGCTCATTAACACTACCCTCTCAAGGTTTGATCACTGTCTGGAGAGCTACAGGGCCTGGAAATCGACCTTCAAAGCTGCCATTGCTGATCTCAACCTTACTACCAAGGAGGAACTTGATTTGCTTATAAAGAGGCTAGGTCCAGAATCTGCAGATCATGTTAAGAGTGCATGATGACCACCCAGATGCTTGTTTTGTTGCTGCATGTGCAAGACTTGAGCAAGCCTATGGTAGCTCTGAAGCCATAGAAAGCGCTCCATTCAAGAGACTGCAAAACTTCCCAAAAATAGGGAACAAAGACTATCGCAAGCTCCAAGATCTGAGTGATCTCCTCATGGAGCCGGATTTGGCAAAGACAGACTCACGTCTACCTGGACTGAGCTTCCTGGACACTGCTCATGAAAAAACTATACCGTATGTTTTCCTCCATTCGCATATTTTTGCAGGTTCATCAGTGATCAAGTCTGGATGAGAAACGATCCCAGGTTCAGCTTCATTGCACCC
This sequence comes from Lithobates clamitans, assembly GCA_037952925.1. Taxonomy (NCBI): domain Eukaryota; kingdom Metazoa; phylum Chordata; class Amphibia; order Anura; family Ranidae; genus Lithobates; species Lithobates clamitans. The sequence continues at coordinate 11,603,440 of JBBGZY010000637.1, forward strand.
AACTTACCTGCTTCATCATCATCTTCATCAAGGTATGATATTATAGCAGCTAAATGTAGAGACTTTAATAGAGCAATATCTGTTAAAAGGACAGACATCTCACCACCCGTATCCTCTCCTGCTCACCAGAGCAATTCGGGTGACAGAGATAAAGATCCTAATTGTTAGTGCCCTATTCACAAGAAGCCTCACCCCCTAAAGAAATGTCGTGGGCTTAGGGCAAAGACGCTACAAGAGCGCAGGGAGATTCTTCAGAAACTTGGAATATGCTACAGGTGCTGTGCTTGTTATGGACATTTTGCTAAAGACTGTAAAGTTGTCATCAAGTGCACAGTAGCGACAGACTGTTACAGATATGCATCCGGGCCCACCCTCAGACAATTCACAGCAGCCCCTACCTCCAGCCCTGTCTCAAGTCAATGCTCCCTTCACAGCTAACGTTTCTTCTTCATGCACAGAAGTCTGTGGAGAAGGCTTAGATCACAAATGCTGTGCTAAGATATGCCTAGTCAAGATATACCCAAAGGGTCAACCTGAGGAAGTTATTAGGATGTATGCCATAATAGATGAACAGAGCAACAGATCCCTGGTTAAGCCTAAATTATTTTAGATCTTTGGGATAGAGGGATACGCATCACTGTATATTCTCAGAACCTGTTCTGGTCGTGAAGAGACCTTTGGTAGAAGGGCCGATGGGTTCATGGTCTCTCATATTAATAAGGGAGAGGGCATACCCCTACCAAAATTAGTTGAGTGTGACCAGATACAAGATGAAAGGATAGAATTTCCTACTCCAGAGGCTGCATATCACCATCCTCACTTGAGTCACCTTGTTAATGAAATTCCTGCAATGGACGTGAATGCTGAAATCTTGATCTTGCTAGGAAGAGACATTCTCAGAGTACACAAAGTAATGGAATCTGGCGCCCATTAACAGCTCTTCAATTTAACACGCAAGCAATATTTGCCAAGCACGGGCGTGGATGGCAACATCATTTGATGAGCGCTTTTCTTAAGGGAACGGAAGTGGCACACATCAATGTGGTGGAGGATTATTGATGTTGTAACACTCATTTGTTACACTTGCCTTTATCACATTTTGAGTGGATTGAAGTTAATGTTACTGCATGTTATTGCAAGATATTGCTTCACTTGTTTATGGACACCTAATTACTTTTCATGGACCCTTTTTTGAATATATTTTTCTCATAGATATAAATATAAAAAAGCGCAAAATAATAAAAAAATTATAATTTATTCCATTTGTAAAATAACTTTTCAATGCTTTGTACCATTGCTGACAGCTGAAGTGTAAACAAAAACGTTGCGGTAAGTATCGATAATTGGTATCAGCGATACCAAAAAAAAAAGACCCTAATATAACTTAATGGTCATTTTTTTATTTCTTTACACATTACATTATTTTTCATTACATTTCTTTAAATTTAATTGAAGCAAAGAGTATTATGTCTTATTTTATTGCCATCTTGTTTGATAACCTAATGTTCAGGGGTTGTAAATCTTTAAAATAAGAATTGATTTCTTTAGTTTAAGCAAAAAAAAATGGTGATTCTCATTTTATCCAGAATCGTGCAGCTCTACCAGAAAATTGGGTGTTTTAATACATTTTTGTGCACACAAACACAATATATGTGTATTTTTTCTTAAAAATGTGTGCTTTAAGAATGGTTGTGCAAATATCGTGCAACATAAAAAATTTAAACAACCACCATTTTATTCTCCATGATTTCTGCTTTCAAAAAATATTATATAATGTTTGGGGGATCTAAGTAATTTTCTGACAAAAAAAAAAAATCCTGATTTTTACATGTATTCGAGAAGTGTCAGAATTGGCCTGGGGGTCAAGTGGTTAAAGTAAATTCTATAGTGGCTTTAAAGTTCAAGTACACCAGCCAGACACAAGTGAAGGTATAATCTGAATTGGACTCTTGACAGTTGTTGAAGAAAATTTGTCATGAATGAAGAAGGGAGATTGCCATGCCAGGCCTGTACGTCTGAAATGGTGAATATGCCAGTAGTCTGGCTGTCATGCTAACCTTTTGCATAAATACCGTACTTGCTTTTTAAAGCTGTATTAAACTCCAAAACAAAAATGTAATAATGCAACCATAAAATCTAAGGATTGGTAAGATGCAAGTACTGAAGTTGATTCATTGATTATCTTCAGTACAACCAGCATGTCTTTTTTTTTTTTTTTTCGCCTGATCTTTGCCAGCTTTAGCTGCTGGCATTGATCATTGTGTTCTGCTGGTGGGGAAGCATCCCCACGCTCCTCACTGCAGAGCACAATAGCGCAAGGGGAGGGATTCCTCCATCAACACTGACTGTGTTGATGGGGGAATCGAGTAATTTTCTTTCCTTCAACTCATGGTTGAAAGACCGAAAGAAAATTGCATAATGTATGACTTCAGCTCAATAGTACTCAGTGGAAAGTGCTTTTCTTTCTAGAAGATCTCTAACAATTGTTTTTTTTTTACTCTTCAGTATGGGTTTGCATTATTAAGGCGTCGTGCTCTTCAGCTGGAGGAACTAACACTGGGCAAAGACACTGCTGACAATGCTCGAACACTGAACGAACTTGGCGTTTTGTATTACTTACAGAATAACCTTGAGTAAGTATTGATTCTTAACATGAGGAAGTCATTTTGGCCTACTTAAAATTCAGCAAATGGCTCTTTACTATCTGTCACCTTAATGTTGGTGCATTTCAACAGCCTGATCATTTTTTGTTGATCAAGTGTAAAATTATTGAGAATAGAGATGTGTGGCAAAGAAAAGATAGCAACAACAAATATAGGGATTGGTATGACAGAAATCATGCATTCGAAGTACTAATATGTTCTACCGCATCAACCACAATGCACCTATGAAAAAAATATATTTTATTGTTCCATTAAAGGTGCAGAATGTTAAAAGGAGCATATAAGGTGTTAAAGATTGGATCTACAAGTAACATTGCAGTTCCTTAATAAACATAGATCTTAATGGGCAGCCAACAATACAGCTGCTTGAAACATAAAAAAGTATTTGTATCTTGTATTGAGTGTAGAAAACCAAATAACTTTTAGAGAAGAAAGAGATTCTGTGTACATCAATGATACATGAAAAAATTATATTTACATACATAGAGTTGACAAATTGTCTCTTTCTCCAGTTGTCTATCCAGGACAGAACCTGAATGTGAATGTGTGACTCCGCCCATTGGAGGCAGGAAACACAATAACCACAGGCCTTGAATAACTGTCCTAAGAGGGAGACAGTTATTGGGTTTCCTTCTCTGGGTGGAACATTTCTGTTGGAACTCAGGTCTGAGGTAGGCTCACAGGGGTGCTGTCCTCCATCACTTTAAGACTTTTTTTTTCCTGGGGTTGATTTTTCCTGTTGGCAGGAGATGCTGCCCCAGGGCCATCCTAGAGATGGGTGAGGGTGCTGTCTGGGATCCCCTCCTCAGGTCTATGCTCAGCAAGAGCCAGGACCTTCTCAGACTCTGTCCCCCTAAGGGAGTCAGATTCATTAGCTATATTTTCAATCCAGCATACAGTGTTTCCCCATGACCGAAGAAACCACGTGTCTTTTCCAGTAGGTGCGGAACTTGGGGACAGGCGCGAGTCATGAATTTTGGGCTTTGGAATGCATGGAGTAGAGGTGGATGTCCAGCTGGCTACTTTCTGGTACAGGGAATGCAGACACTGGGACAGTTAGCTTATAGTGCTAGGTTACCCCGCTTTACCCTCTGTAACATGGATCCAGGACAGCAAATTGCATTGGTTGTCGCAGGTATCAGTGGCACTTCCTCATTGCAGGTAAGTAGTGACTTCACTTATGCCTGCTCCTTGCTTGTTTATGGTGTGTCATGTTTATCTTTTACACTATTTTTCTGCTGGACTCTTGGAACTTTTTAGTGGCCCTGTGCAGTCCTTTTCTCAGACATGGTTGCCCTAGGATGTTTGCTTTTTAGAGTTGCTGTGCACAATGTGTTCTATTCCAGACCAAAGCTCCAGGTACAGTGCATCCGGAAACTATTCACAGCGCTTCACTTTTTCCACATTTTGTTATGTTACAGTCTTATTCCGAAATGGATTCAATTAATTATTTTCCGCAAAATTCTACAAACAATACTCCATAATGACAACGTGAAGAAAGGTTGTTTGAAATCTTTACAGCCTAAAGTCTTTTTTGAGTATGATGCTACAAACTTGGCACACCTATTTTTGGGCAGTTTCTCCCATTCTTCTTTGCAGGACCTCTCAAGCTCCATCAGGTTGGATAGGGAACGTCAGTGCACAGCCATTTTCAGATCTCTCCAGAGATGTTCAATCAGGTTCAGGTCTGGGCTCTGGCTGGGCCATTCAAGGACATTCACAGAATTGTCCTGTAGCCACCCCTTTGTTATCTTGGCTGTATGCTTAGGGTAATTTCCTGTTGGAAAATGAACCTTCACCCCAGTCTGAGGTCCAGAGCCCGCTGGAGCAGGTTTTAAATTAAGGATGTCTTTGTACATTGCTGCATTCATCTTTCCCTCGATCCTGACTAGTCTCCCAGTTCCTGCCGCTGAAAGACATCCCCACAGCACGATGCTGCCACCACCATACTTCACTGTAGCAATGGTATTGGCCAGGTGATGAGCGGTGCCTGGTTTCCTCCAGACATGACGCTTGCCATTCAGGCAAAAAATTCAATCTCTGTTTCATCAGACCAGAGAATTTTGTATCTCATGGTCTGAGAGTCCTTAAGATACCTTTTTGGCAAACTCCAGGCGGGCTTGTTTCAGTCAGAGTGTATAGTGATGCTATCTCCCCACTAGAAGTGAAAATGTATCATTTTGTATTCAAATTGGATAAAAGATGTATATTCCAAGTCCATAAAATTATCACAGAATTCATAAAAAAGAATGGCTTGATCAAGAACACTATCTTTTTTTAAGAACATGACATGCAATGTTCCTTTTAGTGGTGATCCTGTCCATCTTTGAAACAAAAATCCTAGACTTGACACAGACTTTTCTTAAGTTTCGAAGTCTACTGACCTGTCCTTTTATGGCATGGGAATGCTTATGGACCGCATAGATAAAAGGATGGATGTGCTTGTAAAGTGAGAATGGGAGTCCAAATTTACTAACCTCAAGCTGCCACTACGTGTGTGGCAGTAATCTTGAATAATTGCTTACACAAATGCAATCACATCTGAAAGCAGGTCCGCCAAGAGAGAAAAGATGTTGGAATCTTTTACCACCCTTATCAAAGCGGAGGTATTTATTGCTGATGCCTTAGCAGAGTTAAGCTGGCCGAACTTGGATTGAAATTCCACTGGTTCAGCAGCGGCCGACTGAATTTTTATCAATGTATGGTCACTGTGGCTGAACATATTCTCACTATAGCCAATACCACCTATAGCGCCGCTCAAGGTGCTCTGGTTGATCCGGTGTCTCAGAAATATAAGAGTGCAGGCTGTCTTATGCTTAATCCAGAAAGCAGGGAAAAGTGAGGCGATGAGAGATGCCGCACACCCTTAGCTAAACAGGTGAAATTAAATGTGAGCGGTTTCAGCCTTGACCTCCTACTTAGCTCCATACTGATACATTTCGCCCCAATGGGCAGGGCGAAATGCATCAGAGACAGGGCTCAGGAGGAGCTCAAGGTTGAGACTGTTCACATTTCTTTTCACCAATTGAGCTAGTGGTGTGTGGCATCTCTCTCTTACCCTCACACTGTGGCTGAACAGAAGTTGATCTACTGATGGACTACTGTTCAACCACTTTTGGGGATTTTAGCAGCTCGATCAGTACTGCAGGCTATAGGTATTCTGATGAGGGGGAAGTTTCCCTGCTGTCAAAATATAAAGACAACATAAGGGAACAGGCGCAAACACTATTATTTCTCTAATAACTCAAAGTTGTATATAGAATGTCCATTAAAAGTCCATATATCATGAAGATATGTAGGAGTCCATACACTGAGGTCTGCCACCAACGTAGAAATAGAAGCTGAATTCCAGCACAGCTTAAAGTAAACAAGGGAAGAGGCGCCTCTAAGTGTAAGAGTAAAAACTATTTATTTAAAAACATCTAAATGGCAACTCGCATGTTAATGGAATATAAAAGGCACGTCTGTGATATAGAAATATAGATATAAGACTGCTTGAAAAAGAAGCGTGGCTGCCATAACACACGCATGCTCTGAAACGCGTCTCACTCCAGTGACGTCATTGCCCCACGCTGCTTTGCCATCTGCGCACCAAGCCTCGTTTTGGGATCATCCACCGCACAGCCGTTCCTACCATCAGCGGTGACCAGCGAGGATTCCGTGCTTTGAATCTGATGGTTAAAATCGTCATCCCTCAGGATAATCGCTATACACAGATGTGCCTTTTATACTCCATTAACATGTGAGTTTCCATTTGGATGTTTTTAAATAAATTGTTTTTACTCCTACACCTAGAGGATTCTCTTCCCTTGTTTAATTTCAGAATATGAAGACACAGTGGGGATTCCTACATCAACCTTGAATGTTTGGCTGGGGGAAACTGATTCAGTTTATTCAT